>VWZG01005740.1:0-10508 GCA_013396735.1 Grallaria varia | reverse complement strand
CCTTGAAAAAGGCTGCTTGGTCACTCAAGATGCTGCCGAACTCAACTGTCATCCACGGGTCAGCCTTGAGCAACCAATGTCCTGAACCGCCTGCATGCAGGGTTGGGTCTGCGGCTTCCAGTGCACCTTCTCACCTGCCATTTTGTCACTCACCTAGCAAGCTTGGACGGTGGCAGCGAAGTCCTCAGGATGTAGGTTTAGTTAGAGTATCCTTCCTTTAGATGGATGGCCTTACAGGGCTAAGCGAGCTCCATCTGCCTGGGTTTGGAGTTAGAGTTGTCCTGCTCCTAGGATAGTCGCCAGGAGGCCAGCGAGCCCATCCTGCCTGTGGACACACTTTGTCAGACTCTTCAGCTGAGACCTGACTAGGATGGGAGACCCTACCAGAGGCACAACCACCACCAGCATAGCTCACAACCTCATAAGGGCACACAAGCTTCTCCCCCACGACAAGGGGGTGTTTGTGGAGAAGCCACATCTACTACAGAAACAACAAAAGCAACTGAAAATTTCAGCAAAGAATATCCCAGTCACCCTAATTCGTTCAAAACCTTTTCTCAAGGAAAAGAAGTGCACCACATCAAGCCCACTAGTGAGAACAGGCTTTTCTCATACTAGGTAATTTCTCAAATAGCATTTCCATGTCTATTGTGTTCAAGCTTCACTTGGTTTTGAGAGTGAGGCTTCAAAATGCATTTACTTGAAATTTTAGTATTTTGGCTGAGAAGTTTTGCAGATAAATATTACAGAATAGTTTGGGATAGAAGGGACCCTAAAGATCAGCCAGTTTCAATCCCCTTTTGCTAATGGTTAAGACCAAGCATCTCCTCATTATTTCACAGTTTTAAGCGTATTTAATCTGTATCGAAGGTCTATGTTCCTAAGTGCTGCCAGTCACGTGCAAAACACAGGATTTCTGGAAGAAACTTCTCTGCAGTGTCCTCTTACTCTGGGAATTGTTTTCCAGTCTTGGTTTTCTGCTGCAAAAGCTACTTATTTCTTAGGGATTGGGCACATCAATAAATACAGCGGGGGTCTTAGAGGCCTGGATCTGCCCCTTGGTATGGTCATCCCATGCCACAGTCTGTAGGGAGGTGGCTTTCTTTGGCTTGGCAGTCGACACACCTGACAAAAGAGCTGATACCTGTTACACAGCACAGAATAAACAACAAATTGCCTGTAAGTGGTGAATAAGGACTTCACAGGGTGACCTCATGCTTTAGCAATTTGTCTGTAGTTCTAGGGGAACCATTATTATGTTGCTCATTTTTAAGCTGTCACTACTGTGACATCCCAGCAGAGTGACTGACCTTCCTGGCATCTGTACCAGACTTGTGGCATGTCTTTTCTATATAGTAAAGAATAAACTTATTTTCAAAGACTAGCATTTTAAAGAAGATTTTGGGCTGTACACCTTCCTCAGACCAGCACAATTGTCTGCTGAAGACACACCATATCAATCATCCTGTTTTAAAGTTTATCATAAAATATTAAAAATGCAGTGCATCAAAAAAAAAAAAATCCTTTTGTAATTAGTTATTTATGCTGCACTATTAAAATTGCATTAATAAAATAACATAATAAAGAAGAGAATCACTTTCTTCATAAAGACGACAAGCCAGTAATCTTCCTCAGATGACAGACTGTTAGGTTCATATAGCTGCACATTATTAGCAGCATATTGTATGCTAATAATAATAAAAAAAAAAAACATTTCAGAAGTGGAACTATAAATTGTATTAATTGCTTATTACTATCTACAATCCTACTTAAGTATTATATATGGTTTTCTACTCCTACTCTAAGAGAAGAGAGACTAGGGGGCACCAGTCTATCTCCTTTAGAGAACAATTGCACTAAAATTTTGTGAGTATATATTTATATATATGTGGGTATATAAAGTTTTATATCCCATAATTCTATGAGAATTACTGTCACTTTAGGACCAGAGAGAGATTATCTTCACTGAACAATATCCTATTACAGAAACAGTGTCATCAGAAACAAACTGTTCTGCTAGTGCTGCTGGAAGCAATTAGTAAACCCATGAATTCTAGTCTTTAATCTATTTAGATGTTTAGTTTCCTATTTGTCATGGTTGGGATGGACACATGGCAAGATATCCAAGAAAGTAAAGTGTAGATCCTGTTTATTTTTAGCAAAACTACTTTATATATCACTCCTAAGTGTACAAGCATTAACATTATTGGTGCTTATTACATACAAACAATCACTCATTGGCCACAGTGGCAACTTTCTGTCTCTGTACTGATTCATCCATCTTGTTATTCCTTATCTTGTAGTTTTCTGAGTTCTCACAGCACTTGCAAGTTGTTCTCAATTCTCTAGCTCAGGGCTGTAACTTCTGTAGGTACTCAATTATCTCATCAAGGCCAATTTCTTCTTGCTCTGCCAAGAGGTTTGCAGATTCACTGTAGTCCCCCACACCTATTTCTTGCTATTACTTAAGGGAAAATATATTCATTATTTAATTATTTTTGTTTCAGCAATTTGACAACAGTTTTACAGACCTCCTTGCAACTAAAATTAAATTGAAAACATTGAAATTTGACATTACAATGTCCAAAAGTAGAGCTAAACTTGTAAAATCTTATCCGATGTCACATCAATGAGAGTCTAAAAGCCCAAGCTGATGACCATTACCATGGGATAGAAACTTTCTTAAATTCTCCAGCTTGGCATGCTGAGCAGCAACAAACACATGTGTAATGGAATTTTTCCTCACATTTCCAGGTTGCTCCTTTCTCAGGGATTACTTTTATTTTTTTAGTGTATCCCTAAAATAAATATTTTTCTCTTAGAAGACAATGGAGAACTGACATAGCCTATTTTCCCCCATGCATTCCGAACTGAAATCAGAAAAATTCAATATATTCAATACACTAAATATAACCTGAAAAGCCAATGGTGGGAAAAAATTACTAATTTAATTTAATTCTTTGCATTTGCTCATTTACCCAATAAATAGAAATGGAAATCAAGTTAGGTTATTAGAACCATTAGGCTAATGTATTTCTGTTCTGGAGATAGGTCACATATCTCACTTATAAAGACATACTAAACAGAAACCTTTCTCAAAAAAGTCTCA
This sequence comes from Grallaria varia, assembly GCA_013396735.1. Lineage (NCBI taxonomy): Eukaryota > Metazoa > Chordata > Aves > Passeriformes > Formicariidae > Grallaria > Grallaria varia. The sequence goes on along the minus strand of VWZG01005740.1, from coordinate 7,399 downwards.
TAACAGATTCACTTCTCAAGTATAACAAATGAACTCATAAATAAATGCAATATTTAGAACACTTAAAGAATTTTCCTGATGTACTCTCAATACATTCCTTTAGTGCATTTCAACTCTATTAATGTTTATATTTCTTGCAGCTGACAGGATAGGGCAGGAAAAAATCACCAGGTAACAGTGAAAAAAATATACAAATGATCATTCAGAATGCAGCCGTACGTGAAAATGAGGCAACAAACTCCCAGATTACCTGACACAAAGTTTGGGGCAAAGCATTTCTTCCACACTGAGGATGGTGTCATTTAACATTGGATCCATGTTGGAGCAGGCCCTTTGAAATGCCTGTGAACCCATTTTCAGCACCTTCAAGCACAACAGGAAAAAACATTATCATTTAGGAGACATACTTAAAGGATAATTAAAGTGCACTACTCAATGATTTCTTTTTTTTTTCCCCACTAAATTTTCACAGCAATAATCATCATTCTTTTGGTTTTACCTACCTATAAAGCCCTGGACTTCACACAATGAGTTCCCTAAAGGGGCGTAGGGTTTTTTTACATCCTGAGGCAGGAAAAAAGGAAAAATGCAACCATATTTTCAGGAGGTTAAGCAACAAACTTTTACTGGAAAACTTTAGAAAATAAGGGAACTTGGCAAATTTTAACGGCAACATTCAATCAAAATGAAGTATTTCACAAAGCATTGACTTCGCCTACTCTAACTCATCCAACCTTAAATACCCAGATTTCAAGAAGAGGCAGTTAGGAGGAGAGAAGGAGAGAGAGAAAAAGAGATGCCACGGTTATGGGCAAGGGAAAAGATTCAGACCGGCGGGTTCTTAGCTTCTAAGCTGCAGTTTGCCGCGACTGAGCCCCGAAAGAAGAGACGCAGGCACGGTGTGCAGTTCAGGCACATGGACCGATCTACTTTATTGTAAAGGGTGATGGGTATTTAAAGGGCAGGAAAAGGGGAGGTCCTGGGAAATCGATCCCTGGACCGGTGATTGGTAGGGTGACAGGATTGGCAGGGGAATGGGAGCGACACAAAGGGAACATGTCCAGGCAAGCTACCCTCAATGACCCTGTACACAGTATCTCAGGTGGCAGGCTGGAAAGCCTATCTCCCAACAAAGAGAGACAAAGGAAAGATGTAGCTACTACCCTTGGATCCAGCGTGGCGTAGCTGCCATATAATCCAAGGACAATAGGGACATGACACATGCATACCTCATGTTACTGCTTTTATCTGCTCTGGTTTCCTGTAGTATCCCCACCACAGATGGGGCTTCTGATCAGCTTTCCATTATGTAGCTGCCTTAGGGGCGCCAGGAGCAGTGTGTGGAGCATTGCTTCTGGTATGCTGGGGCGGTCCCAGATATTCTAGCAGGCTGTAGCGTGTGGTGTGGAGCAGTGCACCATCCCACCTTGGCAGATCTTGACCTGCCCCCTCCCTCCCCAAAGACATACATTTTGGTTGTTTTGAGCCAATAATCATTTCCTCTGGTCTCTCACACTAGCCCTCTCAAAAGCAAAACTGATTTTTCCTAAATGATTATGCAGTGTTGGTTACCATGATGTCTGTGGTCTGGTTTAAAAGTTAAGCACTCATCCTCCCTACCTTCTTCCATGTCTCATGTCAAAGAAATTTTATGCAACATTTCTTAGAGACAGGACAAAGATTTCAGGCTCTGAGATGAAACTTAAGATGTAGTTATTGATTAGACAAAAGACAAGTGCATTCCACTTCCTTCAGGAGACACAGCAATAGAAATAACAGTCAGGTAAACTTACACGTACCTAATTTCTTACCCTCAGAATTAAGGCACTTTATTTCAAAAACACTCACTACACTTACACATAGTATTTTTATTTTGAAGTTACTGCAAATAAGAAGAGGCAATCATTTCTGCAAAGCAGTCAGAATCAGTGTTAAACTTACCATTCAATGATATTTAAGAGGATATTTAAGAATAAATTTATCTCTGTGTGTCCATAAGAAAATGTTCCTTTTCTTATTAATTAGAATTTTATCAGACTGGTGTAGAAAGTAATTTGAAACTGTAGGAACTTTCTTAGGCCTAGGCATGGGATGTAATTGTCTGAGTAGGTAGTGTGTAAAAATTCAGATCACCCAGATCTTGTCAGTACAAACACTGAGTAACAAGGGGGTTTAGTGCTCACCATAGGTAGTGAGCACAGAATCAGTCCTATTAGTACAAGAAAAGATTCCTTATTTAGCCTCATATTGAAGAGAATGTGTAAAACATGATGTTTCAGTTTAGAGGAAAACTAAACCAATTTGTCTGTTCAAATTCCTTCCCCAAACTGACCACAGCTCTTTTAAATTTAAAACAAACATTAATTAGGAAAATGTGTAGAAAAAGGATAACAGTTCTTAACTGTTTTATATATATATATGTCCAAAAGAACTAGAACAGAAACAACCATCCTGTAACCAAAACCTTTAAACGAATGGAGTCTCTGCTATGCAATTATTTTCACAGTGAGCAGGTGGTGATGTCGCACCTTGGCCAGACTGGCCTGGGTTTGCAGAGAGGGAAAACAAAAGAATGGCTGAATCAGCTTTTTGCTGGCAAAAAACTCACGTGGATTTGCCTCCACGAATGGATGGGGTGGAATCTTTTCCGTGGGCAACGTGGACTCTCTCCGTGTCCTTTGTTTGAAAAGTGCAGGCCCAGGGTGGGCAGAGAGGCAATTGGCCCCTCTGCCAATGCCATTGGCTACCTCAGGAAGTCTGTAGCAAATCTGAGGTAATGGTGACTGTCTCCCTCTGAAGCACAGGGCACCCAGGGTTAGGGAATGGAGGCAGGGGGAAAAGCCAAACCAAAGGAGCTCCCTCAGAGATGTTTCTGCTCCCAGCAGCCACTAAAAACAAAAGTAAAGTCCCACACCAAAACAAAAAAGAGTCTCTCCCCCCCACCTCCTCCCAGCAATCAGGTTGGAAGTCTGGCAATTTGGTAGTCCTTTTTCAGCTAGCAGCAGTGGGAGGTGGGGACAGGTGTTGGGCGCCATCTCCTGAACTCTCTGCTGGGAGGGAAAGAAAAATTCTATGACAAATTCTAAAAACTATAACACATGACTATATGCGCTTTCTGATACAAATTGAAGTATAAAACAATATATAAAAACTACCTGCAAATTGTCAAGTCCTCAAAAAGCAGTCACCGAAAGAAAGAGAAACCCTTAGAATCACAGAATCATTAAGGCTTGGAAAGACCTCCAAGATCATCATATCCAACCTTTGACCAAACACCACCATGCTAAACAAACCAAAGCACTAAGTGTCACATCCAGTCATTTCTTGAACACTTCCAGGAATGGTGACTCCATCACCTCCCTGGGCAGCCTATTCCAAAGCTTGACAACCCTTTCCATGAAGAATTTTTTCCTGAAGTCCAACTTGAACCTCCCCTGGTGCAAATTGAGGCCGTGCCTCCTCATCTTGTTGTCAGTTTTCTGGAAGAAGAGGCTGATCCAAACCTTGCTACAACCTCCTTTCAGGTAGTTCTAGAGAGTGTAAGGTCTCCTCACTCCCACAGCCATTTAAGCGCTCATGGACCTACTAGGAGAGATTAAGAGAGATCTCTTACAGCTGAGTTAAGAGACCATTCTCATCAGATAAAACCTCTCCCAGATACAAAAGGCTGCCCCAGAGAGACCAATAAAGATTAAAGTTATTGTTTATTAAAGTGCTGAGTCCAACACGATCTAGTAGCTAGTGTCCACCACAGCCTTTTAAAGGCCCACACAACTGATTTGGAAAGTCAACATGCAAAAAACCCTTGCATTTTAAAGAAAAGAACAGTTGTTTCTTCATTCATTTTGAATCTCTCCCTTCAATCTGTCTTGTTGAATTGGGAAAGCAAGAGGCCAGAGCATGGCTCACAAAGCAGTATCAAAATCAGGCAGCCTGCTTGAGCCATGCTTAGGGTTTAACGAGTGACAATCACAACAATCATAAAATAAAACAAGATGCTGCAAACATCAATGGGCAAACATCATTCCTCAAGGGGACAAATTTGAAATGAAGAAAGAAGTAAAACTGCTCCTACAGGCTCTCTCTTCAGTCACTGTGAAGCTAGCACAGCAAAACCTAAAGAGCCTAAATATATTTCACTTTGTTATAGAAAACACTGTTCAGTATTTCTGTAAACAGTGTTTTTATAGGTGAGAACATAGGTCTAGGTCCTTGTCAGCATCTTTTATTTTACTTTCACCTCCTTCTAAATATTTCCAAACCCAACACAAATTCCACTATGCAAGTTATGATGGAAATTGAACTTATGCAGGAACCCCAAGGGCATGGTTCACTTTTCAGAGGAGGGTTACAACAGACAGAGGAACAGGAGCTCATCAGCTTGATCATGGGAGAGAAGTAATTCTGGAAAGCAAGATGAATTGTGCTCAAAAGCAGTGCATCTTGTATCTTCCCTATGAGGCACTAGGCATAAAACAGGAATTAAATGTATTCTGTGTTTAGCTTTCCACACACAAGTATTCTAAATAGGAAACAATAGAAAAAAAAATTGTTGACTGACCTCTTATTGATATGCAAAGTATTTCTATTGCGAGGGGAGAACTAGGGAAAACCTAGGGACACCACGTACTGACCAATATGATCAAGGTAATGCCGTTTATTGTTGTGAAAACACCCCTTAAATAACCCAGATAGCACACACACTGCAAACCACCCTGTGACTGGTTAACACGAATAACACACAACTNGTATTTCTGCCTTTTCTTTCTCCTCAGACTGGAGAATAACCAACAATGGTACCTGCAGCAAGAGAAGCAACGCTTCTCCTAGCCTGAGATCCTACTCACCCTCAAAGGTACTAGAGCTAGCACAGCTGAAGAAACAAGTGAAACCATAACAATGCAGAGCACAGTTTGAACACCAATGCAGTGAGCATCAAACAAGTTTTAAAGTTGAAGTTAAGAGGTTGTAGCCAAAACTTCTGGGCTAATGTGAAAACCTTTTTCCTAAACCACGTTCACCATAATCAGTTCCAGTTTTAATGTCAGCACTTTTATTCTTGCAAGAATGCACTGTGCTGCTCTTCAAGATGGTTTTCTTATCAGTATATGACTCCATGGACTTATCAACAATAGGTTGAGACATTAGTCTGAACCTAAACTAGGATTATTTTTCTTTATGGATTTTAATTGATGATGCATTCCATTTCAGTGTAATTATTTGTAGGAACATTCTGGCAAGCTCAATATACTTCCACCAATGGAGCATAATGGGAAAAATACAATTTGTTCTACCATCAGGAATATTTCCAATTAGTTTTTACAGCTGAACAACATGGATTTTCCCAAAACAGGGGTGGGGAAATGGAAGTTAATTCATAAAAAGTTTGGTTAGATATATTAAAAATATACTCATATTAAACCAACCAAACACAAAAGAGTTTCTTATCTCCCTCTTCCCTGAGAGTTGTTGGCCCACAGCTGGAGAAGAGCTTCTCCCTCTCTCTTTGCCAGGATCTTGCTCAGTTCTGGAGTCCTTGCCAAGGACAGCCCCACCACGTGGGTGCTGTGCCCATGGCAGGACACGCTTCAAGCTGCAGCCACAAGTGCTGGCACATGGAAAAAGGTGGCACCCCAGAGACCCTCCCAGGCTCCCAAATCCCGGCTGGGCACAGTGGGGGAGACAGCGCCCATAAGATGGGCTTCGCAGCCCTTTTGCCATGGTGCTGAGTTTCCTTTAGAGCATCAGCCACCAGAGCCACCCTGATTCTTCCCACAGTGTAAAAGATCCAGAGGAGACTTTTGCAGAGGTCTCTGGTTTCCTGCCTTTTTGTCCTGAAGTGGGCAGATCTTGAACTCTTTATCACTTCTCCATTAGTCACGACATTGCTCAGGATCAGTAATTAAAGCAGACACACAACATTCAAAGCTCATCTTCCTCCTGGACCTGCCTTAATTCCAGCACCTTGGGGACTGAAAGCTAGCACAGCAGGCGTGCCAGAGGCATTCCCCCATCTTGGCTGCTGTGCGCCAACACGACTGTCTTCAGCTCCCATGGTTGTGTCCAGGGCAAACAGCTTGTGCCACTGACCAGGCGCCCCTAAAGGGAGAAGACAAGGGCAGGGATGCAGTCACAGCCTTTGCCCCCAGCCCAGGGGAGCAGCTGCTCAAACGCCACCCAGTGGTACTATCTGTGCCGCCGGGCTTGTGGGGGTGCTTGGGGCACACAGGAGTCAACCTGGAACACCTCCCAGAAATACAGCTGTCAGCAACCCTGGTGCCAGTGGGCCCAGGAACTGTTCTGCACATCACCCATCCAGGACACGGAAGGCTTTGAAGAACTGCGGGTATCCTGGAATACACTGTGCCATGTGTCTCCATTTCTCTTAACATGCTTTTTCCTGGACGCGGAGGGGTTCTCCAAGGCATAACTTTTCCTGGGCAAAAGGCATCACTGAGTGTATGAGAAATAAGAGCACACAGCACAGAGAACCAGCTGCACAACAAATACTTTCATGTTTAGTGGTGTGCTTTAGGAATGGTACTCCCCAATTCAGTGTTCCCACTGAAACTCCAAACCACACACCACTTGTGGTGAAATGCAGAGGCAGTTTTGCAGCAGGCAGACAACAACTTGATGTTTGCAGTGGACACCTGAACTTACGAAGCCCACTGGCTGTATTTCAATAAATTTCCTAAAACTTTAAATTTTTATCATTATTCTTTTGAATCCACGATAAATAATAAACATCCCCATTGCTCCAGCCTCCCTCCCTTTTCATGAAGTCCTCACTATGCATAAGTATATCATAAACCGTTCTAGCAGATTCAGGGGGGTTTGTTTAGGTTTCTATTTTTTAAAAAAGTTATCAATTTCTTTGAAATTTTCCACACTGGCCAGGAGTTCTTTGGCTGGTCAGGGCAACACAAGGTTGTTGCCCATAGTGCTCCACTTTGTAAAAGACACCCAAGAATGTTATCCAGTTGTTTGCTCTTTGTGCCTGGATCAGGAATAGCAAACTTCACCATTGTGAGACCATGACAAAACATCCCAAAGACCATAATAATCAACTCTCCATAGAGAGAAATATTCCATCTGACTGTCCTCTTGAAGTATTAGACTGAAATAATGGCATTTAAAATGTGTATGCATCTTAGGATTAACAACAAATGTGTTTGCTCTTTACATTTCTATATTGTGTCCTCCTAACTCCAAAAAACCAAAGAAAAGCATTTAGAAAAAACTTATTTGCAGCTATCACAAGCCTTTTATTTCCCTGTAGATACAAATAAAAATCTATTGTACAACAAACAGTGTCTGGCTTCTGAAGAGCCACTTCATAGTTCAAAGAACGAACTCTCAAGCCAGAATGAAAGACATGGAATCATAGAATCATAGA
>VWZG01005738.1:0-17620 GCA_013396735.1 Grallaria varia | reverse complement strand
AAAAAGGAAAAAAAAAAAAAAAAAAAAAAAAGAAAAGAAAAAAGCTGCGTAAATGCCACCTGTGTCAGCTGAATATCTTCCATCAAGATTCATTGTTCATTGTAGGTGCTCCCCAGGTAAGCCCAAATGTAAACTTCAATAAGCAGAAAAATTCTTCAGCCAATGTGTCACAAAGTACTTTGTTGTGCTCCAGTTACTGTGGTTCATCTGTCTTTTTGAGAAGGTAATTAATTTTTCATTCTATTGACTGGGTGTTTCACAAGACTTGTGTGCAAGCTATAAATGGAGGCAGGTGAGATGCCTTTCACAAACAGCAGCTCCAGACTGGAGGAATTGCCCTCAGCTCTCCCCATCCCTGAAGCCAGCATCAAGGTGAGAGGCACCATTTTTACATGGAAACTGGAATGGTTTCTTGGGCAGCTGCTGTGAAATGCAGTGAAAGGGAAAGATGTTCTAATATTTGGAGGAGAGCTGCAGCACACATGTGAGGGTCTGCTGTCTGTATCTGTGGACACTTTTTCCCATCTTTCAGGTGATGAGAAAATGGCTGCAGGACAAACAGTCTGCAAAAGGGGAGGGTGGTGAGGGCCATTGCTACACAACTCTGAGGGGTGAAAGTGAGACTATTTTGCAACTTAACCTTGGGCATCTACTGAAACTAACACTCATATCTAATTAAAACTGGGGTGTTGTGGGAACATATTTCATTCTACTTTTTTTCTCCAAATTAAAATTTCTATGTCATGGCCTCACTGACTTCCAGCTGCTGCTCTATTTATTCTTTGTTACTAATTTTATTGCTTTTCCTTTTTTCTTTCTTCCCCGCAATGCTCTCCATCATTTTGTGCCTGTTTCCTAAAGGCTTCTCAGAAGCATTTAATGTTTTCTGTCTTCATTTCAAGCCCACTGTCCTCCAGCTCCTATAGCAAGAAATTCAAACTCCAGAAGTCCTACAGAAATGGGAAAAATCATCATATATGAGCATGCCAACTTCCAGGGTTTGTCCAGGGAATTCACCGGTGACATTGGCAATCTAAAAGATGTAGATTGGAATGATGTTGTCTCCTCCGTGAAAGTAATTGGCCAGCCTTGGGTGGCTTATGAGCATGTAAACTATAAAGGTCAGTTTCTGATATTTGAGGAGGGAGAATATAGCTATGTTGGTGACAATATGAATGATAAGATCAGTTCTCTGCAGCTGATCACTGAAGATCTGCACAATCCCCAGATCACTCTCTACGAACATGTTGATTATAAAGGGAGGAGCTGGATAATAACAGAAGCAACCCATCTGAAAGCAGGACATGACAATGACATCATGTCTTCTCATGAAGTCCAGAGAGGTGCCTGGCTGTTGTGTGAACACAGCGATGGAAGTGGAATCCAATACCTTGCACGAGAGCATGAACACCTTCCAAACTACAAGGCAATCAACTTCAATGACAAACTTTCATTCCTGCGACCCCTTCTCCCTGCCCATGGCTCTTAGACTGCAAGTCCTGCAGCACTGAGGGAAGACGCAGCCCCAGCAAGACACTGGAGACCAAGAACTCTGCCTCTGCTTGTGTCGCTTTCTTTGTGATTTTTGAATGCCCTTGTTTTACAATGCCCTTGCACTACCATGGCCTCTTGTCATTGTCTGTAATCCATTTCTGCTGGTGCCATTAAAGAATCTCTTGCAAGCAACAGTGGGTCAGTTTTATGCTCTGGTTATTATGGTTCAATATCTCCCTTATGTGATGAGATGTCTCTGTATCCAGAGAACAGTTCACGCAGTCACTTGCAAACATTGTTTCATCGATCTCTCCTGCAAGTTTTTATATCCTTCCTGTTACTCTGGTTAGTAATGGTTTCAGGCTTAACTGAAGCAGACTCAAAGTCTTGTTTATTCCTGTGATCCTGGCACACACTTACCTTCAGAATATACTTAATTATCACACATTTGATTGTATCTCATACAATCATAGTGTTGGATAACACTGATGATATAGTATTCTAATGTCCTAAATTTTTTATTCAAAGAGAAAGTTTTGATAAATTTGAATTGACTGATTAATAGATCCCAATGGGAAACACTGTCCGACTTTCAAACCTGTAGTATCTTGATAAGGGATGAGGAATGACAAGCTGTTTCAAGAACTGCTTTGCCATGTGCAAGTTTACCTGGAAGAGCAGAGTCACTGACTATTGGCAGCTGCACTTCCTGGGCTGTGCATTATGACAGTGTCTCATTGCACTCCACACTGCAGTGTTTATGTACGTCTGTGCTGACCTCCTGTTTGCCACGATTTTCTTGTATTTGTAGCTGGGTTGGTCAGACAGCACCTGCACTTGGCCTCATTGAACCTCCTGAGGTTCATGTGTTCCCAGGTGTGGAGCTTGTGAAGGTCCCTGGGGATGGTCCCTCCTCTCCAGGGTATCAAAGACACCACTCAGCCTGGTGACATCTGCAAACTTGCTGTGGGGACACTCGATCTCACTGTCTGTGTCACTGACGGAGACATGAAGCAGTTTTGGTTGCAGTACAGACCCTTGAGGGATAGAATTTGTTAGGGGTTTCCATCAATCCTGCCAAGGCCAATGCCATGTGCATGGCAGCAAAGGCATTCATGTGTCAGTAGCACAGCACTACTGCTCGGAGAGAAGGTATTCCCTCATGGGAGAAGAGACCTCTAGAGATTTCTTATCTTCTACCAGGGAACTCACTTAACCAGTAACTGGTTCAGTTAGGGTGGTGCAGCCAGGAGATGTGTTAACTCTTAAATATTTCCAAGCACTTCCTGCTTGTTTTATCTTTCTGGATTTGTGTTTGTAGGCACAGTGAGGACAGGGAGGTGATTTGAGGTGGCCAGCAGTGCAAGAACATCCTTGTGGGTGTCATTTCCTGGTTTCTGACACAATGACCTGAAGATTCTGGCAATGTCATATTTGAGGGTGTAACATTTAAGCATTCAGTCAATCTTTTGTGTTTTGATGGTCATAGAAATTACAGTTCAGTGGTGCTTTGGGCTTATTTGTCCTTCTTCTAAGTGAACGTTACAAAAAGCCAAAGGATTGAGTTATGATTAACTCAGTAAAATGCAGTTTAAGGGATTTATTTTCCTTCAAGGATATCTGGCTGCCTATAAGTAGCTTCAGAAAGGTTTATTATGCTTGAAAAGAGTCTCAAACTCCTCTGTGTTTCAGTGTCCAAGACAGCGTAGAAAACATTTAGTGAAGGAGGGGGACAGAGATTTCTGTCACTTGTATTTATTCTCTCTAATTATTCCTTGTATTTTTAGGTATTGGATAAAAACAGGAAGGAGTCTCTCATATTCAAAGTTTAAAAAAAAATCTCCAAATAGCTGTTTGATTGGCTTGTTGTGCAGAGGTCCTGCTGTCTCCTGTAATCTACCTTAGTTCTTTCACATGTTTTGTTTCCTTCCCGTGGCAGTTGTAAATGCAGCTCTTCTGCCATGACCAGCAAGGTCCAGGTAAAATTTTGGAGGAGTTACTGCAAGCACAAGACTTAACCTGGACACCTGGGAAAGGTCAAGAAAGCTTTCTGGTAGTCAGGTCACTCATTTCCCATGCCTGCAGGCACGAAACACATGACTTAGTGAATCATGTTATTATCAAAGGAAGAAAAGAGAAGTCCAAAAGGGAAGATAAACAAGGTAACACACACGATAGTTCATTCCCCAAGACCTGTGACTTTCTTCCAGTGTCTCTGTGTAGAGAGGTGGTTGCTTGGCCACCTGCTTGCCCTTCCTCTCTTGCACGGACTGTCCATGTGGCTGAGGACAGTTCTGCCTGTCTGTGTGGCTGTGGCTGCTGTGCCCAGCTGGAGCTGTGTTATCTGTGGGGAGTTTTGCTGTCTCCATCAGCTGCCCATGTCTTCCTGGTTTTGATTTGATGTACGGCAGAATATAAACAAATGTGAAAGTGTCATATCGAAAAATCAAGCAAAGGATCCTTGAAAATTTTACAGTAATAGGAGCATAAAGTAAAGGGGGAGAAAGACTTGGACCCTTCCGTGGGTAGGATTCCATTTCATAAAATAGCAATTGTGAGAAAAGTCTGATGTGGAGAAAATGGACTTTAGAAAGGTCCAACAACTAATCCCCAAGTTATTTTACATATGACTTGAAATGAGGGTGAACCTTTCGCATTGAAACTGAAGAAAGGGTCAAATTGGCCTGAGAGTGACAAAGACTTCTTAATCTTCATTAGAATTACTGACAGAAAGATTTAGGCTGGAAGGGACCTGCCTAGTCCCAGCCCTTGTTCACAGCAGAGCTCCCTCCAAATGCAGTCAGGTTACTCAGGGCCATCTTCATTTGTTTTCTGGACAAGTCCGAGGGTGGAGATTCCCGGGCTTCTCTGACCCTTCTGGTAGCACTGAATAACACTTGGAGTGAGATTTTTTTTGCTTTATTGGGGAGAGATTTCTTTTGCTTTATTTCCAGTCACAGTTTTCCTGCTGCCAATTAAGACTGCTGCGAGATGTCTTTTTGCTCTGCACCTCTGAGAACAATTGGCTTTGTCTCCTCTATGGCTGAGAAGCTTTTCCCCTCTAAAGTCAGTAAATCTGAACTCACACCACCCAGAGAAGTTGGGTGGTCTCCATGTTCAGGGGTTTTCAAGACCTTACTGGATTAAGGCCAGAGCAACCATATGTAACCTTGTGGTTGTACCTGTTTGAGCAGCAGACTGGACCTGATGGCATTCAGAGGTCACTTCCAATCTGAATTTTCCTGTGGTCCCACGATCCTTCTGGCTAGCAGGTTCATTCATGCTCATCACCTAAGACCTAGACTGGCAAATCATAGTATGTCCTCACCCACATTATTCCTTAGAAGCCTCGCTATAAAGAAAAATGGTCAATGTCCCTTGTCCATCTCTTCTCTTCAGCCATGACAGTCTGTCCTGATGGGGATCTACGTGCACTGACATTGACTTAGTGGGTCTANAGCAGAGCTGAGCAGCAGCAATGAAATAAAGCATGAAAATAATTCCCAGAACAAGGACAGAAAGCAAAAGGAAAGAACAATAAAGTTACACAAGGGTGGGTTTTTCTGTGGGAAAACACCAGTTTCAGCATTTCTGTTTGGCCAAGTCATCTTTGAAGCTCAGCGTGGAAGTACAGTCAAGGGATGACCAGGGTTCAACCCCAGGAACTCCTCCTGCTTGGCTGCTGGAGCCCAGCCAGGGTCTCTGTGGAGGGCTGGTTTGCATGGTTACTGCTCCCCAGGTTGCAGGTTCATCCATGCTGAGGTTGGGTGTGTAACCCAGAGACAGGCACGCACATGTCCATGGAAAGGACACGGACATGGCCAACTGCACAGGCTGCCACAGACAAGGTGCTGCCTTCAACAAGCCCACCTGTGACATGACCAGGGCTGACACAAACTCTAAGTGCAGACAGCCAAGCCGCCTTCCTCCTCTCCAGTGGTCAAGACTGGAGCCCACTGGTGAAAACATACAAAGCCTCACTCTCTGGATCCACCAGCACATTCACAAGTCCTTCAAATATGACTGTGAGCCCTCAGCCTGACCAATATCATACTTGGATCTTGTCTCTCTGCCCGAAGAACATGTATCTCCTTCTTGCTGGCTGGGGTAGCTTATTGCTTGCCAGCCAACCCATGCACACATCACAGACTTGTCTCATAGACATTCTTGCAGTCGTGGGTGCCTTGGGTACCAGCAAGAGTCTTCTGCCTGTGTGATATCCCTGTCTGGATCCATGTCCTACGTGCTGGCTAGACCAGCTTGAAGTTTGTTTGCAAATCACACAATTATGCCTCATTTTGAGGTATAATGAAACCGATCCTGTCATATTCCATACACCCTTTGAAGCTTAACTTCCTCGACTTAACAAGTCAGAAGTGCTACCAGCTTGCAGACACTAAGAGCAAGATGGGTCTTAGCTTGACAGAAGTGTGTATCTGTAGAGCTGGTGACTGAAGGAGGCGAGACAACAAGGCTCAACAAAAGTGCCAGGTGCAAATATGTAGGAGAGGATTCTTGAAGGTTTCTCAGTAATAGCAGCATAAAGTAAAGGTACAGGAGGACCTTGACCCTTCAGTGCGTGGGATTACATTTGATAAGATAGCAAGTGATAGCCTGTGGAGGAACTGGGAGGGAAGCCTGAGGCTGGGGAAATGGAATTTAGAAAGGTCCAACAACTAATCCCCAAGTTATTTTACATGTGACTTGAAATGAGGGTGAACCTTTTGCATTGCAATTGAACAAAGGATCAAATTGGCGTGAGAGTGATAACAAAGGCTTTTTAATCTTCATTAGAATTACTGACAGAAAGATTTAGGCTGGAAGGATCTGCCCTCATCCAAGCCCTTGTTCACAGCAGATCTCCCTCCAAATGCAGTCAGATTACTCAGGGCCATCTTTACTTGATTTCTGAACAAGCCCAAGGGTGGAGAATGCCCAGCTTCACTGGCCTTTCTTGCAGATCTGAATTACCCTTGGGGAGATATTTTTGTATTTTCAGTCTATTGAGACTCCTTCTAGTTTTTTTTTGTTTGTTGTGCACCTCTGAGAATAATTACACTTGTTTCACCCAAGCTGAACAGAACCAGGTGCCCCAGACTCTCCTGGTACATGGGATGCTTCAGTGCCATCCAGTGGCCTGTGTGGGACTATCGACTCTTTGCTAACGTTTATTTTTCCTTTGGGCATCTGAAACAGATGCAGTATTCCAGGTGTGCCTTCAGTTCAGAGGAGATGGGAATAAACTCTTCCTTTACACCTCTACTCTGGTTCTCATGCTGTGCAGCATGCAGCTGCTTTTCAACTTTTTGCTCACCAGCAGAATGGAGCAAGAAAGAGACAACTCAGAGACAACTAAACTTAATTTCTCCTTGGTTGCATATGCTAAATATTGTCAGTCTTGGGGTAGGATAAAACCTTTACAGAAACAGTAAGCTGAATTAGTATAATAAAGGAGTAGTTTGGGTGGAAAAGAACCAAAACCAGATAATCCTTTGCTGTAAGGCTACATAAAAGTTGGAGCTGGGTGATCAGGATGCTTTTTTGTTTCCTCAGAGTATGCTCCAAAGAGTTTAGAGGTGTGACTCAACTCTGTGTGAGAGGGCATGTGGTTGAAATCATCAAGAAAGCGAGGATGGCTGAGCACCTTCAGTACTGAGAGAAGCAGGTGAGATAACATCTATGAAACACTAGAACACCTGCAATTTCACCTTATAGCAGAAAAAAATTGCAATCTTCTTATGCTTTTCTTGAGCTGGCAGCAAAATGTTCTCCTAACTGGACAACCAGCAGTGATTTTTTTCTTAGATGTTGCTGTCACTGATGAGAAGAAAGGGACAAAGAAACTCAAGAAACTGTGTACACCCTTTAGATCTCAAATGCTCCAAACAATTAATTGTTCCATGCAGTCAAATATTAATAAAGCTACTGTATGCAAATAGAAATGTGGTAACTTTTATTTGGGGGAAGCAGGGAAATTTGTTATGAGACATTGCAGCCACTGTTTTCTCTGATCTTTTTGCAACACTCTGAGTACATTCTCTTTCCCTGATGGACAACTTTTCAGGAATTCTGAGAGTAGGGCTTGACCAGGAATGAAATTGTTGATAGCACCTGTGATGTGTCCTAGATGTGATTCTTACCCTAAACGAGTCAGAAATCCAGAAGATGTTGGGAGGGAAGTGTATGTGTGCGGGGGGGAAGGGGAGAAGGGGGAAGGTGCACCTGTATGTTTTTCCTGAGGAGCTAAGAAGTAAGAGGGAGGGGAAGAAAGTGGTATTTCAACAATAGACTAGCCAATAAATCTACTCTGAGTGTGCATGCCTGGGAACACACATTTAATGTCCTCAAGCTAAGGCGGTCAATCAGAGCAACTGGCATACTCTACATTTCCCTCTGACCTATTGCATGCTAAGTTTTCCTTGTAGCCAGCTGCCTTTTTGCTGTTTCTTCAGAACCTCTATGTTGAAAATCTCATTGAGAAGATTAAAAAAAAAAAAAAAGGCTGTAGATTGTGTTTTAGCTTTTCTAGTTTTAACTGCAGATGGTGCTCCCTCTACAAGGAAAAATTACTGCAAACAGCAATCCAGGGATCTTTCACCCAGTCCAACAGCATCCCACAAATTGCCTTGGCTTGTGTGCAACCTTGCCAGTTCACTTAACTGAAGAAATCCACAAGCTTAAAAAGCTTCTGTGATCTACATTTTAGGTGTCCCACTGCCCAGGCCATTAACCACATTACCACAGCTGCAATTTGCAGTCAGATACAAGTTTTTCCTAAAGTACTGATCTTCATGCGTGTACTTCCCTCAAAGTTTTCTCTTTCCGAAGCTGTGGTTCCCACTTAGGTTTGTTAGCTGACCGCTTCCAGTAGCAGCCTTATGTATTCCAGTGCTGGGATCCTCATGCAGGAGCATCAATCCACTACGCAGTGCTTTACAATGATTTTCAATCAGGAAATGGCAACAACCATCAAATGCAGACTCCTGTTCTTCCAGATGGTCCAGAAATTCAGATGTTCACAGAAGAGGGGCACTATAGGTATTGATCCTGCAAGATGCTACTTCATACCTCATTCTTAACAAAATCAACATTTTTAGGTACCAATGGAAGGGCAACTCTGTGTAGTCCACATGTGATCAGCAATTTCCTCAAGAAGGGGGCAAGTTCATTTATTGTTTGCTTAAACAATGCTGCCATACCATCCTCTATGCTTTGGCTTGCAAAAACCTGTTAAATAAAAGAATTGCTTGAGTTGGACTGTCTTTTGCACAGCCTGAGGACCATTCAGACTAAGTTTCCTAGGGCATCAAAACTTTGAGAGATCTCAGATGTAAAAAAGATGAATGGTAAATGGTGACAAAATGGTAGAATGACAGACACAGTATACATGTAGTTATTTGTTGGTAACTGCATCCTCTGAATTTCCAAATTGAGAATTACAGCTTAGTTTAAATACAAATAAAATTCTGGAGCCATTTCAGAATTTCCTGTTGATAATGTCTGTAAAAACAGCTTCTGTAGAACAACTTTGGTAAAATAACTCTTGAATAACAAAGCATGAATGTTACATAATCTATTTCTCTCAGTAACACTTATACTGTGTAAAACTACAAGCATGTAGTCTTGCCACATATGAAATACAAAAGTTATCAGAATAATCATATTTTTTAGATTAAGAAATTAGGACATACTGAGGATTTATCACACTTTGAGTGTGTTATGAAGGCTGACATGATGGTATTTCCTGAGCTAGGAGGTAGGTGCCACAAAATCACACAATTCAAACAAGGTTTCTGCTTCTGTTTGGTTAGACTGCTACTGAGAGAAATGCAAACTCATCCGAAGTTTGTTTTGATGTCACTGCAATGACGCTGTGCAAAACCCTGAATTGAGGGACAAGAGTTAAAAAGATCAAAAAAAGAGAGGAAGTTATTTGGAACCTCTGCCTTTTATGTTGGTCACATGCCTCTAGGGGCTATTTATGGTTTCAAGAGATGATTAATAAAAGTTCACTTATTATTTCTGCATGTTTACAGGAGGAGATGCAGGGAAATCATTGTTCTGAAGTTGTTAAGCTCTGCTATGATAGGATGAAGGGTTTTATTGTAGTTCACTCTGACCTTTATATTTCTCATCTCACTTCTGTGTGGCTCAGGATGAAGGAAGAAATACCCAGCTGTTTCATCCAGAAATTATCTGTACTGTACAGATGAAGATCCATCAAGACCTGAATGGAACTTCTTCATTACCTTAATACATGAACAGTTCATTTTGGGGAAATTTTGTATTACTACGCAGCCAATAGAATAAGATAAATTTCAAAAGCAACAAAATAATTATAATCTCTGTGATATATAATTGAGTCTAAATCTTGCCATGGCGAATGACAAAACCATAAATGAAAGCAAGTTGTGCAAATTCCCCCACTTGCCCATAATCTCTTTGTAGGTTTCATGTGTAGAGTGAGAACTGACTAATTATGGTCCCTAATGGGAAAGAAACCTTGAAACAGCAAAGATATGATGAGGGTGTGAAAGCAGTTGCAGAGAAAACACCTGTCAAGAGGTCATCCTTGCATTTTGGCAATCTTGGTTAACCATGAATGAAAACATGGTGTATTATTGAGCCATTTGGCACATTTCTGAGTGGATTAGAATAAAAAAAAAAAAAAAAAAAAAAGAAAAAGCAATAGAGTGTATTTCCAGGTGATCAAGTGTACCTTTACAACCCCTTTGTATAAGTTTTTAATTTCTCTAAACTTTACACTGTTGCACCTCAGTCTACAGAGACAGTAGGGTTTTATGAAAGGGTTATAGTTTATTTGTCAAAACCCTGGAACTGTAATCCACTGTAGTTCAATTTTGAAATATCTGACTGCCTGAAGATCTGTACAAACATGGAAAAACTGAATCCAGTCTCCCCTGCCTTGCTCATGTCACTCAGATGTCACCACAGGACACCACATGAAGGATTTGCAGAAGAGTTGAGTTTGAGGGCTCTGCAGAAAGGCCTACAGTTGTTTTGGGAAGGAAATGAGACAGGTGCATGTCAAACATCAGTCTACATTTCTAACGTACTATTCTAGTGCTTAAAACCCCCGGAGGCATGCTGTATCCTCACCCTTTTGCTTAAAGAGGGACACAGCTTCATTTTGTGGAAGGATAGGCTTTCTTCAGCATGTTTGTGGGGACCTGTGGAGCCAAGTGGCAGTACCTGCTGATGAGCAACCCCCACTGTTTTGTCCCATCTACAGGCTTCTTTCTTGCTGAAATATATTATACCAAAGACTTTTCAGGCTATGGAACATAATGAGAGACTTGTTTTGGGTATCTACTGGCTCCAGTTTAACTGGAGAACCTGCTCAGTGGGGATCAGGCACACGAGACAACCGCATTTCCCATGGGCAAGCCAGCAGGGCTGAATATTTTTCAAGCTCTGTCCCCTCCGCCCCCCTTCCAGTTTTCAGCAAAAGCCCATAATTTGTTGCATAAGACAGATAATTTTATGAGGAGTTAATTTAATCTCAAGATGGATGTGCTTCACATTTCTTCCCTATTTTTGCTATTGCTCGACCTTGACAGCAACACCTGCCTGTAAAATGAGAGAACAGTTGCTGTGCTGATGCCTGTGGCATTACACTTTGCAGAATGAGAGAAGAAGTGTTCCAAAAAAACCAGCTGGGGCAGAGAAGGGTTTTTTGGGGGAAATCAGTGCACAGGCACGTGTATTTCTCCCTGTGAAGAAGGAGTCAGTTACTAGGATATTGTTTGTCCATGTTGCTGGACACAAGCAGAGGCAGGATGTTCTCATAGCCTTCTGTACCCTTATATCTGTGCCTCTGTATGGTGGTTATACAGATAGTCATGCGTTTATTTCTGTCTATATAAATTTATACTGCAGTTTTTAGTTTGAGTCCTGTGTCCAGGCTGTGGTGTCTCTTGTACCCCCACTGTGAGCCTTCTCAGGGATTTCACATTGCTGACAGAAGAGTCTAGAAATGCCACCCGTGCCATTAGTCTTCACAACCCATTTGGTTCTTTTAGAAGCTTCAGCAGAAACACCCTGTAAAACTATGGGCCCCATGTCATTCTGTAGAAATACCACATTTCAGTCAATCTTTCAGCCCCCTGAGTTTTCTCTCAGCTGTGGGAACAGGATGGGTGGAAAAGGAGCCAGCCAAAGCCCATGCTTATCCCATCCCTAAGCCAATGGAACCGTTCTGCTGTGACATTCACACCAAATGCCAATGTTTCTGAGACCCCACTACCACAGTTCACAACAGGCAGTGCATCCAGTGGTGGAGGGTGTGTATAAAATCATATATAACATACAATATATATGATACATGAAATATATATGTATGACACATAGTATATACTGTATAATCATATATCATGTAGTATAGTAACTTATGATCTTGGTCCTCTGCAGTGTCTCTTCCTTCAAGAGTGGGATATCTTGGAAACTTGAGTTCTTTTCAGGTAGACAGAAAAATTTGGTGCAAGTGTTGCTCCTTTCAAGATCAGCTACTCTGTCTTGAGATCCCTCTAGTTACTCAG
Organism: Grallaria varia; assembly: GCA_013396735.1. Taxonomy (NCBI): domain Eukaryota; kingdom Metazoa; phylum Chordata; class Aves; order Passeriformes; family Formicariidae; genus Grallaria; species Grallaria varia. The sequence goes on along the minus strand of VWZG01005738.1, from coordinate 5,567 downwards.
TATTTGTCCAAACATGATATGGAAGAATATAGTTTAATTCCAACTTCACAACACTGTCCTTTGTCAGTGATGGGGTCACTCATGTTGTCAAATCTGATCTTGTTGCCAAAAATGCATTGGATGTACCACTGCTTCAGTTATCACGTATCATGCATTCACCTGTTGAGGTGGTGTATTCACGATGGAATAGATGTTGATGTTTTTTGGTCTGTGTTTGGCCCAGCCATCTGTAAGAAACTTTATTCTTCCTGCCAAGTAGGAGTAAACAAGTGCTGATAAGGGAGAACTTCAGCCTTGGAGGGAACACTGGTGTATAACTAAAATTAATTGGGCTCTCACCATTGGCTGATGGCCCTTAGAGGGCATTTGGAGGAGAGAGTGAGGAGGAGGGTGATGAAGTAAGCCCCCAGACCCATTTTAGAGGGACCCTCTGGGTTGTACCACGCAGGCACAAGGAAATTCCAATGCACTCACACATGCACCGAAGGAGAACCGTTACATAACAGGGGGGAGGGACCTAAGGCCTCTCACTGGGCGGTACTGGCCACACCTGCCCAGGTGAGACGTCACCCAAAAAACAGTTAAAAGGCAGATGACTCATGCTTGGGCTCGGCTCGCTGCACATGAAGGACAATGTTGCCTTGGCGGGGACGCCGCTATCCTGTGAGCTGCTGGCGCTGGAGGATGCAGCCCCTGCTTGGGGGAGCCTGGACACTTCAGGGTCGGTGAGACAACCTCGTAACACCTGGGCAAGTTAGGTGACACGTAGGGCTCTATTCCTTTCCCTCCTTCTCTCTCTCCCTCTCTTTCCCATGGGTTCTCGTTTACTTGGCCACCTCTTGTAATAAAATACTGTTGCTTTAAGCTTGCAATGGTATCTTGGTTTCAATTTCAGAGCCCCCCGAACCTTTTCCCTGGAACAGGTGGGAAGCAAAAGATTGTCTGAGGAACCAGCTTCATGAAACAAACTATTCCAAAGAACTGTGTTTAGAAGAGGCTTTCTGAAAATACAATTTATTCAAAAATCGAGTAAAAAAAAAAAAAAGTGGCACAAATACTTCACAACTTCATTTTTTAACTTAACAGGAAGAAAATAATCTAAATACTGAAATCTGATTTTAAAATTATAGGGAACAGTAACAGGTGACCAGCCATTCCAGTGCTGTGTTCTGTCCATGCTTTAGTCATTAAATGGTGTGTGAAGACCTCACTGTCCCAGCAGGTGGAACCTTGGCTTTAAAACCAGCTCAGTGACCAGGGAGCACTGCTTTTGATACATCCTATCTTTTAGTAGTTGACGATTAGCACCCTGTACCTATTAGCATCCTGCACATACATTGCAAACATAGATATATTGCAAAATAAGGGAAGCAGGTATGCCTGCTTGTCATCTGCTTTCCTGGCAGACGAGATCTGACCTTGAGCCTAATTTGTACATTTGGCAGTGAGCTAAACCAGCCCAACCTTGTTCCGCGGTTGGTTCTGCCTGTGAAGCATTAATTCTTTTCACCACCTTTCTGAGGACAGGCTATCCCCACGGTGCTTTACAGGCTTTACAGGCCAGACACGTTCAAGCCTTACCGTGCTAAGACACTGACTGAGGCACCCTCATGACTCACCCCAGGGAGCCCTGCAGGCCAGTGAGTGCACCCACTTTGGAGACCTGACCTTAGCGCTGCCAATGGATTTGCCTCTACCTGGCAGTGCATCAAAAACTTTTCTGGAGCCCAAACTGATGGAACGCACCAGTGTAAGGCACCTGAGTCAATTAATTCTGTTGTAAACCATCCGACTGTACCCTAACACATACACACAACTGCGGGATCCGAGCTCGTACCTTTCTTTAGGGCAGTGCTGTGCCCTGTGGACACAGAAGATCATGATGAACACAACAGGGTACACAGGGACTGGCCTTTGGGTGGGCAGGTGACCAGAGTGACTGGTATGTGGACTGTTGGTTGGACTGAGGCAACAAACTGCACCTACATCATGTGCTAGGCCGCTTCACCTCCTTTGGATGTATACACAAGTCACACAGGATCTTATCTGTACAGTGCTGTCACTTTTCAATAACTAGATTTTTTGAATGCTAGTCTTAATAAATCTTTTTTTTTAATTAGTTTTAGTGTCAAAACCTTGAAGGTTTTGCACGTACACTGCATAAGGGAGGGAACTTTTATCCTAGAAGAAGGTGTTGAGAGAAGACACCTGGACTCTTTCTGAATTTCATGGATAAAGTACCTTTCTCCCAGGGTCTTATAAGTAATAATTATGAAAACTGAGAAACTTCCAAACGTTCCTAATAACTGTGGATGAGTAACAGGTTTATAAGAATAAAAAGTAGTGCTCTTCCACCAGGCTACCACATTGTCACCTGGATCTTCATGTTTGTTACTCCATAAATCAGCAGGATCTCCCCTGCTGCTAAAACAGTTCTGACATTTTAATTATTTATTCTTTAGCATAAAAAGGGTAGGTCACCCATGAGCCAGAATAATAGAGTGCTGACACTGTTTCTTGCCAATTCCCCTCCCTCTCTTGACATACAGGATCATTGCCCTTTTTTGGGCTGCCCTTTTCCAGTTTCATAGATATCACTTTTTTGGTTGCTTACTTGGTAGGACACTTCTCTTCATGCCCCTCAGATGGCCCCACAAATTTATGACTGAAAGGCATAGGTTGCAGGATGGGATGAGGAGCTTCTTGAACAAGTTTGCCCCTCAGCAACAGAGCTCCCATACAAAAGCATCTAGAAGGCGGGCAGAAAGAACTGACAGGATCCTTATGAAATTTAAAATGAACAAATTCCTGCACCTGAGAAGGAAGAACCCCTTGCAATGACACATGCTGCAGTCTGACTGTCTGGGGAGCAGCTCTGTTGAAAAAGACCTGGTGGTCTTCGTAGGCAGCAAGTTGAACAGAACCCAAGCTTGCACTAGCAGCAAAAGCAGCATCCTGGGCTGTATTAATAGGAGCCTAAGTCCGTAGATTATGGGGCTTTTTTGCTAACATTTGTAACACTGCATACAGTTTTAGGTCACTTAGCATGAAAAGATGTTGGTATACTGGGGGAGTTCAATAGAGGGCCATGGAGAAGGTTCAGGGAACTGCAGCACTCTCCTTGGGAGGAGGAGCTGGGAAACTGGGTTTGTTCAACCCGGAAAAAATGTTTTGATGGGACTTAATAACAGCTTTTCAATACTTAAAAACCAGTTACTGAGAAGATGAAGTGAGGCTTTTTGGAGAGCATATCGTGGAAGGATGAAAAAGTGATAGGTATGAACTAAAATAAGAGAGCTTCCAACTGAAATAATGAGAAAGCCTCTCTCTATGGGGTCAGTAAATTTGAAATCACATGCCCCAAAGAAGTTGGGCAGTCTCCGTCTGCAGGGGTCTACAAGACCTGACTGGATAAAGACCAGAGCAACCACGCTTCACCTCCTAGTTGTCCCTGTATTAAGCAGCAGACTGAGCCCAATGGCATCCAGAGGTCACTTACAACCTGAATTATCCTATCATCCCTGGCTAACAAGATCATTCAAGCTCATGACTTAAGGCACCAGACTGGCAAATTCTAATATTTCCTGACCCATATTATCCTTCAGGACTCTTGCTGTAAGTAAAGGTGATCGATGTCCCTTGTCCATCCCTTCTCTTCAGCCATGACAGTCTGCCGCTGTCCTGATGGGGATTTATGTGCCCTGATAGTGACTCGGTGGATCTAAGGAGGCTCTTTGCTTTGTCCTTGCACTCAGCAATTAATGTGTCCCTGCAGTTTGTCTCTCCTGACTTTGGTTTTTCGGGAATTTTGTTGCTAATTCGGGGTTTTCTAAAGGAAATTTTCAGGATGTGGTTTTATTGTTTTTGAGGTAGCAGAAGCAGAATAACATCCTACAACAACTGCAAGAAAAAAAGCAACTGAGATAACATCTGCTAATATTGCAGATGAACTTTTCTCTGGTTTCAGGTCAGGCTATCTTAATTTCTTATTCCTCTTTTCACATCTCCAGTAGATTCATTGCAAAACTCTGAAACTCTGTATATCAGCACACTGAGGCTCTATAGTTCCAAACATCAACAAATTTTTTTCCTATCCATGGGTGACTGACCCATGGATATGTGTAGGACTATGTAGGCCAAAGTCTCTTGTAAACCTTTAGCATTTTTACAGCTAAAGTGGATGTTTTACAGTTATGGCATTAAAGGGGAGAAGAACAGTGGCTTTATAGCTGCTTATTAGGCATATAGTGGATAACACCTGGATGTTGTTAAGAACAGTGGAAAACCACCACATATAGTAAATATTTTTCTTTTCATGGTAGTAAAAACTGTGCTTTAATTGGTGCTTAGGGCTTATTTCTCCTGCTTTTACATGAAAATTACAAAAGGGCAAATGAGGAGTTACAATTAACCTGGCAAAAAAAAGTTTAAGGGATTTATTTTTCTTCAGGGATATTAGAGACTGCCTATATTTAACTTCAGAAAAGTTTAATATAGTTGCAAGAGCCTCTAAAACTACTCTCAGTTGTACTTGTGAATTTTTGCATTACTTTTGCTGTCTAAAGAGGATGGATATATCTGAAGAAGACCACAGCAAAAATATTGAGGCTCTTTTAGCAAAACATTAACATATTTTTAAGGAACAGTTGACCAAACTAAGCTTGTTCAGCCTGAAGGACTCATGGTAACAGTCTTCAAACAGAAAAAGGTGGGATGAGTCATTCTCTGTTTCACTGATCAAGATAAACACTACAATTATTACTGGAAGAAGCTCTGGAGGAATTTTTAGAGATGGCACATGGATTTCTCAGAATCTCCATCTTACCATGAAAAGGAGCATAAAGTAGAAAACCCAAGCGGTACCTTCCAGCCTAAATGCTCCTTTAACTCTGTACACTGCTCTTTGGCATGTCATAGGCCCAGATATCCATGCAGCAGAGAGGAGTGTAATCCTACAAAACAGCAAAGTTTTAAGGAGCAGTATGGATGGAGGTGTGTCAGAAACTTTGACCCTGCTGATGCAGAGCTTTTTTGGTTGTCTTTGATCAAACACGGAATACAAACAATGCAGAAGTGTCAGGTCTAAAAATGTGGCAAAAGATTATTGAAGGTTTTTCAGTAATGGGAACATAAAGTAAAGGGGCAGAAGGACTTGGACCCTTCAGTAGGTGGAATTACATTTAGTAAGATGTGGGAGCCTGTGGAGGAACTGGGAGGGAAGTCTGACGTTGGGGGAATGGAATTTAGAAAGGCTCAACAACTAATCCCCAAGTTATTGTACATATGACTTGAAATGAGGGTGAACCTTTTGCATTGCAATTGAACAAAGGATCAAATTGGCCTGAGAGTGACAAAGGCTTTTAATCTTCATTAGAATTACTGACAGAAAGATTTAGGCTGGAAGGGACTGCCCTCGTCCAAGCCCTTGTTCACTGCAGAGCTCCCTCCAAATGCAGTCAGGTTACTCAGGGCCATCTTTACTTGATTTCTGAACAAGCCCAAGGGTGGAGATTGCCCAGCTTCACTGACCTTTCTGGCAGTGCGGAACAACACTTGGGGTGAGATGT
>VWZG01005736.1:188261-221416 GCA_013396735.1 Grallaria varia | reverse complement strand
TGCGGGGCGGCGGGGGCCGCGACTGCCGGCCCATGGACACCCCGCCGCGCCGGGAGTCGCCGCGCCGCGACACGGGCGCTCCGCCGAACCCGCCGCCTTCCCCGCCCTCCCTGCTGCCTCCACCGCCGCCGCCGCTTCCCCCGGCGCCGGGTAAACAGCGGGAGGAGAAGAGAACGGCGCTGAGCAAAGTGAGGGGGCGCGGGCGGAGCGGCGGCGGGGGTGGGAGCGGGGCCTGCAGGGAGGAGCGGGGCGCGGGCAGCAGCCCCACTGCACACACCGAGCCGCGTCTCGGTGCAGCCCGGGGCTTGAAACCTTCGCCTGCGGTCTCAGAGTGTCCGTTCCCTGAGATTGGGAGACCCCCAGCGCTGGAAATCATTTCACCTTTAATTCTAAAGAAGCCAAGGCTGACCACGGCTGTGGCAAAGCAGTTTCTGCCAGGCCGAGAGCACGTCTCTCTTCCCTGGCTTTATTCGACCGGTTTTCAAATAATACTTGCAGTCTGTATATGCAGGCTGCGCAGGGAGGCCGTGGAGTCCCTTCTCCAGAGACATTCCAGACCCACCTGGATGCCTTCCTGTGCAGCCTGCTCTGGGTGACCCTGCCTTGACAGGGAGGTTGGACTGGACTATTCCACCCCTAGGAATTCTGTGAGTAGTTTGAAATTTGATTTCTTCCCATTTTCTTAAATTGGAAAATTGAAGCGCTGAAAATCACTATAAAGCTAAGTCAAGTTAATATCAGTCATTAAAATATTCAAATATTAAAATAAATTGCCTGAAGCCATTGATGGCCATTTTACTGCTTTGTGTGCTGGCATTGTTGTCCCAGAGGTTTCTATGCAGTTTCCTGGTGTTTATTGTTGGGTAGTCTGATTTTTTGTTGACCTCACCAAAGCTTTTGACACTGTGAGCAGAAAAGGCCTGTGCCAGATCTTGGAACAATTAGGATGTCCCCCCAAATTCCTCAAAATGGTCATCCTGCTGCATGAGGATCAGCGCGGCCAAGTCAGATATGGCGATGCACTCTCTGAGCCCTTTCCAATAACCAATGGTGTGAAACAAGGTTGCATTCTTGCACCAACTCTGTTCACGGTGTTCTTCACTATGATGCTCCAAAGGGCCATGGCAGACCTTGATGAAGAAAATGGCATCTACATCCAATACCGTACTGCTGGAAGCCTGTTCAGCCTCAGGAGACTGAAGGCCCGCACCAAGACCCTCAATCACCTTGTCCGGGAGCTTCTTTTTGCTGACGATGCTGCCCTTGTTGCTCACACAGAAGCAGCTCTGCAGCGCTTAACATCCTGCTTTGCAGANGTGTCTACAAAGCCATTGTGCTGTCCACTCTTTTATATGGGTCTGAATCGTGGGTTATCTACCGCCGCCCCCTGCGGCTCCTCGAACGCTTCCATCAGCGCTGCCTCCGCACTATCCTAAACATCCAGTGGTCTGATTACATGACCAATGTGTCTGTCCTTGAACAGGCAGCAGTCACCAGTATGGAGGCCATTCTGCTGAGAACGCAGCTGCGCTGGGCAGGGCACGTCTCCAGGATGAAGGATCATCGCCTCCCTAAGATCGTGCTCTGTGGTGAACTTGCCTGGCTACCGCAAGAGAGGAGCCCCGAAGAGGAGATACAAGGACTCCTTGAAGCAATACCTCAGCCTGGGCCATATTGACTACCATCAATGGTCTACTCTGGCCTCCAACTGGGAGGCATGGAGACACACCATCCATAATGCTGCTGATTCCTTTGAGAACACACGCAGAATCAGTCTGGAGGAGAAAAGACAACGCAGAAAGAACCGTGCCTCACCAACAACGCCTATGGAGACTTTCTGCTGTGCCTTTTGCAACCGGACTTGCCTATCTTGCATCGGCCTTTTTAGCCCTCAGCACTCTTGCAGCAAGCGTGGGTAGAGCCCTTCCCAAATCTTCGTTCACGAAGCCTAGCCATGATTGTTGGGTAGTTTTCCTGAGCGTGGCAGGGTGACTCTTGAGTGGCTGCCAGTCCCCCAGCCAGCTGCTCTTGCACTTCTTCCTCAGCAGGACAGGGGAAGAAGGTATGATGGGAAAAACAAATGGCATTGAGTTAAAGTCAGGGAGATCACTTACAAAGTGCCATCACAGTGGAAACAGACGCAGCTCAGGAGGGACCTCACAGCAGATTCCTACTGCTTGCTCATGAGGGGCAAGTGGGATGGCAGGCACTGATCTCTTCTCTCTGGTGACCTGTAACATGACCTGAGGGAATAGCCTGAAGCTGTGTCAGGGAAGATTTAGACTGGATATTATGGCAGTTTTTCATCTAGAGCATGATCGGGCACTGGAACAGGCTGCCCATGGAAGTGGTCACAGCACCAAGCCTGACAGAATTCAGAAAGCGTTTGGACTATGCGTCCAGGCACACACTCTTGGGACTGTCCTCTGCAGGGCCAGGAGTTGGTCTCAGTGATCCTTATGGGTCCCTTCCAACTCAGGATGTCCTCTGATTCTAACTTGCTGAAAATCAGTTTACTTCATTGCTAATTAAAAAAAACCTAGAATTGAATGGTGAGAAACAAAGGTTAAAACACCTTCCTTCCCGCCCTCCCACCTGCCTTCCCAGGCACTACCTCTTCTGCACCCAAGCAGTGCAGGAGGATGGGCGGTGGGGTTTGTAGAGAGGACATAATAGCTCCTGTGAGGTGCTCCTTTCTCCTCATGTTCTTTCCCTCCAGCATGGGGCCCTGACATGGGATACAGTGGGATACTCATCCTTTATGAGTTGCTCATGGGGTTGTTCCCCTGCATGCTGCTGTTGTTCATGACCTGCTGGCAGCATGAGTCTCCTTCTCTGGCTGCAGTTCTTCACGATGAACCTGCTCCAGTGTGGGCTTCTCTCCATGAGCTGCGGATCCCTTCAGGGCACCTCCATGTGCCGTGGGATGGGGTCTTCCATAGGTTGTGGGGGGACAGTATGCTTCACCATGATCTCCTGTGTGGGAATCTCTGCTTTGGCACTTGGAGCACCTCCTCCTCCTCCTTTTCATTGGTGTCTGTAGGCTGTTTGTCACACCTTTTATCCCTTACTCCTCTGTATGGCCCACTGCTGTGCAGCCTTTTCTGCCCTTTTTAAAATACATTTCCCAGAGTCATCACCACCTTGGGTGAGTGGCTCAGCTATGCCCTGGGGTGGATCCATTGGAACTGGCTGTGCCGAGCATGAGGTAGCTCCAGCATCCCCTCAGAGGTTGCCCTGAAGCATCTGGACGCAGAGACCTAATGTACTAAAATCTAGTTAAAATCATTTTAAAAAGAAATACTGCAAAAATTTTGTGTAATCAATGTCTGGTTTTTTGTTTGTTAAAATCCTTTTTTATTGGCTAAGTTGCAGTGGCTCTCAGGCTCTTACAATTTTACAATGCTTGCGGAAACTGAGGGAACTTGTTCCATGTGTTTGTACAGTATTTAGTTAAAGTATAAATCTCCATGTTCTTTTATATATGCAGGTGGTTATTCGAAGGCTTCCTCCTTGTCTAACCAAGGAGCAACTGGAGGAACAGCTACATCCTCTACCTGCTCATGATTATTTTGAGTTTTGCACTGCTGATCCCAGGTGAGGATGAGCTGTTTCTGTAGGTTTTCAGGTGCTTAAAACCTAATTAAGGCATCAGGGCCATTCCAAATCATACGGTTTTTACATTTGTATTATGTTTGTAGGGTTACTTTAAATATTTCTGAAAAGCAGCTACGTATGCAGAGACAGCATTCCTGGCCATTCCTTTTATGCGGGTGATTTTAAAATGGAAATTTTTTAATATAAGTATGGCATAATTTGATTTGAAACCCTGATGTTTCTTTTAACCTTCATTAAGTAAAGTAAACTTCAACAGACCATTTTATTTGTTGTGAACAAATTCAGTCCGGGTCAAACAATCACAGAGTGTTTTCATGAGAGCCATTTGAGCTTAGTTTCTTTTGATTGCTTACATGTTTCTGTATTTACTTCATACAATTTTTCAAATAATCCAGTTTTATTCATATTTGTCTCATGCAAAAAAAAGAAAAGGAAATAGCGGTTGATTTAAAATAAATTAGAATTGCTGGTATATTTATGTAATTTACTCCATATCACAATAGTAAAATAAAATTCCCTTTCAAATCAATTTCCAGAACTTAATCACTAAAATAAACAAAACACCATGTATGCTATATCTGCATGTGTTCTGAAAAACTAAAGTATAGGATCCATCTTGTTGTATCTTAGTGTGTAATGAATCACCCTCCACTGGCACCAGATTCTTTCCACTGACTGCAGAGGGATCCTGGAAGTTTATTGCTGACCAACTTTTGAAGTTAGGGGTTCTCTCAGAGTCAGTTCCACAATCAGGAACAAATAAGTGTTTATTTAGCAAAACTATCACAGTTCCCAAACTACCTGAATAGTTGCACATAAGTGCAGCAGCAAAATAGTAGGTGCTTCTGCTGTTCTTTTAAAACCACAAAGGATGTACAGTTAGGAAAGAGGAGTATTTAGTCTGATTGAAAGTCTTTGTAGTTCCTTATATTTCTCTTCTGAACTTTGTCATCTGTATATCCAAATGGGTCTTGTTAAGGCTTCTGTCCCAGCTGTTCATTTGATAAGAAGAAAATATCAAAGGCAAACCAGAAATTCGCTGAAGAAGAGTGTCTGTTCTCATTGTGTTTAGCTGCACAAATTCCAGGAAACAGTTAAAAAAAATTACTATTTTGATTTTCCAGAAAAATTGACACAAGAATTTAGGGAGTTGGCCCCCGTAGAAAAGAGAAGGCGCTGACAGCAGTTGTGCTTATAAAGTTTCATTTTCTCTCTTATTTTTATGTGATGAAATTTGGAGTACTCAAAAATCTTGCTGTCCATTCATTTAATTGCCTCTATGTCAGGTTACCAATGAAAGATACTGTGTTTTTTCTCTCATGCCGTGTTATTCGTCATGTTATTCTCTTGTGTCATCATGAATTTAAACTCATTAGAAAAAATGGTTTTCATATAAGTTTGAATTTTTCAAAATTAACTGTTTCATATTTGCTCTTTTTTTCTTTAACTTCATAAAAATGTGGTTTTGTACAAAAGGTGTATTTTTTAAGAATGAGTTTATCTTTACAAGGTTTGTATGGTTACAGCTTCTAACAGGAAACTGTAGAGCAGAGTCTTGGCTTGGCTGATTATTTGTACTTTGCCTGGCCCAGGCAAATACAGTAAACTTTCAGAAATTCAAAGTTAGAGACAAGAATAATATAGTGAGTCTCAGTCTTACCCAGCAGAGAGCTCTATTCTGAGTGTTGCGTTGCAGTAGTCTGTCATGTTATGGACAGTTCACAAGATTTCAGCTGACTCTGCAGATGTATCTTCATGTCATTCCAGCTAACAGGAAGAGGTACAGGAAAAGGTGGGCATGTTCTCTCTGACTTTCACTGAATAGCTTTTTCCTGTACCATGTGCATAGTGGCAACCAATACAGAGAATTCAGAGAACAGATAATAAAAACATGGGAAGATGAAAAGAAATGTTATGGTGCCTAATGAAAATGATTTGGAGAAGCTACTCAGTGAAGAGGATCTGCTTGTTGGAAAGAGAAAGGAACATGTTTTGGTGCAGAACCAGACAAATTTGCTTTAAGAGCTGTAACATGTCAGTTTAACCACATCCTGTGTAACTAGGTCACAGAAGTTTCTAAGAGCTCATTCATATTTCTGTAGATACTCTTTTTCCCCACACAGCACTCTGTCAAACTGTAGAACTTGTCAGAAATTCATGCCACAGAGGATGGATGTTGAGGAAGATTCAGGAGCAGTTAGACAAATGCTTATTTAGACAAATATTTATCTATGAAAACCTATTAAACACAAGGTACAAGTTCGGTATTACAGAGACCCTAGGCTGCAAGTAACTGAAATTATGTCCAGGATGAAGTGTCGGTGTATGCTTTCCCCTTTTTAATAAAATTGCTCTAAGCAACCTCTGTTAGTTACTGTTGGAAAGAAGACTAAAGAGGTCTAACTGTAGCTGTTTCTACATTTTTATTTCCAAGGTCATTGCACCTTAGAGGAGAAAACAAACAAGATAGGAATATCAACTACAGTTTCTCTGTTACTGCAATATTTATCTAGTATCTCTCTAATATCTTTATATCATAAATGTTCAAGTTTACCATGTCCTATTAAATGCAAAATCTGAAACATCTTAAAATTTCGTGTGATTAGTGTCATTAATGATGTATTATGCTTTTTCAGTTACATCCATTTCAGTAAAACCATTTCAGAAAAGTGTCCTGTGTTTCATTCATTTTTCAGATTCACCTGATTCACTGCATTACATTTATTCTCTCTTACACATTGACATCAGAATACAAACAAAACACTGTTTATAGCTGATAATAAAGACTTTGCCTTCCTGACAGACTGTCTTGTACTCAGACTCCAAATATTCACTTTTTTTCCCCAGATACTCTATGTCTGCTTGTAAATGTTTCTGAGTCTTCTAAAACTTGAGTCAAGTGATTGAGCTCTGGTCCTGCAGGATTTGGGTCATCCCTTTGGACTGGCACTGAGTGCTGGGAGTCATTAATAGCATTGTGAGGTTATAAAAGTAAAAGCGATCTGAACAGGAGCTTGGTTTGAATGAAAACTGGTCAAATAGTAAGGGCCATGCCATGTGTCAGAGAGAGTGACAAAACTTCTTGCAAAACACCCTCCGCTTTTTTCCTCCATAACTTCTTCACAACATTTTGCTCAGGGTTATTGTAGGTAAATAGCATTAACACTGTAAGGTGGAGGTTTGCACCCTAGAACTGCAGTGTTGAGGGGGCAGTGCCTGTAGAGCTTTGAGGGAACCACCACTATTGTTTTCTGGATAGAATAATTGACAGGCTTCGATTGACATAATTCTGTAATATTTCTGCTGCTCTGTCAGGCAAGTTATGCTCATTAATTAATAACTGTAAAAAGGAAAGACTAAGTTAATTTAAAATTATGCCAGTTCTATCCACTATGGAAGGTAACAAGGCTGAAGGCCAGTGGATTTTAGCTTGACAAGGTGATGTAGATGATGAGTTACCTAAATCAATATCTATTATTATGAATGGATGGAGGAGTTACTTGACACTCCAAAATTTAGATGCAGGCATCTATACACATGTAAGTATATGTGTTTATATATATACAACCAGCATGATTGATAAGTATTTTACTAAGATGTGATAGCTGTTTTTATAGTTGCTGTTTATACTGTAGCTAACTATTTAAAATTGCTTTCCTGTGTATCAACCTTTTCACACAATTGTGTTAAAAGATACTTTGTAGGAGTAAACAATTAGAATGTGTTTGTTATTGAAGTTATTAGAAAAATAAAACCTTAGAGATGATACACTGAAGTATTACAGTAATACATGTAACCTGAAAGATTGAATACCCTTGAGTGCAGATCAGAAAAGAAAGAAACAGTGTGTTGGACTGACGACATTTGTAGGGTCAGACTCATCTGGGTTGTTTCCATAGAGATTGCTCTGAGTGATATCCCAGGCATGGCAGCACGTGCAGTGCATCTGTCCTGAACATTATATGGATGGAAAGCGGCATTATAGACAGCAAACATATGGCAAAATAGAACCAGCTGTCTGGTTATAAAACTGAATTTCAGATCCTGAATGAAATCTATGCTCGTAGGTACTTGAAAATAGGAGACATACAGTGTTCAGTGGCCCTTCTGTAGAACTCAGCTGGAAGGCAAAATCCTAAAGAGCAAAAGCAGTATATTTGCCAATAACTGCTGAATACAAAGTACAAAAGTAAAGCAGGAGTGTTTCTTCCTAGGAGAGGTCATTAGCCTCAGAGTGCTTGTGGCCCTGTGAAGACCTTCTCTGCATTCTTTGCTGCACAGTTGTGCTGTTGAGTTCTCAGTGGAAAGGTGAAGAGTGAATCCGGAGTGGGGAGCAGCAGCTGGAAGTCAGATGTCTGAAACCCAGAGTAAGAATATTCTATATGCAGGGCAGCGTTAAGTATTTTAAATTTGCTAGATTTAGTTAGCTTCCCACTTAGAATTAGTTTTATGCACATCTCTAGGCACACTGCATGCTTTGCTGGGTAAGAAGTCTTAGACAAGAGTTCGAAATGCCCAGTGGTGTGATTTTTACATACTGAACACTGATGGCTAGCTTGCATGCATACGAGAACCAGTTCTCTATTTGTAGAAGTTGCTGCATCAGAGAAGGAACGTGTAATTGCTAAGCATTGTCACAGCTCTGTCTGCAACCATCTACCCTGATACATAGCAACAATAATGGACAGAGTTGTATTTTATTGTGCTGTGGAGCACATCCGTATCCTGTTGTGCACAAGCATGCTTTCATATTTTTGTATGTTTCTGCTGATGTGTATGAAGTTCTTGAAGATGTTAAGAACATACAGCAATAACATTGGATCCCTTATTTGCAAGGTATATGCTAAATCTCTGCTTTCCGGAGTCCCATTTATACATTTCAGACTCTGTTTTTTTCTTACTAGTAAATGCTTAATAAGCATATAAAATGTTACTCTGTTTCGAAAGAGACTCTGATTAAGCTGAAAAAGCTGGAAAAATATGTTGTATACTAGGAAAAGAGTATGTTGCCAAAACAGATAAAAAGAGATAGCGTTGATATACCAGCTAAAGGAAACAAGGAAGGAATACGTCTTGTATTATTTTCAGTTTCATTTCATCATGGTTATGTGTCCAACCATAAGGTTCTAAGTTACTACAGGAAAGAGAAAATCCAACTATGTGATGAAGCTGTTTACTGTGCACTGAGGCAGAGAAGTGGCTGAAAAATAATGCTGCCTCAAGATTCCTGTTTTTGTCTGGTGAATCTTAAAGTATCAGTTGTATGAATCTCTAATATAAGGACTCATTTAAGCATCAAAGAACACACAACATAAGAATAGTCCTGTTAATACGACAGAGAAGGAAGTTTACTTCTTCCTGGGAGGTGCCAGTTATCAGTCAGGGAGTTCGTCACTGTTTCAACCATTAGGCAGCACAGACATATTTCTTCAGTGCAGTTGTACATTGGCACAATAAAATCCCTCCTTTACTTACAGTTGTATGGCTTTTTAAACTATATTTTTAACTGTATGTAATAATTATGAAAAGTGTTAAATTTCATCTTTTTTTTTTTTCTTTGAAACCAGTGAGAAGGAATCTGGCTTGTTGCATCTGCTTTGCATCTTGGTGGTAACTCCACAACCACCCTGTAGCATCTTTCAGCCCTGGCCATACTTTAGCAGGCATTTTTGCAGTTATCTGCTTGCAGTTCATTCAATGCTGTTGCCATCTTAGAATGTCAAAATGTAGTGGGTATATATGGATACAATAGTTCTTTCTTAGAAATAGAGAGTTCATACTTTTCATGCTGTAGAAACACTCCATATTTGCAAAACATGTAAATAAAAAAAGCCCTCTAGTTTTTTTTAAACATTTCCCCTGGCTGCAGGATCAAACACAGATTTGGTGGGTTTGCAAAATTATTGGTTATTGTCAGTGCTGCTCTTTATGGTCTCCTTTTAACACTGGAAGTAGAATCCATGTGGATGGATATTTTAAAAAGAAAAAATTACTTGGAAACAGTGTTGTTTTGAGCTGCCACATGCATGATCCTGTGATCCAACCCATGTTTTTTTCTTTCTCACTCATTGTGAAATCTAATTCTGAAATGGATACGGGATTGAAATACCATTGCAACTGTGTATTGTGTCCTGCTGCTGGTGATGAGTTGATCTGAAGGCAGGTTGTGTGTGATGATAATATATGAACTTAAGTATTTTATAGTTATAGGCTTGTCCAAGTTAAGATTTGTCCAAAAATCTGATGTAATATGTAGCCACCATTAAGGCAGTTTAAAACAAATTGTTTTAGATCACAGTTGCAGAGTTTTAAAGCATGTAAATGCCATGACTCACAATAACTTAACTGATGGATGCTAATTCATTAAATTACCTCAGTGTTTCATTGTGGTTGTGGTGTGCCAGCCCTGAGGTTTTTATTAAGTGCGTTAAACATTTACCCTTGGAGCAGGATCTGTTCCACTTTATTCTCTCTTGAAGAATTAAAATTATTTTAAGTAAGTACCTGTTTCTTTTGCTAGAAATGCTTTGGATTTTCACAGTAGCTTTTCTTCAACTAGACAGTGCATGTGTATTGATAACACACTGAGTTTATTTATTTGTGTGTAATTCAGTGGATTATCTTGCCAACTATTAGGTTATTTATTCTTTCTTAAAGGTGGAAATATCTTTAAATACGGTGGTAGCTTGGAAACTGCCCCTTCACTGTGGTCTTTTACTTACCTTTGCCTGTTTCAGTGACAGAAGACTTTTCTTAACATGCCCAAGAAGTTCCCCAAAAGCACTGCTGTTACTCATATATCTTAAATCATGAAATACTGAAGTTTTGATCCTGCACAATTGGAATTGTATGCTCTGGAATTTAGGGCAACAAAACAAACTAGAAATACTTGTCTCCATTCAGAATAAATTTCACAGTTGCATACAGAACTGAACAACTCAGCCTGTTCAGTTAGCTTTTTGTCATATATATAAATAGATATATATATGTAAAGCCTGCTTAAGGTAGCAGTTTCTCAAAGAAGATGAGAATTGCAATGTGATCCTTCTAGTTTTACTTTTTCCCTATCCCTGAACAGAATAATAAAAGAAAATAAAATTGTTTCTTGTTGCAGCCTTTATCCTCATCTCTACTCAAGAGCATACATTAACTTTAGAAATCCTGAGGACATCCTTCTTTTTAGAGATCGCTTTGATGGTTATGTCTTCATTGATAATAAAGGTTGGACTATTTGTAAGATATTAAGCGTATACATATACCATTTTAGAACATTGTTTTACTTCCTTTTTGCTCATTATGCCCATTTTTTTTCTTCAATATGCAGTTAATTAAATTAAAGTATGTCAAAATTCAATACTTAATAAAGTGCAAAATGTATTTGTCCATGCAGTCTTGCTTGTCTATGTGGTGTGCATGCTTTATGTGCATTTATATGCATTCTTGTACCTTAGGCAATACACTGCCAAGAACCTATAATTACCTTATGCAAGCTTCACAATTCACCTCAACAGTATCTGAACACATTGTGAGCATGAATTGTTGCATCTTCAGCGTGTTTCTTTGAGATAAACTTGTGCCACTTACTCCTGTGTTGAAAAAGCCAGAGGAAGCCTTCAACATTTTGGTTGCCCACTTTTAAGACTTGTTGCACCTGAATTTTTAGGGCCTTTGCAGACATCTTGAGTTCCAAGAATAAGAGGAACAAAATTGATTGCCAGCTTCAAAATGTTCAGTCTGCAAAACGTTGCCCAACAGTAGAGAAAAAGTCTAATGTAGCTGTGGATAAATCCAAGTCTTTTATAGTCGTATGAAACTGCCAACAACAAGAAGTGCTTTAGCAGAACTTTAGTAGTTCCTTGCCTCATTCAGTCATACCTTCTGCAAAAAATTGCATAAGTTGTATAAAATAGATTTATGGGTCTCCTGTATAGACATTGTCTATTCTGTGTTCTCAGTGTATTGCAGAGGTCCTGCGCAAAGTAGTCCTGCCCACTCTTACTAGAGATTGATCTCTAAAGAAACTCTCTGTCAAACTTATTAATTCCTCTTCAGCATTTCCTACCTGAGATATTTTATGTGCTTCTAACATCCATCAGATTTGGATTTTTTTTTTGTAAAGATGGAGAACAACACATTCCTCTCAGTGTGTGATTCCCAGATTTCAAAATCTGGGTGTTTTAAGATGGAAGACTAGAAGGAATTTCTGATTCTGCTGAGACTTCACTTTGCCTCTATTCGACAGGTTTTTCATTCTTATGCCGTATTGAAGCCAGAATATTCAGTCTTGGATATTCTGGGAAATAAAAAAACCCTGAGCCAGTTTGGCATGATTCTTCGTGCAGATAAAGAGCACAAGGTTTGATCACAGGTGCCCTCTGGTGAGGCTTGTGGTGGCATTGCAGTAAAACTGAAACAAGGATTAGCAGGTACAATACAGTTAACAAATGTTCTAGCAGATTTAAGACATTTTCAGTGGACTTGAGATAAGTGTAATCTTGAACGTGCGGCAAGTGGAAACCAGGTGAAATTGAAAAACTACACACAGTTCTGACTCCAGGCTGAAGAAAAATCCAGTATTTAAGGCAGAATTCAATGCAAAGAATCCCTGCTAATAAACACAGGCAGGAAGTTGCACAGTCCATCATAAACAGAAAAAAAAGAAATTTTACACAATTTTACATGCTGAGTTTTACAGTACTGGTTCTGAAAAGAGATGCTATATTGCTTTATTGCATATTAACCAGCATTTATTTATTTTTTAAGATTTTAGGCAACAAGGCTTTAGGAAACCACTGAACAGTTTCAGATTTCTTTCCCAGTAGGACTTAATCATTTGTGAGACTGAAATTTTGAGGTAGATTTTTCTAATCAATATCTGTGAATAATGAAAAAGGGAATTATAAATGACAATACAAACATTTTATTGTGCAACAGTAGTCATCTTCATTTTGACAGTCTTGTCAGCATATCCAAAAATATTTAATGTTTATGTGTATAATTAAACTATAAATTATTTTGGTTTGATTTTAAAATACCTCTAACTTTTCATTAGAAGTTTAGGAGTTGTAGAAACATTCACCTTCAATTTCAATTAAAACTGCCCAACACATGTTTCAAGAGTTTGAAAATCTTACTTGAATTTAGGGAATGTTTCTCCCCCTCAAAAAATTAAGGTTTGATCTCTTTTAAGGTTTGGAGTATCCTGCAGTGGTTGAATTTGCTCCTTTCCAGAAGATTTCAAAAAAGAAGCTGAAGAAGAAAGATGCCAAAGCTGGGAGCATTGAAGATGGTAAGCAGATTTTCCTGGCATCACAGTGGAAAAAAGATTGTTTCTGCTATGCATCGCGAAGTGTTAACATAATTCAAACATTTTTCTTCACAGATCCAGAATATAAGAAATTTTTAGAGAGTTACTGTGCTGATGAAGAGAAAATCTGTGCCAATCCTGAGATTCTTTTGGGAGAGATTGAGGCCAAAACAAGGGAACTTATTGGTCTGTTTTCTTCATTTTTCTTATTATTGAGAGTATTAAATATCTTACTTTTATATCTTTATATTACCTACAAGAGCTGAGCTGTTTGATCTGGCAGATTTAGATTACCACAGTTAAATTTTTGTTACCCAGCCAAGTGGTAGGGGTGTTTACCTGGTCTCTTAAGTCTCTATGCATGGAATCACTTGGCTTCACCTGAACTTTTTTGTTCTGAAGCACAGTGTCTTCAGAAATAGGTCCTTAATAGTTCTGATTGTATTAATAGATGGAAGATTTATTTTTAAAATATAAAATAGCCGAATACTTAACATTTATCCCTGATATTAGCTGCTTTTATTAAGAAACATGAAATGATCTCTCTTTGTTCTCACGGTCAAGATTCTGGAAAAGCTCTGAAAGTAAGGCAACACCTTGTTTTCTGTATGCATGCAGCATGACTTTCACAGTCCCATGGGGAATTTTAAATAAGGTCAACACTGAATTCTTCAGTGCTGGTATGCAGCTTTCAGGATAACATGGAATACTGATGTGCTATGTCTTCAGATGACAACATGCAGAACACTTAGTCTTTCCCTAGGTGTGACAGTTGAGTAGGGAAAAAGAAAAGACCTTAGCTGTTATTCTTTAGCGTAAAAAGTTGCCACCTCTTTTGATTAGAATCACAGAATCATTTCGGTTGGAAAAGACTTTTGAGAACATCAAGTGCAACCATTACTCGAGCAGTGCCAAGTCCACCACTAAACTGTGTCTTCAAGTGCCACATCTACATGTCTTTTAAATACTACCAGGGATGGTGACTCCACCATTTCCCTGGGCAGCCTGTTTGAATGCTTGACAATCTTTTAGTGAAGAAATTTTTCCTAATATTCAATGTAAACCTGCTCCGGCACAACTTGAGGCCATTTTCTCTTGTTCTGTCACTTGTTACTGCTGTTTGAGAGTTGACTGGTGAGATTTGGAACTTAAACAATTTAGAGGAAATGGAAGTGTTAGTAGTATGAAAATTTAGATAATAAAACTTGTTTGTTGCTGTTCTAGATAGGGAAGTTACACAACAATATTTTTTTACCCCCAAATCTTCATTAGTATTTAACTGGAGAATCAAAACTTTCTAAAAAAATTGCTATTTCCAAAAATTCTAATTTCAAGAAAGATCTATTAACTTTACAATATTCTATCAATGAAAATTCCTAGTCTTGAGACTTGCAGATTTCAGAGTAGCAATATTGGCTGAAGGCAGATTTACATTAAGAATTTTTGTTTTTGTTAAATCTCAGGAAATCAAATTATGTGCTTTATTTTTTCTGCCATTCAAAGCTGTGGCCATTGTTATCCTTATAAAACCAAATATTTCTTCAGTGGGTCACATCCTTATAGCAAAATTATGTAAGGGTTTAGTTGTGTCCAGTTGCAAAGATGTTACTCCTACTGATGCCAACAAAGGACATGCCCAGGACTTTGTTGGCAGAATTGGACCTTACGTGCTCAGCACTCCTCCATGTAGAGTTACTGTGAACCAAGATATTTTATGCATCATATTAGATGTATTAGTTGATCAGTTTCAGTGTGACAGGGAGAGATAAAAGAGATTTTCTTAGTAACAAGATGAAAGAAAGCTCATTTTTCTGTCATGTTTGTAGAGAGCAAGATAAAATGTAAAAACTTTTGCAGACACAGGTCTTCATTTTCTTTTGAAATTTCTTAAACATTTTAAGAAAAAGCTCTTAGATTTTTATTTACATTAGAGCCCATAAATAAAATGGGTAAGATTCAGTTCTGATAAACATCCTTTTTTTCTCTCCTCTTTTGAGTACTCATCACACTGCCTCTCCCTCTCGAACTTCAAGTTACAATTTCTCTTTAAACCTCTTGCACCACAGCCTTAGTCATAACCAGGGTCAGGTTCTGGACTCTCAGTGGAGCTTACCCTTTCCCCAGACCTTCCAGTGACAATTTGTGATCTCTTCCAGCACTTAAAAGTGCCCAGAGGCAGACACTGCTCACACAGGGGAACTTAGAGGGGCAGGAGAGAGAGGCAAAGCTGCAGATCTGAGGGACTGGAAGGGAGGGTTCTGGGGACCTTCAACTTATCAAAAATTATGGGCATCTGGGGGGAGTAGGGCAGCATGGGAAATCTAGGGATAGAGAGAGGAAAATGGCAAATCAACAATCTTTTTTTGTTGCTTTTAAACACTGATATTTGCTAAAAAATAAATCCTGAGTCAGCCTTCCTATCTGTCTTCTCATAACTGCATTAAAAAGTTTTTTTACTAATGAATGGGTTGCCTCCAGCATATTCTGACTTTCAAGGCAAAAGGATTTCAATATTTTTGGGATATGAATTGTGTCTAGATTTTGGTTATACCATTTCAGATTTGTTGAAAACTTTTTCTAAATTTCTTCCTTTTTTCTTTTAATTTTTCCTTTTTCTTCCAAATCCTGTCATGCATTTCACTAGTGAATTTTTTTTCTGGTTTGAGGAAGAATCCTATATGTAACTGTAGAGCAATTTCAAGTCGCAAACATTTTCTGTCCTGGGACATCTAAGACTGACAAAGTTTGTTGCAACTAGTCACAGCTGTAAGTACGTGAATTCAAGTCTGAATTCAGTACGGACAATCATGAATGCTATATATGATAAAAAATTTGATGATCTCCAATATTTTGTAGAATTTGGGGATAGTTTAGGCAGGTGACTTGATTTCAGAGTGTGGAGACAGCACTGTAGCAAAAGAATGGCTGTGTGATTCAGTATATGAAACATTTTCCTTGTTATTTGGGAAGCCACAGTTTTATTGAATCTGCTGATACCTTGCTGTGTAACCTGGGACAAACTACTTATCTCTTATTCCTCCTGTTTTCCCACTGAGAGGTGAATGTTTATGTCAGGTAAATGGAAATGTTATATGAGACTGAAAATGTTTACTTCGTGATGTACTTTGACACCTGGGATTGAAAAATGCTAAGTGAGATTACAATAATATGGGCTGTATGTGAACAACAATATAGCTAGGTTTTGATGTACAAAGGTAAACAGTAGTAGATTCTGCACACATTTTTTTCCTTTTTGGTGAAATAACCATTCAATGAGCAAGAGAGATGTGCCATTCCCTTGAAGTGGAAAGATATGATCTTTAATTAAACATTAAATAATCATGCAATGTATTTCTTTTGCTTCTAACACTAACAGCAAAAAAAAGCAACAAAGTGTTTCTAAAGCAGAATGATGGGAATGCTTTCAAAAATAAATGAATAGGTTTGTCAATGATTTAGCTCCCTTTCAGATAAAGCTAGAAAAAAGGGGGTTAGTACTAAAGTAGAGAAATGAGTACATATTTTAGGAGTTGAACACTATATCACAAATTTTTTGTGTTTTAGCTAGAAGAACAACACCCCTTTTGGAATATATTAAAAATAGAAAATTAGAAAAGCAGGTACGTTCAGATTTTGCCTGAAGTTCAACATTTATGTTTCATGTAGTTTTCTGTTGGACAATTTAAAATTAATCATTTTGAACTCTTCAGAGAATACGAGAAGAGAAAAGAGAAGAACGAAGGCGGAGAGAATTGGAGAAGAAACGTCTGCGGGAGGAAGAGAAAAGGAAGCGCAGAGAAGAAGAAAGACGTAAAAGAAAAGAAGTGGAGAAGCAAAAGAAAATCTCTGAAAAAGAAATAAGAATCAAGGTACTGTAATGAAAAAAAAAAATTATTCTCCTTTTTGAAGTTATCCAGAAGTTCTTTGGTATCTCAGTGTTTATTTAGTGTATCACAGCACAGTGTGGAGATACCAAAACAGTTCTGAGTACAAGGGAAGGTAATGTGGGGCTTTGACTACCAGTGTTGTTTGAAAGTGTGACTAATGGCCTTAGGTACAGTGGTGTGCTGGTGCAGTTACAGCAGGTAACTCAGATATCATTATACAATGCTGCTGCATTCTGTGCCATCATTACCTGACAGAACCGGATTTTTCTGTGTCAGCATTTTGGAAGTTCATCACAGGTTCAATCCCTGTATGGGCCAATCATTTAGGAGTTGGCTTGATGATCCCTGGGTGCCCCTTCCAAGTCAGAATATTCTGTGATTCTGTGTTTCTGTGAAATATGGCTTTAACACTTTCTGTCATGTAAATCTCTGTGTGGTCACGTGCGTAGAGAGTTTTTTGTGTTTATGCAAAGAACTAATGTATTTCAATAGTATTAAAGTATTTAATAGTATTGAAGCCTTAACCAAGTTAAAGTCTTGCTGACTTCAGGCTGCCCTGCCTTGCAACAATATCAATGGATTTTAATGACATAATTTAGAAGGATGTGTCTTGTGCTATGAAGTTCACACATATAAAACGTTATTTGTGTAAGATGACATGGATAAAAACTACTCATCTGAACTGAATTTTGTGGTAGTGGAAGGGCTTTATAGGTGGTTTTAAAGAGGAAAATTGGTGTAAGAATCCGTAGCATAACTGAAGGACACAGATCGACTCCAGATTTTGTGGTGGTCAGAAGCCACTGAACTGTGGACTTCTTTCCTCTTTTCTTCTTGGAAAGAAGTTTCCTTCACCTGAAAGTAGAAACCAATAAATTCTGAAGCTGAATTACATATTTTTTTGTATTCAGGTATGAAGAAAAACCCTCTAGAAGTTCAGAAGAAAAGAAACTTAATCCTTAAAATATGTTACCCAAAATTGGTTGTCCAAAACCCCCCAGTATTTATGACATATTGGTAGTGATATGACCTTCAAAGCTAGTTCTGTCTCTGAAAGAAAAGGAAAATATTGCCTGAGATAAACATTTTAGAAGTTTTAAATACTGGAGAAAAATAACCTCTGCTTGTTTCAGAAAATCTGGTGAATGAAAGACTGAAGAGATGTTCTGCTTAGTCCTGATATGTTTGGATAATAGTTTGAGACAGTTGGTCCTTCTATAAAGATTTTTACTGTAGTGCTAGACACTGCCCTGCGTGAGTTATTATTAAATGAACAGACTTCTTGAAAATCCTAATCTTCAAGGTGTAAATGTAATGGGATCTTTTCTCGTAGCATTAAGTTTTTCCTCAATCTGTATTTGTGTCAGGGTGTACTAAGCACCTACTTCTACATGCTGGTCTGTCCCAAGTAATTCATGTGACACACATTTTCTATATAATGTTTCAAGAAGTGAAATATTAATCCTGCTCTGTTTGTAGCATTGTAGAGGTTCTGCTTCTTATTTTATTGGCAATGACATTGAGGTGTGTTACATGATTTCTAAGAAACCACAGACCATAATAATATCTTTAGATATAAAACTCAGGAAAGAAGAGTAGGTAAGTGCTTTCTTCAGTATGCTCAACATACTAAAGTGTGGAGTTGAATGCCTGTTAATGACTGTCACTCCTTAGCAAAAGGAAACGGCACTTTCTAAATAACTTCAGATTTCATACTTTGTAAAATACATTCCTAGCATTTAAATGAGGTATCTCAAATCTGAGCACATTACTGATATATTTAATACTTGTTAAAATGTCTGTTACAACAGAGGAGAATAATTTTACGTCATAATATAAACAACTATTTCTTAGCTTCTCAAGAAGCCTGAAAAGGGAGATGAACTGGCCAGTGAAAAGCACAAAGAAAAAGGTGAAGAAGCTGACATTGAGGAAAACAAATGGGATAAATCGCCTGGATCTGGGAGTATAAAATCCAAGTCTTTGGAGAGTTCACTGAAAGAACTTAAGGAAAAGTAAGTAACATTTATATTTTAGACTTCAATTTAGATCATAATTGCTTTCATCTCACGGCAAGTGGTGCATTGACAAGATGTTCTGTCCCCAAAGAACCAATTTTATTCTGTATGTGAACAAATCTCTTATTATCCTTTTGATAAAAGGGGTTTTATAACAATTTCCTGACCTGATGGCACTGTTAGTGGATGCAATTTGTTATTTGTGAAATGCTATCAAATCCCAGATTGGCAGGATTTCTGTGTGAAAAGTTTCATTGTTATTTCACTTGTTCACCACTAAGCTCAGGGAAGGACCTACTTCCATTACTGATGTCAAAGACTAAATTGACTAGGATGCTGTACTCTTCCTTCACACTTGGGTTTGCTGCAATAAACACGTAACTGTGTTTGATAAATGAGACAATGGCAGAAGAGTTGTGCTGTGAATGATAGCCTTATGGCAGTACATGCAGAGGGCTGCCTCTGTCTCCCACTGCCTTCTGTGTTACGTTTGTACCAGTAGGAACAAGGGACATAGCTCAGCTCTATTACTACTGTAACTTGAGAATGTATCATCTTACAAGTGTTCTCAGCAGTTGCTTCTCTCTCTTATCCTCTGGTACATGTGTCTCATTGCAAGCAAGATTCACCAATAGGATATGTAAGATGCATAACTAAGAATAAGATGCTACTGAGATAAATACTCCTTTGTCTTTCAGTTGAGTTTTGTAGCTAAGCTCTCAAAAGTGCTTACAGTGCAGAAGGACAAGCTTTAGCATTTCAGTAAATTACCTAAGGTATTGTATATAAAATATGAGAGGAAGTTTAGGATTACACTTTGGTAGCCCTGTAGGTTGCCTGCCCATTTTGAGTAGTTTAAATTTTGCTTTTGTCAACATAGGTTCGCAGGTTTTTGAGAAATATGTAGGAGCTGCAAATATTCTTCTAATGGCAAATAGACCAATAAAGAAACTTTGAACACTGGGAAATAAAATCACTGAATTTACTAATTGAATAAATGGGTCACCAGTCATATTCTACATGCATTATTCATCCTTTTTTTGTTTCTCACAAAGGGCTTCAAACATGGGCTCAGTGTTTCAATATGTTGAGTATGTTCTGAAAGTTCCTGAAAACTTCCATGTCCTGTTCTCTAATGGAAATTTAAAGTATTCAAAAACTCCTTCATTGATGTTCTCCAACAAAGGAAATGGAACAGGATCAACAGAAACAGTTGCAGGAGCAAGTCAGTTGTTTGCTAATCATAGAATCACTTAGGGTAGAAAAGACCTTTGAGATCATTGAGGCCAACTGTTACTGTCTGGTACTGCCAAATTCGCCACTGAAACATGTCCGTCAGCACCACGTCCGCATGTCTCTTAAACACCTCCAGGGATGATGACTCCACCATTTCCCTGTTTCATTATGCAGTAAGCTTTTGGTGGTGCATTGTTTTTACTATTAATCCTATAAGTTTAATAAGACATTAATATGGATTTTCCAGATGTTAAACAGAATCTTTTTGGTTGCACAGGTACAGTAAGTGTTACCTTGTGTTTCCAAGTGCTCATTTCATTGTGATTATTAGTTGGTAGGTAGCAAGCTACCTATTTCAGCTGGATCAAGGTTTAAAGTTGAAACTGCTTTGTCACTGATTCAGAAATCAATAATAAACTGTGACTTCCAATCCTACATACAGGAGACTGAATTGTGTGTTTGAAACTACTCTTAAGACTCAGTAGCAGTAGCTTTCTACCACAAAGTGAAATCTCTAAGTGTACATGGTCACATACAGATTTGAAACTATACTAAGTATGCTTCCATTCCCTTTATTTCCATTAATTTCTCCTTTCTCTGACTGTGTAACTTTCTCTTCTTCCTGTACTTTGTAATTGCTTATCCTGCCATTTCCACTCTTGCCTCTCTGTTCACTGTGACTGAATTTTAGGAAGCTCCTTTAGCCACTCTTGAACTGGAGTTTGTATCCCTGTCACTTGCCTACCTCCAAGGGATTCCTTCCTCACCTACAGTAACAGGCAAGGAAAGAGACAAGTACCAGACAGTGCTGCAGCAACAAATCAAGGAGGGCTTTCTGGCAGGCCATGCCCTGAACCTTGCCAGGACAAAGAGGCAATGTCTAGAACAGCGTATTAAACATGAAACAAAGCAACTTATGATCACGTACTGCTTGAGAGTTAACACAATATTTTATGTATATGTATCTATGCTACAGGTACAGTATCTCTGTAATTGTGATTGATTCGGGTGTCTGTGACAGCTGGGACTTTGCTTCCACTTGGTGAATGTGTTATGCTGACACAATCTCAGTCTTGTGAAATACTGAATAACTTGCCTCTCATTCAGGTTTTGTTGTGACCTCCAGCTCTTTCTGAGATGGGACCACCCTGTCTTAGCAGCCCACCAGTTCATGGCAGATGCTAACAATTTTCACAGTTCTGTTACTTTAAAAAAAAAAGTTATATGGAAAGGTACACTTTTATTGATATTAAATAATTCTAAATGGGAAGCATATTTGATCACTGCACCATTACAAAATCTCCATCCTCAAGTAACTCACTTTTTCAATGTTAAATATTTATGCTTACGTAGTATATAAAAAGAAACTGCCTATATTTGTTCCTTTTAAAGTTCATTCTATTCTGTAATGTTTCTTCATTATTTGCAGTTTGACTGTATAAGAGAAGCACTTGCTTGCTGAACTGGAACAATGAAGTGAATAAGAGAGCTGGGAATTTTACCAGACAGGCAGCAAAATGTTACAAATAGTCTTTGTAATATAGACCCACTGCAGCATAGCAGAAATTAAGTATTATGTTGTGGTAATGTAATGGTCTGTCACCTAAATAAATTTTTCAAAGGCAGGCTAGCTTACTAATAGACACAGTAAACAAAAGCCTGGAACATTAAGTATTCATTTTCACAAATGTCTTTTGCAAGTTGTGATGTCAGTGAATAATTTTTTTAAGAGTTAAACTTTACAAATTGATATGTGATACCTGCACAGTTCCTTTGGCCTTGAATGTTCCCGTTCAAGGGATTACTTTTATGCATGACTCACCTCAAGTCCAAGCCACAAGAGCTAATAATGCAGCATGGGTTTATGTGAATGGTATTGGGGAACTATTGATAGGATTTCAAAAAGGGATAGAAGGTGAAGAATGGACCTTCCACAACAGTTGCTCAAAAGTCTGATTTTACTTGCAAAGCTTTGTCTTCTATATTCTGAACTGAATGCATGGTCAAGGACTGGACATACATGGATGAGACATTCAGCAAAATTGCATATAACCCCTCTCTAATGAGAAGAAAACAATCTTGCCACATAACCTATTTACTGTTAAAGTCAAAGGAAGGCTTTTTATTGTATCTTTCAGCAGCTCCTTTTTACTGTTAATTGCTTGGATTTTCTTTCTTTTTATATGTACTCGTAGGTCACAAAATGATAGTGACAAAGAGCAAAGAGATTTGGAGAGAAGATTTCGAGAAAAAGAACCTGAAAGACAAAGGTATCGATTGGATGATGGCAGAAAACATAGAACTCCCTATGAATTTGACAAGTTTATGAGAAGGAATGAAGAAGAGCTGAAATGGGGGAAAGGCTACAACCAAGACAGAGGAAAGAAAGGGAACTACAGCTACAGCTTCACTGTGGAGGCAGTAGACAAACTGGGTAAAGAGGACAAGTGTGATGACATGGCATCCAAAAAGGAGCGCATAAGAAATAAGGTTCTTTTATTCATTTAGGATAATCTTTCATTAGTTAAATATGCTTCAAGATCACAGGTTTTAACTTTTGCAAACTCAGCATAAAGATGCTTTTTCAGAAAAAAATTCTCTATCTCATTGTCAGTAAAACCCAGACTTCTTTCTGGGTTGTTGTCAAGAGGACAACACCTAAAATAAGTTAACAGGTCTGTGCTCATTCATATTCACCATATATAGAAGACTTTCTGTCTTCCTTTCAAGCCTATCATTTTTAGAACACTATTCTTGGAGCCTTTCATTTTATGAGTGTATTAAAAATTGTTACATTTCTGATCTGTAAAAAAAAAATGTAAAAACTGTGGCATGTTAGTATTTTAAAAATATACTTCTGTTACCCAACTCATAAAGTAATTATATTATGGATTTGCCAGATATTGCTTGGTAGAGCAACTATAAGGACTTAAATAGGTAATTCAGAGAACATTGTATTTAGAGGGTGTAAATGTATGGATTCTTCAGTATTGCATACCTGCCAGTACGAAAAGGCTGTCATTTCATTAGGACAAATTTATCCTCACAGCTGTTGTCAGGAAAAGGGCAGATACAAAACCATAGCAAGCGGTTCCTGTAGCAGGGTTTGTGGTAGAGCTATCCCTAACTGTCTCCCAGAGATATGGGCATTGTTTTTCTCAGGCTGTCTGATTTCATGGATTGCCAAATTCTTTTCAGGGTGTGACTCTTCTTGTCACCCTCATTCTCTCTTCCTTGTGATCCTGGATTTTCCACAAAAATGACCAAAACACTGTTTTGGGTAGAAATTTATTGTGCATGTGAAACTCTTCTTTCAAACCAAGTGACTCATCTGTGATGTGGGCTAAGGCTGACATGACTGGTCATGTGCAGAGTGAGTCTGTATGGAGTGTGCCCAGAGCAAGTGCAAGTGGACTCACTGTGTGTGTCAAGGAAGTCACCTGGTGCAAACAGAGAGCCTGGTATGCCCCGCTTTTTGTTTATGCAAATGTCAGCTGGGCAGGATGGGTGAGATTTATCTGCATATCCACATTTGCCACTTTCCACATACATCAGCAGCCCAAACTGTAGAACAATCAGAAAAATGGCTAGTTCAGAAAAATGAAAATGAGAAAAACAGTTTTCCTCATGCTTACCAGGTTGTTCTTGAAATCTGGCAAATTAATCTACAGCCTTGGAACTGCCTGGTGGGCCTTGGGAGCCTTTTGGCAAGAATTAAGAAGCTCCCTGCTTTTTATTTCTTTGTATCACTCTTCTGGTAGCTTGCCAAGTCTCTGGATTAGTCCACACTTCAAGTGCTGGATTTGTTCCCTGAAAAAAAAAGGAAGTAAAGTATTTTGCAGTCTTATGACATTTTTCCTGAGAGTAGTTATCATATAAGTAAGACTAGAGGCTGAGTTTTACAACTTATGTATAGAATTGATGACACCAACACAAAATTTTACTCAGAGATTGAGTTTCTTTCTAAAGTTTGTAAGAATTGAAGTGTAAATGGGAAATTTCCAGTGTAAGTAATGTTGTGTCAGCTTTCACGCAAACTGAAGGGTACAGAGTCTGTGGTAGGAAGAGTCATTTGAATCCTTTATCATAAACTTTCTAATGGGCACTGCTTGTCAGAATATCTAGTTTTATGCAGCTGTGATACAGAAAAGTGTGTGTTACACTTTTCATACCACACTACAAAGCACTAAGTAGGATGATCTAGTTGTAAGTCCCAACAGTGAATCTTGACAACGGGTCTAAAGAGAAGGAGAAAAAAAGTTGAGCAAAAAAAGACAAAGGTGAAAGAAAAAAAAAAAGGAAAAGGGAAAATGTGTACTTGGGATAAGAAAAAAGAATGAAAGAACAAAAGACTGGAATTACTTAAAATTATTATAGCAGTTGAAAATTAGTATAGTTTAATGTAGGACAATTTCAGTGCTCTGCCACTGTCTTCAAATAGGGTATTTGCTAAACTTAACATGAGACTTTAATCAAAAAGTTCAGATTTTGGTGAGCTTTCCTTTCTACATAACATTAAAAATTGGTATTTTTGAGAGTAAAATTTATTAGTAAAGGTCTTCTTAAGCAGAGTTTCTAAATAGTATATTTCAAGGATAAAAAGTGCTCTCAAGAGCTATGAAGTATCACCACTTGCAGGTTTGAGGTGTCTTCCTTGTAAACTGTCTCCATTTTCCCATGATCAGATCAGCATGTGTTTGATTGGGTCACTCACAGAGCCTGCCCATGCTTAAATTGTGCTTACTTTGTTTATTTTCAATGCATGAATTCCCTGCTCTCATACTGAGTGTGGAAGGCATGATGAAGTAGGGCAATAACTGCAATTTTTATTTTGATGTGTATAATTCAAATGTGCATTGCATGTTTAAATTGTGCTGATATTTGAGGATCATTTTCTAGCTGCTACCTGCCAAACTGTTCTCTGGTTGGTCTTGAGCTTTTATGCTTATATTTAATATATCATCTGCAGAGTTGCAAGTGCACACACTATTGCTCTTCTCAGTTGATGTTAGTGAAGGTAGCAACATTTTTCTTGTTTTACTTGTTTGATATTTGTGTGCAGTATTTCTTCTTGTTTATTTCAAATATATCATAGGTTCTTTAATTTTTACAGCTTTCAGCATTGATTCGAAATGCTTGGTTCCCAAGAATAGTGTTATAAAACAACACAAATATCGAATATTCATTCAATTTTCATTACACTCCATTTTTTTCCCTGGGTCTTATGAACTGTAACACAAAATCTACTTTCTTCATAAAGATTCAGAACTTTAAAATCCCACATGTGTGTCTCACACAGGTTTCTCAGAGTGTTAACCACATCTCCTTCCTTCTAGGATCGCCCAGCCATGCAGTTATACCAGCCAGGAGCTCGCACCAGAACACATATGGGACCTACAAGTAAAATCTATGACTGCAGTGGGAAATCCTTTGAAGATGCTCTTGATAAAATGTATGAGGCAGATAATTCAGCTGGTGCTGGTTCTGAGAAGACTGAAGAAGGAGAATAAAGCAAACTGGAGGAAAGTCTTTGAAAAGGGATGAATTTAAGATTCAGTGTCGTCACAAAAAAATCCATTGAGCTGTTTCAGAACTCCGCAGGCAATTGCACCAACAAAATTACAATAGCTCTGCCTTTTACTTTATGCAAAATAAAGGGAAGAGTGACTGGAGAAATATAAAATATCTTACAACTAAGGAATATTGTTGCTTTTTCACTAAAAGCAGCACATTGTTTGCCTAATTTAAAAGCAGTTCAAATATTTCATTAGATTTACCTTGCAATGGGAAACCTCTAACAGTTTTAAAGGAGTATTTATGTAAGACTTTACATAAGCTATTTCACCTTTTCAACTCTAAAGAAATTAAATGTAAATTTGCATCAGTTTGAAATCTGAGGTGCTTTAAATGTATTTGGTGCATGACATGAGGGTCACAGGACCCCTTCCTGCAAGTGGCAGGGGCTGCTGCAGGGGGTTGCAGTTGGCCTGGTATGACTGGCCCTGGAAGGAAGCTTTGGAGCCAGTGGTGTTTGCAGGATGAGGCCCACAGTTTGCACATTTGTGAGGAATGTCCATTGGTATCTGTACCTCATTGTGTTTACATTGTTTTTCAATTAACTATAGCGTCAGATAAGTGTTAGTAAAGCTACAAGTATGTTGTTACAGATTTTGTCATTTTCTGAGCCACTTCTGCCTTTTAGTTCTTAATCAATTTCTTGTGCTTAAAACAGAAGAAAGCTAACGCAAACCTCAGCACTTAAACAATATATCTGGTTTTAAGGAATTAGCTATTTTTATGGTTTTGACTCTGACTTTTGAAAAAAAAAAGTGGTTGTACAGTGATGACATTTTATATGCTGATGTTTCATATAAGTTGCGGTCACAGGATTTGGAAAATGTATGATACATGAACATTCTGCAGTTCTATTTGTTAAGAAATTAAACACACATGAATGTCAATTGCAAAGTACCGTTTTGTAAAATTAAGGACAAATTCTGCCCTCTCATGCAGGCACACATACATATACATATATGTATATATACGTATGTGTGTGTGTGTGTGTGTGTGTATATCTTCCATTGGTTTCAGTGATAGCCACGTGTTTATGGAAGGGCAGAATATATTCATTTATCTTTCATAGCTGAAAATTTCTCAGCTGTCTAAAACTGAGACCTGGTTTGTCATTGAAGTTAAATAGTAAGATATTAATTTATTTTTACATCCTCTTTGAATATTTTACTATTAAGCATAACATCTGATTGTTTTAGACTGAAAAAATATTTATTGTATTTTCCCAGGTATTAAACATTAAATAAAATAAAGGCAAAAAAGAATTTGACTATGATTTTGAGACGCAATATTCTTCGATTTGTTCATCTATTACTCCAGAAATATTAAGTAAGTTGCTATTATGCTGCTTTGTATGCTTTGAAAGGAGATAAAAATACAGTTGAGGGGAATTTTAATATCCAGATATGTGAGCTGCCTACTAAAATTACTTCAAGATTAAGTAAAACTGCTGCTAGAGAATCATTTGGGTTTAGTTCCATCTAAAGTTTATTCCGTTTGCCAAGTTTATCCTGACTGCAGAGAAAGGATTTTGTCTTTGTGTCCTGCCTGAGCCAGACAGTGTCAGCACTGGAAGGACAGGCTTCCCCCTCAGCAAAAGGGCCCAGCTTGATACAAGGAAACTTGACAGGGAATTCTCCTGCAGTAGACCTGGCCAGAGCTGGATTCTTCATCAGATGAAGGTCTGCTCAAAAGTATTTCCCACCTTTTTGGAGGCCCTGTGGAGGCCTCTACCTCCACCTGAGTGCCTGGGTTATGAGATCCTCTTGATAGCATTATAGATGATTAACTAAGAACTAAACACAGTTTGCTTAGCACTAATTTTCCATTTGGGACTTCTTGTTCAAACCTCAACTCAGTAAAAATTGTCAGAGTGTAAACATCCATGTCTGTCGAGTCAAGCTGGAATGTCCTCACTGACAGGGATCCCTGCAGCCTTTTGACTAATTTTTGTGTTCTTGTGAATGCAGCCTCCTGCTCAGGGGGGCAGAGAGCCTGTCCTTTGAATTCTGTATTTTCATGGAAGTGATGTTCAGGACATTTGAATCTACATGTGGAGAGTGCACTAGACAGCATCTGCCTGAGCCACATCCCAAGGAGCCACTTAAGGAACTCTTGGGACAATGTCTCTAATTCAGCAGGTACTGGCATCTATTCCTTCCACATCTGAGGGAGGCAATAGAAAGCACTGGCCACAAGCATTTCTATAGCAAACCAATACCTGCCACAAGCAGCTCAGGAGAGATGGGAACAGCAAGGCAGCCCTGGGGACACCAGGAGCCCAGGGTACACAGGAATGGTGTCTGCAAGCTCTCTGCCAAAGTGTGACCCTGAGACAAGAAATGCATCCTGCCAACAGAGGAAATGCCACCCCTGAGCTTCCTCTCTCCATGCTGATGGCCATCTCATCCAATGCCAGCAGGACAACCTGTGCCTGTGGGAGCAGGGATCAGCTTTGCGATGGGAGCTTGTATGACTGGCCATATCTTCATGGAAGACTGCCTTCTGGAATGGAGCATGTATCTCATGGTAATATTGCAAAATACAATAACTAAAGAAGTAGAACACATTTCCAAGTCCACAGTCCAATCTCTCCTGCACAGGAATGCAGCAGGGCCTGAGCCTTCTTCCCTTGCTGGGGCAGCTGGGCGGGAGGAGCTGCCACCTGCTCTGTGCTCATTCCTTGCTTTGTGCCTGTCCGGATGACACCTGCAGGCTCACAGCCTGCCTTTGTGCAAGCTCAGCGTGGGGTGAGAGTTTCATTGCTACAACAGTAACTTTGTTTTGCAAAGTGAGCTTAGCTGAAAGTAGAGACAGCATCCCCATGGAATGGGAATTGAGTCTGGTTACATTGCAGCTGACTTCAGTGCCATCTGTTTTCTTGCATTTAAAATATAATGTTCTGCATTTAATAATTTAATAATTTAAACTGTAATGTTCTACATTTAATAATTTAATAATTTAAATTGTAATGTTCTATATTTAGTATTACCCACTGGATAGCTTAACTGAGTTTCTGCTGCCCTGTTTCTTATTGAGTCCTAAAGTCATTGTCGTTTAGGAATATGGAAATCATCCTGTCTCTCAAATGGAGATTGGGCTCCATTCTGTCATGAGTTATTGGGGAAACTGATGTGGAACGTCAATGGTCAGTAAATAAACCTGCATTTGTGCCTGTTGCAGTTTTAAATAGAAGCTTATTCAGCTGCAAAACATTGTACTTACAACATCACATTCAGTTTTTAAATACATTCTGTCACTTTATTTAAAACCAAATTTCTGGAAGTTGTTTTCAGAGAGTCTTTAGAGGTCGATGGCTCATCTCACCAGCTGTGGTTAAGCCAACACTGGTTTTTGTGCTGCAGGCAGTTTCCCTGCTGGCCTCTACTTGCAGCATTAGTCCTGAAAAGCACAAACAAAAGCCTGAAATATTATCGTGACAAAACCCACGTACTATACACACAATTATATTGAACATTAGAATAAAACATGCTTAAAAAAGAAAAAAAGTACTTACCTCCCCAAACCTGATGCAAAATATGATTTTTGAGTCAGTGGTTCTGTTTGACTCTTAAATGATGAGAGGAGAAATTTAAAATACATGTTACTTTTTACTTACTTATAACTGTTTCGTTTGAAGAAAGAATATGTGGAACAAATGGGAAACCTATTGAGCCTTATCTAATGATTTCCAAGTGACTGAAAGGCACACATTCTGTCTTTCCTGCATTTACTTTGGGCTTTTCATTGGAGTTCTTCTTGAAGACTGAAAATGTCATCTTCTTATTACCAAGTGCTGATTTCCCTCTTAACAGTTTAATTCTCCCAAACTTCTTCACTGCTACATAACTAAAAAAATAAATAATTTCTAGATATATTTTATGGTTTACACTTCATTAGGCCACATCCCTATCTCCTGAATATGTCCCATTTGCATATCTCATCTACAATTAGGTAAATACTATCAGAGGCTCATTACTGTTACATATATAAATATTATAATGTTTTGATTCAAATCGATACAAACACAGAAGACATTGAACTGCAGTGTTCTTTGCTTAATTCCAACTATCAGCCTTGATTAGAAAAAAAAAAAGTACTCTCCAAGAGGATAGAGACTAACTTCAGAGGGGTTTTACATGCTGGTACAAAAATGGCATATTGACTTACGGTCCATGCAGGATCCATAAACGCCTCCCAGTGTGTGCAGAAGGCAGGAGATACAAAAACATGCAGAAATTTAAAGTTCTTTTCCCCCTTATCTTTAAAAATGTTGATATATTCTAAAGTCAAATATGAATATTCTGCATAAAACTTGAAGTGGGGTTTTTTGGGGTCTAACAGCATGAAGGGCTTGGCTTGTTACTACTGATCTGTGCCCAGGTCTCTGTGTTGTGCTGCTTTCCATCTGGTTATGCGGAAGTGTAGATGGTTCTGCTGAATGAAACTGAAGGGAAGTTGCACCTCACATTGTTTCTTAACAGTGAACTTCAAGATAGGCACTGATACCTGATATTACCTGCTGGAAGGTCTTACATGTTTTTGGCAGCTGTTGAAGGTCATCAGCATCCAGGAGCGATAGTATGTATATAATTATGTTCTAAGGCGCTCAGACTAGAAAATCAGGATATCAAAGGAAAAATTGAAACACTTCCAAAGCTGAATAGACTCAGTGTTGTTTTCTTAACTTATAATACTATCCTGCAATACAGACATTAAAGTTGATTGTGTATTAAAAACTTTTAAGTTCCTTTAAAATTACATAAGGTAGAAATGTATTCAGGGGGAATTTAAGGCATACCTCCAATGAATTGTGAGCTCTCCATAGCTACAATGTTAGGTAACAGGTTTGTTGCTCTATCAGTTACAGTCGCTACAACATAATAATAACAAAAGGCAATTTCAGAAAGTAATTTAGAGTCCTAAGGGAAATAATTAAATGAAACAATATATCTGTCTTGTATGATTCTACTCCACGTCTTCAAACTGTCCACATTTTCACTGAGAGACTTCACCGGTGAATATGATCCTTTTTTACAATTTTCTTATGCAAGAAAAGATAATCTAGAACTGCAAGCTATATTCAAGTGTCTTTCAGAATAATATTAACTGAAAGGGAGCAGACCTATGGAATGTTAGCATGATTTTATATATCAAACAAAATCCCTAGACACAGAGAAAAAAAAGTTCGTAACTGTCTTAGTTTACAGTAAGCTAAAACAATTTGGAATTCCTTTCTCAAATTGACCAAGCCTATTTTAAATCTAAAACAGAATTTTAATTTTGAAAATGTGTAGAAGGAAAGATAACAGTTCCTAACTACTGAATATATTTTTTATATATATTTATATCCAAAACACCAGAACAGAACAAATAACAACTCTGTAACCAAAACCTCTAAACAAATGAGTCTCTGAAGACACGGAGTTGGATCCTTTCCCGTAGGCAGTGTGGGCTCTTCCCTCCTTTGTCCTCTGTCCGGACTGCACTGGCCTGGGGTGGGCAGAGGTGGGGGGGGGCCGGGGGCTCCCACGTCGGTGCTGTTGGTGCCTCAGGAAAAACTGCAGCAACTCCAAGGCTATGGTGAATGTCTGTCTGAAGCACAGGGCACACCGGGCTAGGAATGGGAGGCAGGAAAGAAACCAAGACTGCAGGAGACCCTCCAAGGTGCTTCCTTCCCCAAAAACCACCACCGAAGCAGTGAGTGGATAAAAAAAAAACAACTCCCAAAACAAACAAACAAAAGAACTCTCCTCCCAGCCATCAGGTTGGAATTCGGATCATTAGCCGAGTCTTTGTCGAAGAAGGTGTCAGCTCCCAAAGTCTCTGTTGCTAGGGAAAGAAAAAATTCTGACAAATTCTAAAACTGTAACATTAACAAGTAAGAAAAAAGTTTAACCATACAGTAAAAAACCAGTGTGTGTATATATATATATATATAGTTATTC
The DNA here is from genome assembly GCA_013396735.1 of Grallaria varia. Lineage (NCBI taxonomy): Eukaryota > Metazoa > Chordata > Aves > Passeriformes > Formicariidae > Grallaria > Grallaria varia. Next base: position 189,831 of record VWZG01005736.1, on the reverse strand, counting down.
ACTGGGGCTGAGGTGGCTTCTAACACCATATGTGTTTTCTACCTGTTTTCTAGTGCAATACTTGTTCTGTAAGTGCTAATTTAGCAAAAAGTCTGCATGGAGTTTCTTCACCTTCTTTGGGAAAACCTCTTGGCTAGGTTGAAAGGAAACCCTTCAAGTACTCCAAATCACCTACAATTATCAACAGCAAGAAAAAAGAAGATGAGTTTATGGAGTTTTGCTGAGAAAAAAATGTAATAAATGGGGTACACCTGATTTACTTGGAAGTTAATTACATCTTTGAGTCCATGTTAAATGGAAATTATTTGATGAACTACAGAAGCTATACATTAATTTGAAAACGGTGACCTGGGTGAAAGAGCAGGCAAACCAGAAAAAGACTAAAAACTCAGGATGAAATGAGAACAACAGTGAAAACAGGTCAGTAGCTGGCTTTGGTTGACTTTACACACTACTTCTGTAAATGACCAAGGCAGGAGTCAGCTAGTGGCATTTTGAGTAATAAAACACAGATAAAATGCAAGTACGGGAGGGATGAGTAGCAAGAGTGTTCTTAACTGAAGACTTGGATGGAAACAAGCAGTTGGTTTTTAAGTTAGTCATGGGAAAACCACAATAGGTTGAGGTTCTGGGTAAGTCAATTACTGTCTTCCTGTGTGTAAGGGAGGGTGAGTCCCAGAGATATAGGAAAAGCCTACACCTTCACAACATGTGCGCGAGAGCTCCCCCAGGGCACTCAAAAAGCTGCTAATCACTGTTCAGGGAAGATGCCTTCAAGCTGTCAGGAAGGAGGAGATCAGGACAAAGAGAGAGGGAAGACTGAGCAAGATTCTGCTCCCCAAAAGCACATCACACGGGAGACAGCTGAAACCAGGGAACAAGGAAGGTGGGTTTGAACTAAAGGACATGGCAATGATGAAGATATACCCTGTAGTCAAAGGGAGATGAGCCTGGGACATGACTACAGAAGAACAGGCAGGTACCCAGCCTGCGGTGCTAGGTTTCTCCATGGGATCTAGAGGTGGAATAAAGAAAAAAATGCCTCACCAGACAGTAATTGTGGGTGATCACTACAATTTCACTACATTTTCACAGCATGTGTGGGCGTGATTTTCTTGAAAACTTAGCCAAAACTGCTGAAAAATACTGCTTCTATCCAAGTAGCCAGTGAGGTGCAACAGATCACTGATAAATGGTGCCTGACACAGCGGCTGAGCAGAGACCACCACCTTGATAAGGAAATGCTCCCAAATATTCAGTCTGAACCTCCCTGGGACTGCGCTGAGCCATTCCCATCCAACCTATCACTGGGTACCAGGAGGAAGAGCTCAGCACCTCCCTCTCCACTTCCCATCCTTGGGAAACTTTAGAGAGCAGTGAGGTCACTCCTCAGGCTCCAGGGGATTTTTCCATCCCTGGAGGTGTTTTATGGAAAGACTGGACATGGTACTTACTGTCCTGATCTAACTGATGTGGAAGTCCTCGGTTGTAGGGTGGAGTAGATGATATCTCTTTTCCAGCCTCATTGATTGTGTGATTCTCTCCACACTGCACAAAAAGCACTGGGGGG
>VWZG01005736.1:134425-187360 GCA_013396735.1 Grallaria varia | reverse complement strand
AGCCGCCGGCGGGCGAGCGGCGGGACGGACACGCTGTCGGCCCCGCTCTCCGGGGACAGCGAGCTCGGCACGGGACGTGTCCCCGCCGGCAGCGGGCCCGTCCCCGGTGGCCGAAATAGCTGCCGGAGCGGGTGCGTCGCACGTGTGAGCGGGAAGCAGGTGCAGAGCCGGGGCTCCGGCGTGCAGGGCTCCGGAGCCCGTGTCCGGAGGGCGGCTGGAGCAGCGGGGGCTTAGCCAGGAGAAGGGGAGGTCAGGGGTGAGTGAGCTTATGGCTCTGGGACCACCTGCAAGGAGGTTGTAGCCTGATGGGGGTCGGCCTCTTTTCCCAAACAGATAGTGACAGGATGAGAGGACATAGTCTCAAGCAGCAGAGGTTTAGGTTGGACATTAGGAGGAAATTCTTCACAGAAGAAGTGGTTAGATGCTGGAATGGGCTGCCCAGGGAGATGATGGAGTCACTGTCCTTGGGGGTGTTTACATAAAGACTGGATGTGGCACCGAGCGCCGTGCTTTGGTTGACACGGTGGTGTTCGGTCATAGTTTGCACTCAATGATCTCTGAGGTCTTTTCCAACCCAACTGATCTCTAATTCTGTGAATTGTTTATGAGTGAGGATTACAGAAACTTTGGGCTTCATTTTTCTCTTCCATAATCTCCCCTGGATCCCACTTTCTTTCAGGAATGTAAAAGGAATTGTAAGCCAGGTGTCACCAAGATTCACAGCCTTAATTCGCAGATCCTGACTAGACTGAGTGGTGAGTCCAGTGGTGCTTCAATAGCTCAGGTTCAGCACTGCAGCAATAACGTTTCTGGGGCCATTTTTGGAAGCCATCTATGTGGAATTGTGAACTTGCAGTTAGAAAGCCTTGTCAGAAGTACATGGAATTAATTTTTTTCTATCCTCAATATGTCATAGGTACATTGATTTTACTCTGCAGTTGAGACTGTTATTAGATCTTGTGCTGAGAACTAATGTTGTTATTCTCTTAGCAAGAGAATTGTCATTCTCTTGAAGAAGATTGAAGTCTTGTAAAATAGCTCCAATTCTGGCCACTTTGATAAATCATTTGCATGTGCATCAAACATTGTCACTTTGCAACTCTCCTGTGACCTGAACCTTTCCTGAAAACATGGAACCTCATACAGCCATTTCCTTCCTGGATCTGGTGTCTCCTCTGTTCTCAGTGTATCTTAGCATTTCAGTGGCTGGTTGGGTCAGACTGCTTGTGCCTCATTCACATGTGTAATTTTAAAGTCCTGGTTCAGCATTCATTGTTCATGGAACTTAGCCTGAATAGACTGGCTGGTGCCTGGGAGTTCAGATGTGAAGATGCAGTCAGATTCCTGTGGACACTTCTGAATTAGCAGGAACGTAGTGCTCTCCGTCTTGTTCATGGTGCATTGAAAGTGCCTCCCCTTACCTGCCATGTCTCCTGTGAAGCACCTGCTCTGCCATGCTGTTTATGTGCAGCTTCCTCTAGGAGCCAAACTTGTGTTTGTCAGTCACAACACAAGGATGTAGCTTCAAGAGAAGCATCATGCTGCCACCAGACTGCCATTTACTTTTTGGCACTGCAAGAACATGTCACTTTTCCTTGTGCTCAAACACAGCAGTAGTCTGGATCTGCTCCTGCTAGCGGAGGCTGTGAAGTAACTGTATCCAGCTTTCTTGTGCTGGGAACAATTTACCATTGACCCTCTTCACTGATAGAGGATATGACTGATCTGTTTCTCTGTAGGAAACTTCAGCGGCTGATGACAATAAACAGTGATCCATTCTATGCAGGGGCTGACAGGGAATCCAGCGTGGTTTGTAGGGTATTGCAGAAAATCATAGGGTTTTCTTCTGGAGAACTTTCCCAGCTGTGTTGCTGGAAAATTGATATGTGTTGTGTGTCCTCTATCTGCTTGAGTCTTATCAGGCTTGATTGTTTATTGAGAGGAGAGGAGCTATAGATCCTTCTGCCACTGAGAACCAAGACAGCCTGATTTTGAACAATGATATAGCAGACTACTTGTTGCTGTATTCTGAAATTCTTCGTGGAATACTAAAAGTAACTTGTGATTTTCTGTGCTCACAGGCAGTCTAGATCTTTAGCTTTGAGCTCTTCATTGCTTCCCTCTGATGCTGCCTCATGACAGTTACAGCTTGACCTCTGTAGAGGAAAAAATGCAGGTATGTAGTATATATTAAATGTTGCAACACTGAATATAGACTGTGTGTATTAAAAATTAGCATGAATGATTGGTACACTTGTAGCTATGCAATTGGAATGGAGTTGAGAAGTGGAGACAAGTTGTTCGCTGCCAGAGTTGATGTTGTGCCATCCACTGCATGGATTCCATCTTAAATGTGATATCTCCTATGTACTTCTTTTTTCCCACTGGGAGGTTTTTGAGAGGCTGCAGGAATTATGGCTTAATCTTTAGGGGGATCCTCATGGAAGCTAGGATGCAGAATCCAGGAGATGTCTCTGAAGTGCCTGCGTGTGTTGTCTGGGAAGACATCAGGAGATCCCTCTGCTCTGTGCATTAGCTTAGGAAAATCCTATTGCTCAGTCTAACATGAGCTCAACAGAGTTTTCTGATGCTTTTTGACTCTGCTTTGTGGTTGCCCTGTAATGTATGTAACCAACTTTTGGTTGAATTTGCAGTTATCTTATTGCTTCTGACTTCTTGAGTGCTTTTTGTTTCTCCCAAATCATGACTTTAAACTTCTGGGTGCTGAGAACCAAGCAAGAGAAGTAGTGATGGTTCTTCTTTTCTCAGGTAGATATGTGTCCTCATTACCAATCCTTTCCCCCTCCTGTTTTTCTTTTCTTCCTGTGGTGGAGGAGTTTATGGCCAGGACTGCAGCATAGGGGACAAGAAACTGGTGTAAGATCTCCAGCATTTCTGTGGAGAGATGAGGGAGCTGGTGGTAAGAACCTTTGTGTGTAGGTTTCGGACATGTGTGAAAGAAGAGGGATGGGAAGAGGTGACTGATGGAGCAGCAGAGACCAGTGGTCCTACTGCTGAGACTTTTGTGTCTCTTCAAGCAGCTCTTAACATGAGTGATGTACATTGATCTGTACCACTTCAGGCCATTTAAAAGCTGAGTTGGTGCTGATGCTGTTACTATGCTTGATATCTGTGGATATAGTGAGTTGGTAGATAGAAGCACTTACTTGTTCAGGTACATTTCAGTGGAAAACTTCATGTCTTAGGAAGACTCTGAGTTTTGGCTGCCTTAAGTTAAAGTTTAGTATTGCAAGCTCCAGAATCTTAGTTCAATCATAGTATTTAGTCTTGAAGTGGAGCCAGGATGCAGACACAGGACAAGCATAGATGCTGGGCTTCAGTCTTCTGCTTCGATTGTAATGTGTTCTCAGAACAGAAAATTAGTTCTGTTTGGCTGCATCTGTATTTGTTTTCTAGTGTTGCGGCCATGAAAAGTGAAAAAAGTAGGAGGGGATGCAGAAAGAGGAGTTGAGGAATGCATTGTGCTTTGTGGTGTTAAAGTGGTGTGCAGCCTCATCTGTAGTCACTGCTGCACAGCACATCCGGTAACTGAGAGTTTGAGTAGGCGTGATGCTCAAGTGTCCTTTCAATGAAACAGGTATGGCCTGGCAGTGACTTCAGCAAAACAGAGTGGCCTGGGGCCTACATACCAGTTACCTGTTCGTGCATGGATGGCAGCTTCCTTGTCACTCCCACGAGTATTCAAGCAGGCCTGAGATGTACTCTGGTGGCCATCTCTCTTCTGCTTTGTTTTATCGGGACCTGTCGCTCATGACAATTTGATCTTCATCCTGAAGTTCATACTCTTCCTCAGAGGGCATCAGAGGACTAGAATGAAGTTTGGATTTAGTACTTTGTCCAGTTCTCTGCAGTGCTCATGGAGCACCCTGACAGGTTGCTCACACCAGTTATTTTCCTTACCCTTTTTATGGGTTTGAGTTGGAGCAGTGCAGATCTAGTCCCCTTTAATGTCTGTAATAATGCATTTACACTGAGGGAGCATGGTCCATCTCTTTTAGTGCTGCCAAAAAGATGCTGGTGAGTACAGATTGCGTAAGAGTTCATGCAGGTCCAAAGCCATGGGGACCTGGTTACTGAGCATATGGTTTCTAGACTGGCTGGCTCTGCTGGTGTGGGACTGTTCACAAAACAGGTGACATGTTGTTCCTTACACTTTCACCCAAATACAGGACCCAGTGCAGAACAAGTTCTGGTGCAGGAGTTGATGGCAAAGAGCAATGTGAAACAAGCTACCTGTGTGATAAACCTAAGTACAGAGGAGGGCAGCAACCAGAGCCATGCAGAGACAGTGGCATTGGAGCTCAGAATGAGAAGGGATCAGGAGACATCAACAGGAAAATCTTTCAGACTAGCTGTTTAGACATGTGTTAAGTGAACAAACATCTCAGAGTTTATTGCTTCAGAAATGTTTCAAAAAATTTAAATTGGCAGCATGAGTTAGCAGTGGCTCAGCACTGTTGAAATTTGTTACTGATCTCACAGTAACTATTCTAAATAGATTTACTATTCTATGGACTCATGGCCTAAGGTGCTGCAATAACAAAAAGTTGACTTGCTCAGTTATATGCCTCAATTAATCAGTGATTTCAGCAGAAGAGACTGTTTCTTCAGTGACAGCCAGCTACAGTGGGCTGAAGTTACAAAACCACAAATGCTGAAAGATAGTGGTGTGAGAGCTCTTTAATGTTATTTCTTATGGCAAAAACTTGAATGTCAAGAGCTTTGACTGTCTGGACTGTGCCTATAACTTCTTCAGTTCCAAAATAATCTCATGGTCAAAAAAGCTTAGCAGCAGCTTGGACAGTTTGTGGAAGGGAGTCAGTCTTTTCATCACTGTTGTATTTGGAAAGGAAATGGAAATTTTCATAATAAAGTAAGATAGAACTGAATAAAAGGAGAGAATAAGAGGTGGAGTGAAGTGTAGTTGAGTGAATTACAGAAAGCTGCAGAAAGGGCAAAAGTGAGGTAGTCTGCAAAGGGGAGGGAAGTCATGATGAAAGTAGAAAAGATTGTGTGGTAAACTTTGTTGTAAGCTGTGATAAATTCAATTTGTAAAAGCCTTTTTTGGTTTTCTAGAGAAAAGAAAATGGATATTTCAGGATTAGCACCAATTTTGGAATTGACAAATTCCCTTTCAAGTCTAAAAATGTGATTAGTGCAGTATGTCCTTGTTGTCCTAATTATGTTCTGCTGTGATTTGGTAAAAAACTCGTCCTTTTTATTTAGCTTGTATGAGCAATTCAGAATTTTTGGCTTTCAAATTGAAATCTTCCTTTCCTCCCATCATGCCAAATCCCCCAAACAAAACATAAACTGTAATTCGTAGATACTTGAAGGTCTTTTGGAGTGTTAAGTAAGACATGATTTTACAATTAGCAAGTTATTTGCTATTGCAGACATACAAACCACTGAACACTGCTGTTATCTTTCTGTGTTGTTTTGATCTTTTACAGGAATAAAAAGTTTGTTTCAAGATGTTGGGAAGTGTTTCATGGCCAACACTGAATGTGATGTGGACTACATTTTTGAGGTGTCTTTTGTATGGGTGCCAGTAGTGCGGGAAACTGCAAATTATACCCCAAAGTCCTTCCACTTCAGTGTTTGTACAGCAGTGCCCTTACTTCTCATGTGTAGCTGAACTGCAGTCAGATGCTGTGCATTTGTCTCATAGCTGTAAAGCAGGATCCTTCTTGAAGCTCTATCTGTGGTGCTGCCATGCTTCCTGACTGGAAATCTCCCTGTTCCTGTGACTTAATGTGAAGTGGGTATGCACAGTGCATGCAAAGAAGTTGTTCCGTGAACAGCTGAGCTAGCGAACCTTTATTTCTTAGGGATTTGTGCCCTCTGCTTCTCAGCCTGTCCCTCTTTCCTGATTTTTTGCTGTATCTATCTCATCCTTTAGCAGCACTGCTAATTTGCTTTCGTTCTTTCTTTGATTCAAACCAAAAGCATCTCACTGCTGTAGGATTTTTAACTCTTGTCTCTCTTTCCCTAATTACAAGCTGAATCAGATGCTGCTCGTTCTGTGTGTTTTTGCGTACAGACCATTTGTGTAGAGGCTAAACAGAACCAGGCACTGTTAAGTGATATATTGGCTGTAGCCTCAGTGGAGCATTGCTTTCATTCCCTACTCGGTTCCTGATTTTCATGAAATGTGTAGAAATGTAAAACAAGGCTGGATTGCTTTGTCTGGTTTGATTGGCATTGACTGCAGGGCAATGTGTTTGTGTAAGCCTCATTTCCATGAGAAACCAGGGTAAAAATGCTTTAGGAATAAATTAAGAAAACTTTCTTGAATGCATATTTTTAGATTTGTTGTAAGTTTGATATATATATTTAAACAGGAAAATTAATGTTAAAATGACACAAGAATTTTTAGTGTTTCAAAGCAGTTAGTCTTACAAGACCCCCCAAAATTAAGTTGATAGCTTAGCATGATAATCATGTAAGAACTGTTTAATTTCAACCTACAAGAAAAAACCCTATGCATTTCACTTGAATGTCCAAATATTCCTTTTTTATTTCCACTTTTATGTGAATAGAACTTACAGAATATGGTTTCCTGTTTATTGCAGTAGCTAATCCAGGTAAATTCTGTTGGAATTAGTGTAATTTAGCCAAATCATTAAAAGACACTGGCAATTCAGATGCTGCATTTCTGGTTGTGTTGGTCTTTTGTGTGTTTCTTTTGGGGGTACTTGTTTGTTTGCTTTATTAGACGGGTTATTATGTTGTTATTGGTTTGTTTTTTTAAGGTCTTGCAAAAACAGTAATTTTGAGAAATTTCCTTCTCTCTCTGGAGTGAGGCAAAAAATGCTTTGGATACAGAGGATTGTCAACTACACTAATTGGAAAGAAAAAAACTGTTGTTTTTCTTAAATAGTATTTTTGCTGTTATTAGGGCAGCAGATGAAATAATGGAGTGGGAAAAATTCTTTGCATAATGGATAAAGTTTTTTTGTTCAGCAGCATTTGTTTTTCGTGTAATTAGTGAGAGGAAAACTGTTTAACAGATGAAAACGGCCTAGAATTTAGGCTACTGTTTTCTTGAATTTTTTTTTAATCTTTGTCAAAAACTGCTATTTTGTTTCGAAATGTGATGATGAAGACATGTTTTTGAAATGTCTACCTCAACGACAGTTTCAAAGTACTTTTTGTTTTCAATTTACATACGTAATAGAGAAAGTAAGTCATGTTTATCAAATGAAGTGCAAACTTTGCTCTTTATCACCTGGGTTCTTTTTTTATCTCTTGCCTCCAGATTTTTTGCATAGATAGGAAGGCCTGTTGTTAAATATAAGCTTTGTTTTTTCAAGTTCAGCTGATTTAAAATGACTCTCAGAAGTTGGAGACACCTATGTTTCTATATAAGTCATTAGTACCTGTGCAAAACTTATGCTTTCTAAAAAAGTAGGGGTGGGGCAGGGAAGTGCTGGTGATTATTTAGGAATGACAAAGAGTTGAAATTAACATGGACAACTAACTATACAGATTTTTTTCATTTATTGCAGGAACTGAAGCTTCCTTTTTAAAAGGTGCAGTGCTGTGAAAATTGTTACTGACCGTAGAAAAATGGACATGTTGCAGATACTACGTAAAACCACAGAACACTTAGAGTGTGACCACTGTAGCTTCAGAGGAACAGACTATGAAAACATACAAATTCACATGGGTACCGTTCACCCAGAGTATTGTGATGAAATGGATGCTGCTGGTTTGGGTAAACTGATATTTTATCAAAAAAGTGCAAAACTGTTTCACTGCCACAAATGTTTCTTTACCAGCAAGGTGTACTGCAACGTGTATTATCACATCAAAGCACAGCATGCAGCGCCTGAGAAGTGGAATGAGGAGCGGAAAGAACAACAGGTAGAAGGAGATTCAGATTCATCCCAAAAAAGTGTCACGTTGGAGCCACAGAAACCTACCCTCTCCCCTGAGTCGCACAAACCTGCCCTTTCTCCTGAACTCCCCAAATCTGAACCTGTTGTTTCCCCCAAGCTTCAGAAATCCTCTGTGTCTCCGGAGCCCCAGAAGTCTGCTCAGGTGAATTCTGCAGAGGCAGAGAAGTCAGCCCAGACTGTATCCCCAGATCCAGAAAAGTCTGTCCAGGCTACATCTCCAGATCCAGAGAAATTACCCACAGCTGTGTCCTCCGATCTACAGAAGCCATCTCCTTCTGTGTCCCCTGATCCACTGAAGCCATCTCCTGCTGTGTCCCCTGACCCACCGAAGCCAGCCCCAGCAGTGTCTCCGGAGCCCCGTCGGCACTCTCCAGCTGTGTCTCCAGAACCCCGTCGGCATTCCCCAGCAGTGTCTCCAGAACCCCGTCGGCATTCCCCTGCTGTATCACCGGAGCCCCGGCGCCATTCTCCTGCTGTGTCTCCGGAACCGCGCAGATACTCCCCAGCTGTGTCACCAGAGCCAAAGAAACCTACTCCAGCACTATCCCCTGAGCCACGGAGGTATGCCCCAGGCGGGTCTCCTGAGCCACGGAGGCATCCCTCTCAAATGCGTAGGCCGGCTTCTGCTTCTCCTCCTGAGAGTCGGAGGCCTGCTTCTGCAGTTTCGCCAGAGTCATGGAGACCTGCCCCGACTGTTTCCCCTGAGCCCTGGAGGTCTCACGAGGTCCAGAAGCCTTCCACCATTTCTCCCTGGGCTCCAAAGCCTGCCATGTCAGTGTCCATAGAATCCCGGAGGTCTGCCCCTGAGTCCCGAAGGCCTGGCCCTGTTGTTCTGCCAGAACCTAGGAGGCTTGTTTCTGACTCATGTAAGTCCACATCCTTTTCTGAATCCCAGAAGTCTACTCTTGTTTCTTCTGAGCCATGGAAACCCATTTCATCTGTTTACCCTGAAGGCTGGAAACCTGTCCTGTCCCCTGACACATGGAAGCATTCTCCCCCTGTTTCTCCAGAGCTTCGAAAGTCTAGTCACACTGTTTCCTCTGACTCTTGGAAGCCGCCTTTCTTTCCTGAGGTTCGTAAGCCTGGTATTTCAGTATCTCCTGAATCTTGGAAACTCTCTGAGTCACGGAAATCTATGTATTTTTCTGAAACTCAGAAATCCACCTCTGCTGCTTCGTCTGAGATTCAGAAGCGGGCTCATTTCCCTGAACCTCGGAAAAGAGTGCTGTTCCCAGAGTCTCGTAAATCTAATCCTACTGCTTCTACTGATGTCCAGAAACGTGCCGTCTTTTCTGACCCCCAGAATCAGATATCTACTTCTGCTGTTTCTACTGATGGTCAAAAACAAGCCCTGTATTCTGAAGCCCAGAAATCAGCTCTTGTTTCTTCTGAAGCCCAGAAGCACACTGTATTTTCTGAAGGCCAGAAACTTGCTCCCATTTCCTCTGAAGTTCAGGAGTCTGCATCCGTTCCAGAGTCTCAGAAATCCACGTCCCCTGAAATTCAGAAACATGGCCTCTTTACTGAGTCCCAGAAACCTACTCCTGTTTCTCCTGAGACACCCAAACAAGTTGTTTTCACCGACTCCCAGAAATCTGCTCTTTCCCCTGATGTTCAAAAGCATGCTGTATTTTCTGAGATGCAGAAGCCTGCTGCTGCTTTATCCTCTGATGGCCAGAGACATACTGAAACTGCTGTACCTTCTGAAATCCAGAAGAACATCCTGTTTTCCGAGCATCACAAATCTGCTTCAAGCTTTTTCTCCGAGCCCCAAACACCTAGTGAGTCCGGTGAAAGTGACTTTCTCTCTCACACTTTAGATGATCAGAAACCACTGGATGATTTATTCTCACAGGATGAACAATCATTATTAGCCAAAGAATCACCAGAAGACATGTTATATTCATGCCCAAAAAAGAAGCCCAAGAAGGATAATCAGGAGAACTCAGATTCTGAACTAAATATCAGTGAGTGTGGAAAAACAGAGATGGACTCAATGGAGATAAAGGAACAAGAATCCAACAGTGACCAAGAGCAATATGATATGGAGTCATCTGATTATGGCAAAGAGAGCAAAATGGATGCAACTACTCCCACGCAACCACAGTGTGTGCTGCAGTTTACTGAAGAGAAAGAGGCTTTCATCTCCGAGGAAGAAATAGCAAAATACATGAAGCGTGGCAAGGGAAAATATTACTGCAAAATTTGTTGCTGTCGTGCGATGAAAAAAGGTGCTGTCTTGCACCATTTAGTTAACAAGCATAATGTTCAAAGCCCATACAAATGTAAAATATGTGGCAAAGCTTTTCTCTTGGAGTCTCTTCTTAAAAACCATGTTGCTGCTCATGGTCAAAGTTTGTTGAAGTGTCCCCGTTGTAATTTTGAATCAAATTTTCCCCGAGGCTTTAAGAAACATTTAACCCATTGCCAAAGCCGTCATAGTGATGATGCACCTAAAAAACACTTGGACAGCCTTGAACCACTTGAAGAACAAATTTAATCTGGTTTTTTTCCTTGTGCTAGAAAAGCTGAATTTACAGAAGTGTTCAAAGTGTTACTGTATGTTAACCAAGTAGTTTAGCTGATCTGACAAGTCAGAAGATGCATGGTTTATTGTGCTATGTTTACCTTGTCTTTTATAGCTGTATTACTGAAGAGATTTACTTTTGAAAGTCATTTTAAATACGTGTTCATGTCTTTGTATTACCCATCAGTAGAGTCATATTTTATTTTTCAGATGTACTATGTTTTTTGAAACCAAAATGGATACAAAATAGTTTTGTAAAGATTTGTAAAACATATAGGCAATTAAGGACTGGAGTGGCAAGCAATCCATATTTTCCTGTGAAGACAACTTGTTTTTTCACATTTGTTAAATGTTGTATTTTTCAAAATGTTTTTATCAAGTTCTCAAATATAAAATTCTCACTCAGTTGAATGTGAAAGAACCAGGGTATGAGAAACTACCAGTATCCTGGAATAATTGTGCCCTGAGGTTGTAATTGAGTGTATACTCATTTGTTGGAAATTTATTGCACTCAATTCTCCAACTTACTTGTCTCAGATTTAGAAGCATCAAGGTACTTATTTTGTGATTCTGTACTTTGGCCATGTTTTAAGCATGTACTAATATACATTAAATTGATAGATTAATGTCAGACTATGTATAGCTCAACATTTTCTCTTGATGATTCAGATGTTTGTAACATCAGACAACTCCTAAATTTCTTGTATTTGGTGAAATGTGCTTTAATGTTTTAACAATAAAAAGAAACCCAACCTGGTGCTGGCCATTTTTTTTTTTTTTTTACATCAGGAAGGAAGCCTTTCATGTTCAACATACTCTCTTTTAAGTATCTTTGGCAACAAGAGGTGTAAAATTACCCAGGAGTTCTGCTCTGAATGTTTCAAGTTCCCAGTGAAAGAAAGGTTAGTCTAAATTTTATGTCTGTTTCAGGAAAACGCATCAGATGTAAATGAGGGAAAACATGCAAAGCAAGAATTTATGCATTGTTATTTAACATGCTGGCCTTTGTGTGATTTGCATATTATCTGTTAACAAAACATAAGTACTTTATAATTCAGAAGGAATATGGATTTTAAGTGGAAGCAGCACAAGGAAGGTTAATTCTCCTCAGGCTAAATTATGCATAGACTTAAGCTGTTGTAAATTGGCTTAGAATATGAAAGTGTTAGTGTTAAATAAAAATAAAAAAGTCTGCCATTGTAAGCTCCAACCAAAGATCTCTAAGTTGGTTTGATTGAAGCCTGTACTTTATCTCTTTTGTCTTTCAAGAGAATTCTGGAAAGAAGGGAAAAGACATGGTAACTCAGAAACAGCACCCCCCATCACAGACATGTGATAAGTTGCTTATCTGTGATGTCTTGAAAACTCAGTTGCATTATTTCCTCACATCTGCCTCTTATCTGTCAGTTGTCCGCTGGTTGGTATCTTCTTTCACTGCCTCTCTACCTTTTTGGTCTATATTACTGAATACTCCAGGCAAGGTTCTTGAGAGTGCCAAAGCCACAAGGGTTAACCCCTGACCAAAAGGATTAATTGTGTGTGTGTGCTCAGTGTTTCATTAGCTGAGCTCTGAGCCTTGGAGCCATAGCTGAGACTTGCTGTGCTGTTGAAGCTGCGGGGTAGCCCTCATTGTACCTATGTACCCTTCATGACAGCAACAGAAATCAGATGTTCTGAGTCCCTGTCTCAAATGCTTATATTAACTCTTCAAAGTGCACAACCTTCATACACCCAAACCCTCAAGCTCCAGAGTTTAAGCAAAACTCACTGGAGAAGCAGGCATTGAATCCCAGTGGCTTCTTCCAGTGCTGCAAGAGAAAATTTAAAAATAGTTGTTTTTTCTTTGTGCACTCAACATTTAGTTTTATTCCTTATTCTCCTTCCATGCACATCTGTAGAACTTGAATCATATTGAGGAAAACCAACTCCTTTTTAAATAACTTCCAAACCTCTTGCATTTTAAAAGTAGAAAGAAAAATAAATCATGTAAAAGACTTTGTAGAAGACTAGAAGTTCTATCAGTTACAGCATCCGTGCTGTGCGCTTCTAGTTAGGAATAGTCATGTTCACAGACACAAAAGGGAGAAGCTTCTGGCAGCTTTTCAGGGAAGCCACTCCTCCCTCTGTAGCCCCCCTCTATCGAAACCTGGCCATCCAAAGCCAACACTTAAGTGCTGTATTAGTGGAAAAAGCCCGGACAAAGAAAATGGGCTGTTGCTGGGTGGGGTGGGTGCATTGATGGCTGCAGACACACAGAAGTCTGAGGTACCCAGTGCCACCTTTGTCCTCACCAGCAAGGTCTCACAGGTCTCTGTGGTTTGTCAAAGGGTTGAAGGAGTGAGACAACTACCATCAGAGTGTTGAGCCAGGAGTTACTCAAACTCAACTCATACAAGTCCCTGGGACCTTATGGATGGTGTCCCAGGGTGCTGTGAAAACTGGCTGACAACCAAGGCAATTTTATATTATCTTTGGTGGAGTTATCACTGGCATTCTGTAAACATCAATACTTATGGTGACTCTGAGGACAGAATCTGAAAATTAAAGCAGGGGACATACATAGAAGGAACCTTAAAGCTCCTTCATTCTCCCTCCTTCAGCAGAGTTTCCAAATTATAAAGGTTCAACAATGCAGTTGCTACAGATGTGAGTTGACTTGGTGATATCCTGTGCTGTTTTGTTATGGAGAACAGGAAAGCTGTTAATGACCAGATTAAAAGTTTGGAGAAAATGAGCTCTGCAGCTGAAATGATGTCTCAGCATGTGAGTAACACACCTACTGGTACAACGATCTCACAGATGGGACAGAAGGTTTTTACACAAAGACCATATGTGCACTAAAGAGATAATGTAATGACCTTTCTGATGTGGCTCTGGCTTAAGGGGTTACTGTTCTCAGCTGTCCAACTCCCTTTGTCTGTGTACTTTTCCTTAACCCTTTTTGTTGAACTGTTCACCTGTGTGATTTCTATAGCAGAAACCAGTATCTTAAAGTGTTGGCTGTAAATATTTTTTTTTCAAATACCAGAATAATTTGTAAGTGCCTCCATTTATCCCACTGTGGTGCAGATGGGGTATTAATATCCAGAAGGGGCAGAAAAAGTCAGGTGGAGCTGAATGGTAGGTAGTAATTACATATTTCTTAGCAAAAGAGTGTGCACATAGTAGGAAAAATTTCTTCACCAAACGGGGTGTCAAGCCAGACAGGCTAGACCAGGGAACTCAGGATAGTGGTGGAGTCACCATCCTGGAGGTATTTCAAAGACACATCGATGTGGCATCTAGGGACATGGTTTAGTTCTGAACCTGGCAGTTCCACATTAACAGTTGGACTTGATGATTTTAGAGGTCTTTTCCAACTTAAACAGTTCTATGAATCGGTGGTTCTATGTGTAGCCTATGTTGGCCAAAATATTCCCGTGTGAATGAGTCCTTCAGTGCCTGTCACCTTAGGTTCCTTCCAAGATCTTGTCACTGAGAGCTCTGGGACTTGTTTCAGCTGAGCCACAGACCTCACAGTTAAATGAAATGCTTTCTACATCATTGTGAGGCAAGTAATTGTGTATTTTAACATTAAATAGTATTTCTTAGAGTTAAAATATTTTGCTGCATAAATTAATTATGTGGGAATTACACTCAATGAATTGTGAAATACTGATTTCCTCTTGTTTCCAGATGCTGTTCTGCTCTATACCCAGACTACTGTCCATTAATACTCTTCCTCTGTACTCTGAAACCAGAATCTTGATTTAAAAGTCAGCATTAGAAATAAGTGACAGTATAGAATATTGCCTTCTCTGAAAAAAAAAATAATGGCTGTGGCTAAAGGCATGTTGGAGTTGACACAAATAAACCCTTAAATCAACTAAATGTTCCTGGTATGCATGTGAGAGAAATATGCATTGGATGGAAATGGGTGTGTGCAAATGCAGTGTGGCTTTTTTAGTATAATTGTTCAGATGTCAGATTGTTTTGTTACAGCTTTCTCTCATGTCTGACTTCCTGAAGAAGTCCTGTACTCTGACATTGCTGTTTGTGCATTGCTAGATCATGTCATTCATTTTCTAGTCTCCTTATTATAAGATTCTTTTAATCTGCTCTGGGTTCAGCAACACATTTTTTGATTGGGCAGTACCTCTGCTGTAGCTGCAAAGAAATCTGGCTGAGGGTTGAGTGCATCAGCTGCCCACATGGACATTGCCTGCCTGCCTTTGTGCCAGGAAGGCTGGCAGGGAACAGGGAAGGTGCCAGCCACCTCCTAGGCTGCAAACCTTGCTGCAGCTACTGCTTTGCTCCTGTGCTACCAGATCATTAAAAAGTACAGTTGAACACTGTGGATGGTGGTGTGCCCCCCGTGGGGCTCGTGTGTTTGGTCGGTGCAGCCTTATTGTGGGGTGTGGGATGCAGGGTGCACAGCAGCCACTGCCGTGCTGCTGCCTGGCTTCTACTCTTCTTCCACCCCACTGGGCCTGTGGGGCTTTGACTTCTTGACTCAGTTCTCTATTTCTTTAATCTCTTCAAGAAGGACTGTTAATATCTGCCAAGATACTAATAAAATGATGGACGGAGAATGATAAAAAGTATTGTGGCTTTGCACTCATGACAACTCTTATGACACAAAGATCTTGTTTTTTGATTTTTTTGATCTCTTGCCCAGAGAAGTTGTGGATGCCCCGTCCCTGGGAGTGTTTGAGGCCAGGCTGGATGAGGCATTGAGCAACCTGGTGTAGTGGAAGGTGTCCCTGCCCACGGCAGGAGGGTTGAAGCTAGAGGATTTTTAAGGTCCCTTCCAACCTAAACCGTTCTGTGATTCCATGACTCTGCTACACCAAGTGTTGTTTTATCTTGTTTTTGCTCTCTGCTCTCTAGAACACAGCTTTGGTAAAGTCGCCATTAGAGGGAGCCACAGAGCAATTTATGAGCAGATCAGCTTTAAACATGCTAAATACATATTTGGAATAATAATACACCAACGATTGGTTCAGAAATTACTCTGGGCTTTTGTTCTTATTATGATGAATTAATTTTGGCCCTCCTAAGACTGATTTCCTTGCCACTGTATCCCAAGCCCTTTGTTTTAAAGCACTTGTTTGTTTTCTTTGACACCTCTCCTGCTGTGCACTGTTCCTATTCCCACAGCATATGCCTTATTTACAAAGATGCTTAAAATATTTATGTAATCTCTAAAAAATAACCACTTTTTTTTTTCTCTAGATCACTACTCCTCTTATCTTGGTAAGAAAAAGCTCCAAGGGAATTACAGAGGGAGGCTGTTCTTTTCTGTGGTGGCATTGAAGTGCTGGGCTGTACCTGAAGCCCCCCAATACCAGCCTGCTGTGCCAGGGAACCTGTGCTGGGCAAAAGCTCTGTAAGTGCAAGCAGGATTTAAGTACAGTCCACAGCAGCTGGTGCACACAACAGCAATGCAGTCTCTGGCTGACAGGAGGGTTTAAAATTCTCAGACGTGTTGACCACCACAAGCTGAGAGAATGAAGCAAGGCCACGAGCATCCCCTGCAAGTCCTGCTCATACAGCACTTACAGCTGTTTTTGTGAAAGGTGCCAGCACAACTTCTCGCCCAGAGCTTGCATAGGAGAGGGTCACACAGAAATCACACAGTGATTCAGAGTCACACAGAAATGCATTGGAGGGAACTAGTGAGATGGAAAAGAGAAGAAATGTGAGAAACTCAGTTTAGATCCAGGTTAAGCTTCCCCATGTCTGAGCAGAGAGGGGACAGCCTCCAAGCAGGAAATCTGAAAATACAAATCCGGGTGTAGCTGGCACTGCCTTAGGAAATGTGCCTGCAAGGCAGTGGTAGGTAGCACTGGCTGGGTTTAGTGTGTGTCCACTGCCAGCATTGGCACCACTTTCTTGGCTGTAGATGGACAGCAAGACAGTGTGTTGCTGTTGCTGTCTTGGAGACATTTATTTCTTTGTCTAATATTAAATAAGATATAAGAGAGAAATTCTTTGCTGTGAGGATGGTGAGGCACGGGAACTGGTTGCCCAGAAAAGCTGTTATTGCTCCATCCCTGGAAGCATTCAAGGCCAGGCTGGATGGGGTGTTGAGCAAAGTGGTATAGTGGAAGGTGTCCCTGCCCATGGCAGGGATGTTGGAACTTGGTGATCCTTAAGATCCCATCCAACCCAAATGATTCTGATTCTATGATATGTCTGGGCTCTGGCACACTGCCTTCAGAGGCAGCCTGCCCATCAGCAGTCATATTTCCCCTTGACATCCTCAGGAATTTTGGCTGAGTGAGGCTGTGCACTACTTGACTTACTGAGGCAAAAAGCTGTTTGCAGATATAAAATACAAACAAGCCCTGAAACTTCTGTTCTTTATCATTTTACATTGACTTGCTGTGGTCTGGGCCATCTCCAGCATTTTTCCTCCCTGTACTCATTAGTCCAGGCAATAATGAAACTGAATAAGCCAAATGACCAACTTGGCCTTGACATGGTCATGTTCTTGTTGAAAGTGGGGGGAAATACAAACATACTGCCTTGGCCATGGGAACCTTCCTGCTTCATTTACAGTAAAAAAGAATCAGAAATCCTTAATTCCCTCACTTTTAGACTTCTCTGGTGCATATCCACCCTAAGTCATTGCACAAACATTAGGAGAAAGAAGTCGGAGGAATTTCATAGTTTGATTTTTCAAACCTGTCAGTGAGAAATCCCTTGAAATTTAACTTCCCACTAAAGAAACCCAGGTGAAGCTGTAGGGTTGTTTTAGTTGTATTAAAAACTGTCACCCAAGATGGTCAGATCACTTGGAAGCAAATGCTACGTTTGTGTAATGATCTCTGGCTGCAAAATGAACTGAGAAAATAAGAGGGATAAATAATGTTAGGTGGGATCGCTGGCATAGCTTTCATTGTGGTTTCGAAGCAGCAAGGAAGAACCCAAATACCTATGTATTCTATGTATTTACAACAGAACTGGAGTGATTTATCTACTCTGGTTTATGTCGGCACACTTACGTGCATATAGCTGAAGTGAAGATTCCAGTTTTGCTGATAAATAACAGAAAATGTAACCCACCGCCGCTGGCGTGTGCAGCATAGCTCACATTGCTTTGCAGCAGCTGCAGGATGAGTTCCTTACACTTTGTGTAAACAAAGATATGATCCCAGCGCAGGGATGGGCTCCAGCCAGGCTGACAGTACAGGAGCTGCCTGACCAGCCGGCCAAGGGAAAGCAGGCACTGGAGCCTTTGATGGCTGTTGCCCTGAGCTGTATCTTATCTAGATTTCTTAAAACTGGTGATTTTATTGTTTGGATATAAACTGGTTGCTGAATAGATGGAAGTGGGTTTGTTTAATTAGGAAAAAAAAAAGGCTAGCTAATTGAGTTAGAACTATGTGGTTTATGGCAAAAAATGCCAAAGTTAATTACAGTTACCATCTGTTTTGTCAAAACACTTATTTGCTTTGAATGCCTCTATTGTCAGGTCAGAGCTGGTTCTAATGTCTTTCTCAAATTTATTCCAGTGAGGAGGTACTTTAAAATTAAATTACCTTGTTCTCCGTAACCTCAAGCAGACAACACAGTGGTGGTGTCTGCAGTGACCTCATGGTGCTATTTCTTGTAAAGAAAATAGTGCTGTGGCTTTAATCACTGCAAGCTTAGCTGTATGCACAAAGAGATTGCATGGTTTTTTCCCAGGGATTTATTCAAGTAGGTCTGTGTGGTTTTGTATGAGGCATATTGCAAACATAAAGGTCATTCTTTTCCCTGATATCTCCTTTCCACTACCTGACCATGATTTAATTCCTGATACATCAATTCTCAAAAAATCCTGTGAAGAATTCACCTCTCCCCATGTACTTATGCACAGATACGCATGTACGTGCACACACCTCACTCCTAAGAGTGTCACGATATATGAGTCAGCCATCATGAGAGCACTTGTACGAGATGGTCTGGAGAAGCTGAGTGACCGGACATAGCATGAGCTTTTACCACATGAACTTGGTTGCAACATGAGGCCATTTATTGCAGGCTTCTGCTGTCCTGCCGGGCTGCCTGCATTCCCTGGGGGATGCTAGCACAAACACCAGTTCTTGCATAGTTTCCAGGAGGGCTGTGAGGTATTTGAAATCAATATTCTGTATTGCTGTCAGTAAATAGAAGAGGCCAGGCTGTTACTTAGGTGATAGAAGCAAGGTGTCTGAGAAGCTGGCACCAGATAAAACAGGAAATAAAGAACAATAACTTCTTTTAACAGCCCATCTGTCTTATTACATAAACATTCTCCAAAACATTAATTTGTCTGGCAGAGGTATCACTGACCAAACGTTTGTCGTTTCCAAGGCTTGAAGGAACGTATGAATTCATGTGTACTAAATCCTATGAATTCAAGGAAAATTCAATGGAGATTTAATCTGCTTCTGGAAGGAAAAATTCTTCACTCTGCTTCCTTCAAAGAGAAACAAAAACATCCTTTATTATTCTCAGTAAGAGGATCATGCTGCTACCACTCTAAACAGTGAAATGATGACTCCTGGAAAAACTTGCAGCTCTTACATCTTGAATAAATGCTAACCTAATGGGAGTGATAGAGAATTAGGCAATAAGATTAGAAAGAGAGATTGTTCCTGAATCAGCCCATTAGGATTAACCAGGCTTTGTTCCATGGCAACTTAGCTAAGAATAGTCATGCCTGTAAATAGTGCCGTTCCAGTTTCTTGGGTGGAGCACAGGGTAAAACTGCAGGTCTCTAAATGCAATTGTTAATGTGTTTGGCGGTTCCTAAATGTCACCGTGGCCATACTTCAGCAATGCAGTTAGAATTGGTTTTGCCATCATATGTGATGCATAAAGAATTCAAAGCCCTGCAGGAGATCTGAGTTCATAAGGTGCTTGTATGTTCAGATTATTTCTGGTGGGACACGATTTCTGGCATTAACAGTTGAGACTGACAGCATTGACTCTGCCACCTGAATCACTGGTGGTACACGAGGCATGAAAGGAGTATGTGGGAGATGTGGGCTGGAGCAGTCAAGCTGGCACATTTGTGGGTCCTGGTGATAAACAGGTTCTGAGGAATGTAGATCTCAGGTGGAGGAGAAATTCAAAACACCTTCTCTGCTCGTTCGTGATGCAGTTCCCCATTCTGGGAGCAGCTGGGCTGGGCCTAAGGAAAGGCAGTATCACCAGTGAGCAGTTTGATTACGTTGATTGTGTCCACCAAGAATCATGAGAATCTTTTAAGAAATATATATCTTGCATTTCTTTATATTACTTGCTTTTATTATTATACTGTAGACTCCCCCGCCTCACATTGCAACATATTTCTATGTCAAACACATCTGCCTGTCTAATCTGTGCTTGGAAACTATGGTGCTTTCTTTATTCACCAATCTAAGCTAGCATGAATCATTTTACATATTTGATTAATTTGTCACAATCATTTAAACAAAGAATGCATCGGGCACAGGTGTAGGTTGCAGTGAAGGGCCCATCCCATTTGAGACATTTCATGGGCAGTGTAGTGAGCTGAAAGAGTAGTATATATGTGGTCATCATACTGCAGTTCCCATCTGCCATCCAATTTTCTTGTCCTGGTAGAAGTCCTGTTGTGTGCCATAGTTTTGTCACCGGGGGAAGTACACGTTGCTGACCAGCTGTGTTTTGATTCCTCCCACTGACCTTCCTCCCTGTCCTCTTGTATGTACACCTCTCAGGATGTTTGCCAAATCAGTCAGTTGAGGCTGAAATACTCTTCAAGATCCTTGTTTAGGAAATATTTATGCAGGAACAACAAACAAGAAAATACGGCTTCTCTGGTGTCCTTTGTCTTGAAGCTAAAATTAAGTTTGTCGGCGGGAGAGAGGAGCAGATGTTCCACAGGCCACTGCTGATGCACAGGCTGCAGGGACCAACCACAAGCCACGAGGAACAGGACTGCTCCCAACATACAGCCCTGGGCAGCTCACACTCACAGCAGTGTGAGACAAAGTACCCTCCATGATGTTCACCTGCCCTGAGCAGGAGATAGGACTGTCCTTGTGCCACTTACCAAGTGCATTTTTTGTTCTTCAGATTCATTAAAAAAAAAAAAAAAATTAGAGAAAGATAACACACATGCCCCTTCCTTAAATTACAAGAATTTGTTCAAGGCTTCATGCTTTTTTGCCAAGTTCATAAAGAACGCCTTCTAACGCTTTGCAGGAAAATGCTGCTACCTTTTCCAGAACTGTATTTAATTCGTATATACTGAAGTTTGATATCCTGCAGATGTTGGGCTAAATTCTAATAAAACAGCCAGAGGGAACCCACCATGGGAATTTTATCAAAATCTTCACGAGGAAACAAAAAATCATCCCAAGGGATGTGTTGTAGGTCAAACAAGAGCTGTCATACCTCCTTCTCACTTTGAAAACACCCAAAACACCCATCCTCTTTACTTTTATTTACAACCAATATATAAAAGCTTTTTGTCAGCAATTTGTCTTTTTATTTATGGCCTGGTATGCTAACTAATTATTACAAGTTCCACACAGTGCTAATCTTGCCATGATGGTAGTTCTAGTATGACAACTTTCATCTGCTGACTAAACGAGCAGAGTCTTGCCTTTTCTCAGCATGGCCATGAGTCAAAACCAAGTCACTGGAAACTGAGGATCTTTGGGCTCGCCTTTACACGGGTTTTGCATCAGTGCAATTAGACAAGTTTAAGTTAAAGCAGTGCAGCCCCCAAGCATGGGTGAAACTGCATTCCTGATAAAGTCAGCACAGTTTATTTGAATAAATTCAGTGTAAAAAGCAGTCCGTGATAGGATAGCTGCTCTGGAGTACATGGACTGGCTGTCCTGCTCTGGTTGAGACAGTTCCACAATGTCCACCACTGTGCCAGTGTTCCCAGGAGGTTTTTTCTGACAATGTGAGAGTGAGATTTTAGAAAGAGCTCTTGGGACAAGAAATTGGACATCAAGCTGTTCACCAAAAATGTGAGAGTTTTCCCTCTGCCTCCTTTCAGGTCTGGGAGTTAGGGGCCTGGATTCTGAGCCTACAATTGGTTATAGGGAACAACACAGTGCAGGGAACTTTCATGTCATCACATACCAAATGACTACGCGCAGGAAACACGCCCTTTGCAATGTACTCCTGTGCAGCAAATTCTCTTCTGACACAGAAGCTCATGTAAAGGGCTCATCATGCAGAAACCTCACCACAGGACCAGGCTGAGGGTAGTTGTCCTCTACCACATGCTGTACTGCATATGACACATCTCCTATGGGGGTTTTGTTTGTTCCTTTTTTCTTTTTTTTTTCTTTTTTCTTTTTTTAAAGCCTGACTACCATATGCTGATGGTGCAGGTACACAATGTGTTTGCTCTGGCAGTGAAAGCAGCTGAATAATTTCCCACTTCATCCCCCAGCCCAGCTGCTCACCCTGTTCCTCCTGGTTGTGCTGAGGCAACTGTTTGCATATGGGTAGTATAAGCCAGGACAGAGAAATAGTGATGTTTAAAAATACCTTTCAACAACAACAACAAAAAACCTTCACAGTTGCAAGACGGACACTGATTTGTGATAGGGACAGGACTGTGCTGCAGAGGGCAAGCAATTCTTGAATATATCATTACCAAAATAGTTCATACAAGACTCTGGAAAAGAAGTAGAAATCATCTTGTGTTAGGGGCAAGGATGTTAAAAACCATAAAAAAATGTGAAAAACAAGTGTTGAAATAAATAGACTAAAGAACTAAGATGACATTTGGAATTACACAAATGTGTTGTCATCTACTGTGAGTATCAAGTGTACTTCTTCAATTTGTCTAGTCTGATACAAACACAGAGCAGCAGGTATACCTAAAAAAAGCCTTACCAAAACACTGCAGATACTCATCTTGCCCTGGGGAGATGATAAGGAAAACAGCAAACCAGGTATGACAGCACCCAGAGGCATCATTTAATGTATGGTTAGAAGGTACTTGCATTCCACTGGAATGAGAGCAGTAAACTCATACCGAGGAGAGGAGAGGAGAGGAGAGGAGAGGAGAGGACAGGACAGGACAGGACAGGACAGGACAGGACAGGTCAGGTCTCTGTTAAAAAATTGAAGCATTTTAGCATCAAACACCACCTTCTCAGTGTTTTCTCTCTTTTTTTTTTTATTCAAAATAGAGATCATACAAGTTCAGCATAAAAAAAAAAATTTGAGGTAGCATTAAAGCTTCATTTTGGATGCTAAATTTATTGAGAAAAATGTGAATGTTGTTATTGCCACTGACATATTCAAAAGCAAATTTTCCTTCAACAAGTTTGGGTTTTTTTCTTTGTCTTATAGGAAGCTGTTATGATTAAAAAAATCTCACCTCTTTCCAAACATATACAGAATTAAGCCAAAAGACTCCCTGCATGAGTTGGGGTTTCCCTCAAACTGAATCTCTTTTGGGACACTCCTAGAGCTTGTATTTTGTAGAACTTTGGACTAACATTACAGAATTTTTCCTTGACTGGTAGTCGATGACACATGGGTTTGCCCTTCCACCCTAAAGTTTTATTGGCAAGTAAAGTGAGCTTGTCAAGGTTTGATGTGATTCACAGGGAGGATAGGAGTGAAGCTGCCATCTGATTTTAATGGTGACTCTCAGCCCTGGTTTGCCCACAGATGACCTTGCTCCAGAAAGAGGAGAGAGACCTTCAGGATCTGCAGATGAGAAGGCTTCCTTCTGAGACTGGAAACAACACTGCCTGAGATGTGACCCTTGAATGTCTTCTCACTGTGATGTTAAATAAAGCCAACCTAATAGCTACATATTAAAGCTTCTGCCATACTTTAAATGCTGTTTGGATGTAGTCTACACAGTAAAAACTTCCAAAATGGCTTTGCTC
Organism: Grallaria varia; assembly: GCA_013396735.1. Classification (NCBI taxonomy): domain Eukaryota; kingdom Metazoa; phylum Chordata; class Aves; order Passeriformes; family Formicariidae; genus Grallaria; species Grallaria varia. Next base: position 164,057 of record VWZG01005736.1, on the reverse strand, counting down.
TAAACAGGGGTGGATTTAACATGCATTTTTGTCTCTTGCTGAGAAAAGATTTCTGAGCAGGATTAGCCAAGGAGACAGTGTTTGTGTTTGAATTACTTTTCTGCATTGAGTTTAAATCCTGGTATAATAACAGTCTTTCAAAAAAAACCCTAAAAACACCCAAACCATTTTGGGGTCATTTTCCCTGTCAGTGCTGGAAATCCCAAGAAAACACCAGTGACCATATTTCATAGGTTTGGGGGTGAAATCTTGAAGGAGTTCCTGAAATATTTTGGCTATGCTTAGCAAGAAATTGGATAACTGTCCATTCTTTCTTTGGCTTTGATGCAGAACGACTCCTGCCTTAGTGCTATAGTCCTTACTCCTGTCCATGGTGCTCTGGCAGGAATGCCTGCACTGAGTCCAGCTGTTTCCTTCCCTTCCTGCTCTTCCCCCTCACTGCCGTGCTTCACAGAGAGCCTCTTCCACCTGCTGAGCTGGGCTTTCAGGACCCAACATGCTGTTCTCTTAAAATGTTCTCTCTTCAATCTATCTTGGCAAGTTTTTTCTGTGGCCTGGAAATGTTTTAAAACCCAACGAAGAACAGATTTCAGCTGTTGACCTCAGCAGTTCTTAGCAGCTACATCTTTTCCCTGATACTTGCAATCCAGAGAGGATGCAAGTTGTCTGGCTTTTGGCCAGGGAGCTGGTTCCTCCGCACATCTCTGCAATCAATCCAGTCTGTTGCCACAAGCGTCACACAGAGCTTGAAAAGACACAAAAGCATGTTATAAATGCTTCAGTCTTTGCAGCTGTATGTGAAAGTGAAGTAAACTGCCTGTTGGTGCTTTGGGGAGTGAAGAAGTTGCAGTAATAGCATGTGAGTGAGACCATTTTCTTGTAGTCATTTCTGCACAGGCACTATTGACAACAGTGGTAAATTGGGTTTTTTTCCTGAACTTCAGATCAAGCCCATGCTCCTGAGAGGGCCCCGTCCTTCCTCCACAAAGCAGTTGACAATTACTTACGTGAGCCTGATGGTCAGAGAATTTAGGTAGAATGGAATACCAGCTTACCCAGACAGGAGACGTGCTCCCCTGACCATGTGAATGTGGATTCTGTCCTCTTCTTGTGTGTTTACTCACATAAAAAACAATGTATTTACTTCTATTTCAACCCCATATATATTGACAGCTTTCTTTTACAATGAATCTTCCTGGTGGTTTTAGATAGATTTTTATATTGAATTCCAGCTATTGCAGAACAATTAGTACTAGATAGCTAGTTTTGTTACTTTAATGTTTGGGGTTTTGTGTTGGGTGTTTTGTTTTGGGTTTTTTCCTGTGTTGGGACATGCACTTGTTTCTCTTCACTAATAAATTTAGGCTCCTTCCCCACTGCAGTGGGAGGCACTCGAATTAGCAGGAATTCGCCATTGCTATTAGACAGGGATATGTCAGAGGTGTCATATCTCTACAAGGTGCCATTGTTCTGTTTAACCACTGCTCCCAAGGGTCACCACTGGGACAGTCATACCAGCTCCTGATGCAGAGAAGGCAGAAACAGGTAAGGGATCACTCCCAAGCAGGGCTGTACATGAGGTTGAAACTTCCTATGGCTGTAACTTAAAACTACCAAGGTCAATGGTACTTTAGCAATTTGAAAATGTTATTGGATCATTAATTCCCAATACAATATTTTGGATATTGGGCCAAAATCCATCTGAGTTCCCTTAAATTTTTTTGTCTTTCTGAGTGGCAGACATAGCAGTCTAGCTGTAGCAGGATAACACACCAGGGATCAAACTTGTTTGTCTCTGACCAGAATAGTTTGGTGGAGGAGGAAAATATAATGAGAGCAGTATGGCAAACATGTATTATCACAACAATTTCTTCTGCAGCACACCCTTTCAGGGCAAGGGGATAGGGGACAGTCCCTGCATGGGTAACACTGACTGTCAGCTATTCAACAACATAGTTTTTTTTACCCTGTCAAGCCCTGTTTGTTCAAGACTCCTCAAGTCTTGTTTGGAGGGGAGCATCATTTTCTCAGGTGACATTCTATGTGGTTTATATCAACAACCATCTGATGGCTTATGCCAGTTATGAGAGTGGCATCATCTCAGTTCCTCTGCCTGCACCCAGGATGGTCAAGAAAGTAAAGGAACTGCATTTAAAGAGAAGGGCCTACACAGCTCTAAGCTGGACCGTGTTTTCAGAAAGCAAAGGTAAAAGTTGTTAGCTTGTCTCTACTGAGCATATGGTGCATATGTTTTTTCAGACATTTGTAACTTGGAAATAGGAAAAAGCACATTGCATGCCAAACTTCAATTCTTTCCTCATGAGGATGGTGACATTGCAACCTTTGCATAATTTTCAATGTGGAAAACCCACATTGTCCCAAGGTGTTATTTTGCAGTGCCTGATCTCTCACAGCTGACATGAAAAGAAACATAATTCCCCCTGCCCAAAGCCCCTGATTAAATCAAACTGAAGTCGGAGAATGAGAAGTTTCAGACCATCTGTTCAAAGTTATAAACAATTGAAACCAAAGTATTTTTCTGGCCAGAGCTATCAACCATACATAGAATAATGAGGTTTATGGTTTTTTAAAACATGTTCCTTTTTATCCCCATACAAATCCATTTGTGATCTAGAGCTCCAAATGCAGTGGAAAAGGCAAAACAAACAAACACAAAAGTATCTTCCTGCAGAGATGAACAGCAAGAAAATATGCTTCCAGAGTCAGAAACAAGGGTACTGTTCACAGTGGAAAAAAAGCCATAGCTGCATCTGCTTACAGAAATTACTTACACTCAGATGGCACGTGAGTTTGTTGCCACCCTTGGCAACAAATTACTTTCATCCCCCTTCCATAGCTTTTTGACATAAGCATCCATGGCTTTATCATGGCTTCAGAGGAGTTAACAGCACAGAATATCCAAACCCTCCCAAGGGTAAAAAAAAAGATTGGATTTTTAATCTTTTACGTTTTTCACATTTTTTACATATTTGTGGCTAGTGCTGGATAACAGGTGACTTGCAGAGGCACTTATATGCTTTTGTGAATATCAACTCAGTGGCTTCACCCTCACAGACAGCAAGCTTCAAAACCCATTTTCATTTGAGAAAATCTGCCAGGGTGAGGATGGTTCCCTAATTAGCCACATCCCCCATGTATCACCATTAGATAACACAAGGAAATGTGTTCACGCTTGCTGCTTCATCAAGCTGCTGTGGTGACTCATTCCACATTGACTAGCACTGCGAGAGCAGAAAAGCCCAGGCTGACAGCACGGAAGTGAAGGAGAGCACCATTCCCATATGACTTTTTTTCCCCACACTGTCTCTTCCATTGTTTTTCCACGGATGAAGGTTTGCCCTGGGCTGTCCAAAGGAGCTTGCCATCCATTTACCTCCCAGAGCAGATGTTTGTGGTTGGGTCAGTTCTTCAAAATGTGTATGTCAAAATGTGTGTTTCTCGATCCTGGTGGCAGCTGGGAGCTGCCACCTCACAGGGGGATCAGCTGGATGCCAGTGTCTTTATGGAGCAATAATACTCAGTTCCCATGAAATCCTGTTTCTGGAGACTGGAGAGTTCTTGATGAAATCCTAGCAGTCACGGGACTCTTTGCGTACAAGAGAAGTTGGGGCATGATGCCCTGCTCTGAGCACTGCACATGCCACAATGATTAATTGTTCTTTGTGGGATCCCCCATTCAGCTATGACTGTCTGAACACTGGCTTCATCCTTCTAGCCCAGGGCCTGGATTCATTCCTTGGCCAGGGACCAACAGACACATGTAGGCATCTCCAGAAGACATTTTATCTGTTCTGTTTCAGACACTCACAACTGTACAGGAAACATAAACAACCATTTTTTGATCAGATCATCAAGCTCTTAGAATGGTGTACTTGAGAAAAAAATGCATGCCGCTCTCTACATTCAGAAATAAATCTTTCCTCGAATTGTGAAATAAGATTTATGTTTTGAAGCATCTCCTCATTTTCACTTGGTTCCACCTCTGCAAGCTTCATTCCTCGTTACCCATATGTAACCTGTCTATGGTTATAGGATATGATTGAATACTCTGTGTATGTGTGTATGTGTAGTCTCAGGGTCTGTCAGTCTGATAAGAGATGTGATGGGTGCAGGAATTACTTAAAGCACAGCCTGATGCTCTGAGTTATTTCAGGGACTCAGTTATTTTTGAAGGGTGCACTGTATTTTATATCGCATGTCTGCAACACTGTTCCTTACAACTGCAGTACGTCCTTAGCTCTTTTTCCAATGACTAGCCTCTTCTACGTGGCTCTGCTGGGCCTGTCTGCAACCACATTCACTGAAGAGGTGAAGCACCACTCAAATGTATCATGTCCTTGATGACTACTCCCACAGGGGCCATGCCAGTCTTAAGGATTAGACTCAGTGCACGGAAAAGCACTAGGAACTTCCCCCAGGAAGAAAACAGTCTGGTTTGTTCAGTGAGGGTTAGAATTCATTCCAGCAAGAAATGCAGTTCTATGGTTTAGATGTAGTAGCACTATGCCAGTTAAGTCCCTCTTAAAACATGGCTCAGCTGCTCTTTGTCAGTAGTTTGGGGCCAGATGGCAAGGCCTTATGCTGACCTGCATCAAGGGAAATACTGATCTTCAGTCCTGGGTCCTGCCAAGCTCCTCGTGCCCCAGCCTCTTCACCTACTGCCAAGCAGGCGGATTAGCTGGGCATTTGAATTCTCAGTTCTGCTTTGTCTTTCCTCATTTACTTTGCTGAAAGGCTCTCCTTCCCTCCAAAGAGTGTCTTCTCTCATGCATTGGCATTGAAGCCCAATCTGCTCCAGATATATGCCTGAAGATGAGAGATGTGTGCAATTCACAAGCAAACAGAATGTTTAACATGTTATTCTAAGCACTTTGATAATAACCACATATACTATTTCAAGACAAGTCACTATCAGTGCAAAAAGGAAATGAAATGAAATGTGTTAGAGGCTTCATACCTTTTCTGAAAATATTGGTCACATTTTCTGTGTGTACAGTGTAGGGGAGGTAGAATTTGTTCGCAATTCTTGTCCCACCAAAAAAAAATCCTGTGTTTTTTCTACCTGTAATGACCTGTTACAGATTCTATTTTCCAGCAGCATTTATTGTACTCATTTAAACTGTGCTGAGAACACAGACAAGGATAAGAAACTAAGGGGTGCTGAGCTGACAGGAGGCATGGAAGAGAGACTTTAAAGGCACAAAGTTGACCATACAGCGTGAGACAGGCAGACAAAATGGGCCTAACAGCTGGTTGGGAGAATGGTGTTACACCAAACCAAACACTGCTGTTTAAAAGCAATTAAAAGCTACAGATTAAAATACCTTTGATAATAGTATAATAGCTATATGTGCCTAAAAGGAAGACAAGCCCTTAGGAAGACTACCATCAGCTGTGCTCCCCAGCAGGTGGGAAATGATCTATTGCTTCTCATCAAAGGTCTTCACCTTCACTGGAAGTGGTGGATTTTTACCTTTGTCAGTGCTGGAAACTCTAAAAGGCACAAGCACTTTAAAAAGGGAGAAGTATTTTCTCATTAGTGTCTAATTAGTAATATTAATACATGATTATTATTGTAGCTTTGAATTTTGTGGGAATTCCTTACCTTACATCAGCTTTACAAGCAGGGCATATGTCTAGTGCTGAAGTAGTTTGGCACACCAATCCAGCTTTCAAGAAGGAAGTGACCTTAGTATTCATTGTATCTCTCTTGGGATGTCTTTTTTTTCTTTACTTATGAATAAGATAAGCCTGCTAAATAATGTTTGTTTGCTATGGAACTTTCCATCCTTGGGAAAGGAGGGGCCTTTTTCCTCTGTGTGTTTGTTCTGCTTCTGAGGATCACACGTTTTCAGGACACTGGCAGGTAGCACAGGCAGCAGGGTTTAGCAACAGATTTTGTATACCTGGGTCACAGGATGTACTATGGAAAGAACATACTGTTATTTAGAAGGAATTAGTGTTTTAAATGTAGGCCATACACAATGTAAAAACTAGCAAAATAAAAAACTGGTGATGTCTCACCATTGTCTTCACACAGAAAATGTGACCAATCTATTAAGAAAACATATGAAGCCTCTAACACAATTCATTACAATTCCTTTTCGCACTGATAGTGACTTGCTTTGAAATAGTACCTCCTAACTTCTGTAACCTTAACCCTATTCTTTTTAATACAAAACAGTAAATAACCTGAGATGTAGTTCCCTGCTACACAATTCCACAGAACAGAAAACTACTGTGAACGGGGATCAGTTTGAACCATCTGTGCAAAAACACCTTTCTTTGTGAAAAGCCTGTCTCTCCTGCAATGATTCCTGTCTCAGCCTGTTGTTCTGCCAACTGCTTGTGGAGGTGTGCACCCACTGGCAGAGCTCATCAGAACAAAACACCTTCCCGCTCTTGGCCATCTCCTTGCTCTGTCCCTGTTGGCAATAGCCTGGGTGGGCTGCTGGCTGCTCGGGCTCCTACCTGGGTAACATCTCAACAAGCATTTGAAGTGCAGTTGAATACACTTCAGGGACAAAGGTGGGTAAAATCGGCATTCCCAAGTTTGTGGTCAGCTCCATGAAACATGAGAATGAGATTCAAGAAAAGGCTGCAGAATAACATTTGTAAACAATTGCTCATGCAGTTAGTCACCAATAGGAGTGAACAACAATAAAAAGTAGTGGTGAGAAACAAACCTTCAGACTTTGGCCCTTTTCCATGGTTGCAAGTGCACTGTGGCACTGCTGTACAAGTGATCTTCTGTCCTCCTTTGACAAAAATGTTGAGGACCACTGGAAACAACACCTCCCAGTTTCTATGGGTTTTTTCTGTTCAAAGGGTAAATCAAGCAGTGTTTCACAAGGCAGGTGTGTCTCTTCTGCACTGCAAATGTGACCCAATGCAGCAGCAATAAATGTGATGAGCAAGCCAGGGTGGCTGGAGCATCAGCCTGAGTAGCCCTGCTCATGAAGCACCTTGAAGAGGAGCACTTTTCCCATTTCACTGAAATAGCCATTCCCCACAGGTATTATCCTCCTTACAACCCCTCCTTAAAAACCTTCTTTGACATTCTACTGAGCCTCCTTGCAGATACCCGCCAGCAGACAGAGTGGGCCAATGACACTATTAAAGTTGCACTGCCTCATTTTGTCTCTTGATCACTGTCTTGTCTTGTACTGCAATCACACTGTAAAGATCTGGGGCAGTGACAATCTCCTCCTTTGCTCTGTATCACTTAGCCCAACGGGGTCCAGCTCATGATAAGGATATCAAGAAACTAAATCAAAAGAAGTAAAAAAAAATGGCAAAGAATTAAAATAACAAATAGTTAAACAAAGGAATTAATAAGTACCCATATTTAACTTATTATGCATATTTTAAAACAGTTAGTAATAGAAAAAATCCCCATAGGAATAATAATTGTTACTATTTTTGCCTTGTGTAGATCTTTTAATCTATGACTCTCTGAGCATGCTAATTAAAGGCTTTGCACATATCCAAGTACAAATAATTCCCATCTGGAAGCGATGGGATGCCAAAAGTGAAGCAATTTAATGCCAACAATATCCTCATTTGACATTATCACTTCAGATCTGGGGTTAAGCTTCCATTTTTAATTAGTTACCAATCTTAGTATGATGTAGAAAGATTAAGTAGGTCCTCATCTACTGTTTGGTACATGGATAAATAGTCACCATCAGATCATGGATGTTTGCAATGGGCATGTACCAGCAAATCTGTGACCTCTGAAGTGACTCAGTTATTGGCCAGAAACACTTGAGTGCTGGTCTGGAGCCATGAAACTGGGATTCAGCTTCAGAGCTGAAGGTGGAAACTTTCTTCTCATTTTACTACTCATTACATGTCCTAAAATAATTTCTTCCTCCAGTTTCTTACTGATGGCATTAAGATTTCAGCTTTTCTTTTGTGGGATGGCAACCACTTCTTCTCTGCAGTAAACAGCAGAGGAATGGGTGTCAGTACCAACCACAGCCCCAGAAGGGAGTTTTCTCAGTAGAAAGAAGCAAACTTTTAGATTTTCATCATGCACTGACTTACTGAAACTTCTGCAGGTGATTAGATGACTTTTCACTTTGCTATGTGCCCACAGGGAGGGACAAAGGCAATCACTTTCTCCTCCACCCACCCCGGTCGACAGCAAGGTGAGCGGTTCCCTTCTTTGTTTCAGACATCAGCTACCCATTTGCAAAACTTCCAGGGTCCAATTGCTCTTCCCTTTTCACAGACTAACAAATTCTCAGTATTTCTTGGAGCAGCTCTGAGTCAGGTTTGGGTGTGTGCCATGGGCCCGTCACAAGGAGCCAGGCAGCCAAGTAGGCGAAAGGCACCACAGTCACATTTAGCTGTATCCTTCAGCAGCTGTTTCAATTGAGGTTCCCTTTTTGTTCAGCCAGGAGCAGATGGTGAATCAGAGCACCTTTGGGCAGGTGGAAAATCTTCCCACAGCAATGTCTGGGGCACTGAACTCAGCTCCTCGGATGTCCTCCCCCCTGCCCGGCCGTGCTGGCTGTCTGCTCACTTGGCTCCAGACAGACAAGAGGGCTGGGGAGGAAAAGTGGCAGAAGACAGCTGAAGCTGGATCAAAATGGGATGCCTCATCTCAATGCAGCATGCACTGATAGGAGCTGGATTTTTTTTCCAGCTGTGTTTAAAAAGGGCCCCTCTGCGGAGGACTTTGAAGATTTTTATTTAAAAAGTCCACAACTGCCTGCTGTTTTCCGCATCTCACCCTGCCCATGGGTGTGAAGGGCCAGGTCCAGACCTAAATTAAAGTATCTGTAAGTGTGAAGCTCAGGTGACAGGGTCCCTGGATGCAGCTCTGTTGACCAGATGTAATGCTTCCACTGTGGGGAATTTTTTCAAGGGATGATCCACCTTTATTGCCATGTTTACTGCGTGAACATGTCTGTGCAAGATGTGTAATAAAAGCAAGGCAGCTTTTCTGTGGCCCTCCCGCATTAACAGAAAGCTGGCAAAGCTTTCATAGCCCTTCCCAGGTGCCCTTCCTGTGACAATGCCAACATGTTTTGCAAACATCGAATTGGCCAAGGTAGCTGCTTTCACGTGTACTAAAATTTGCCTATATAAAATGCTGGGTGTGGGTGAGTAAGAGTGATGAGCAGGCCTGTAGGAACTGGTATATGCCCATGTAGGGCTGTTCCCTATGCTCAGGATACAATAGTGCTCTTGTGCAAGTCTGGGGGTATTTAGTAGAGGTGCTTGGTACCTCCTGCCAACTGTCACTCTTTCTTTTGTCTTCTCCCGCTTTGCCAGAAAAAGAGATCTATTGTGCTACCAGCCTGATGTAAAGTCCTTAAATAGAGCAAGTATCAGACATTTATAATCTAATTTAATCTAAAGGTGAGACCGATACATGACAGAAAAGCTTCCTAGCAGGACAAAAAAATGTCAAGCCTATCTCTAAGACCTCAGTCTTCACTACTCAAGCTGATCAGGCAGCACTGTTAAGATCCATAAGCCTGTGTTTGCTGCACTACCAGCAGTGCTGGTGCCAGTAACTGTATTCTTGCCATAGAACTGAAGTGTCCCAGCCACTCTGCAATGAGATCCCTGAAGCAAAAGAGATCTAGCTGTGAAGTTTTCCAGGTGGGGGGAACTGAAACCCAAGCTAATCTGAATCACAGAATCACAGAATCATTTATGTTGGAAAAGAGCCCTAAGATAATCGAGTCCAACCGTTAACCCAGCACTGCCAAGTCCGTCACTGAACCATGTCCCCAAGTACCACATCTACATCTTTTAAATACCTCCAGGGATGTGACTCACCACTTCCCTGGGCAGACTTTCAGTGAAGAAATATTTCCTAATATTCAATCTAAACCTCCCCTGACACAACTTGAGGCCATTTCCCAACTTCTTCTTAGTTTTGTTAATAGTAGACAGGGGACAATCTGTTTCTCCTACCTCTCATCTTCGTCAGGACTGCTCCAGGAATTTCCCATCTTTTCAACCTCCTTTTATCTGGAGGAGGCTCCACAGAACATGCAGTATCTCGAGGAGAGCAATACTCAAGTAAATGGAACTGTGTGACTTATTCCAATCAGGAAATGGTCTTGATAAGCTTTTCTGGTTCTCTTTTGACAGTTTCTAAAGCAATTTGCCAACCTAGGAGCCACCTTCTTACATGACTGAGGAGAAGACAAAGGTCCAACAAAGGTCTCTGGCCGATTGGCAGGAGGCTGGGCCAGAGCAACCAGACTCTGCTGGTGAGCTGTCCTGCAGCACTGGATGATTAGTGAATGGTTATCTTCAGAGGCTCATACCACAGTAAAAATGAAAAACTGGATGCAACATCAGTCTCAAACCACTACCATAATTTCCTGAGATTCTCTAGAATAGTATATAGCTGACACCGGAAATGGTGGCATGTCTTTCCTTGGTGCTGGGGTTCCATCCCATGGTCACCCTTAAATGGAAGGAGCTACAGGAAACCTTAAGGTCTGTCTGATTGCATCAGGTATGACCTGCTTCTGTGGATGTAATTCTGCACTGTATCAGGTACCCTCTGAAGAAAGCTGAAGGACAAGTGCTTTGGTCTATTTTAATCTCTGCACTAATTGGTTTTGTCTTTTCACGGCCATGAGGAGTACGTTTACCAAGCACCAGAAATTGCAGGACATTGGTATACCTGTAACTGAAAAGGAAAAGAGCTGGGTCTCTCCAGGCAGTTTTGCCAGAAAGAAGCAAGGGATCTGCCGGAAGTTTGGTAAAATGGAAGCAAAATACTAAGGCTTGAAGGAAAATTTGAGGATGTACTTCCCCAACTGTAGTTTTGAGTGAACATCAGGGAGGAGGGCAACTCTCCCTCAAGACAGCTTCCTTGCAGAGGGGAAGGGGGTAGGAGAAGGGGGACTCACTTTCATTGGAAGCAAGCCCCACAGATTGGCAAGAACCCAGCCCTTGGCGTGTCAGTGCAGGAGCTTGTGGACTCCATGGCTGGAGGGGTACTAAAGAGGGATAATACTTTGTCAAAGTACCTCTAGAAAACTTGGCCTTGCCCCAAGGACTTACTGTAGTTCTGAAGGGCATTTGTGTTATTTTCCATTTTTCCAGGGTATCAAAGTGGTTGCCAGACTCTCCAGATCATTTGCAGAAAGGGAAGAGCCAGAAATAATCTGAAAAAAAGCTGTCTCCCAGCATGTGGCTGTAGATTTACAGTATGGGCTCTTGCATCACCATGGAAATTCAGAAATCTCTTACAGGTTAAATCACACTGAGAAGGAAATAAAATAGTGAAATGTCACAACATGGCAGGACAAAAGCTGTCCTTCCTGGATTCCCAGTGAGATAAACCATTCTGGACCAGGGTCAAGCAGAGCAATAGAAACTGTAATCGGCTCCTGTTGGAGGGCCCCACTGGCAGAGAGAAGTAATATTTTGAGTAGTTACAGTGCATTGAAAATTTCTATCCTGCCCCTTGGAAAAACATGCTAGTTAAACATTAATGTGCTTCCTTTGCCAGTGTCACAGACAAATGACCACAAACTCATATTTCTCTAACCTTTCACAGATGCAGTGTAACATCCTAGTTTAAAGCTTTGTAGATCATATTTACTGTACAGTGTTTCTCACCTGATGATTTTAGGAAATAGTATTACTGGTGGGGCACGGTGAAAGCCTGGTTAGCCAGCACAGACTGAAGTCTGCTGAGGAAGGTGCTGCTGTGCAATGCCATCACTGCCTTCTTTCTCAGTCTTTCAAGTATTTACTGCTGCTACTTTATTCAGCTGACCACTGGTGTTTCTCTGACCCTTCTCTGGGCTGACTTACTTTGTTAAGATGGCAGAAAACTAACTCCATAAAGAAAAACTGAACCCCTGATGGGTCTGCAGCAGGGAATTGAATCCATTCACTAAAGGGTCAGATAGCCAGGAAGGAAGGAATTATATGTTGGGGAAGAGCAGTGATTGGGAAAGCAAGGGGCAGGTCTCACTCCTTTGGAAGCAAGGAGGTGTTGGAGCAGGCAGGCTGTCCTGTCTAACTGCACTCATATTGCTCATGGCTTGCATACAGCTGCCAGACACTGGAAGCACTGCTGGCCTCAGCCCCTTCTCCATCCTGCGTGATGCAGGGCAGTCGCGTCAGGACAGGCTGGAGGAACCACTACAAGATTGGCTTCACTGGGCCTCTGACCTGGGTGAAGTTATGTCGTAATCTAGGACAGCAGAGATATGAAAATATAGCCAAGGAGAGGGGAAACGGTGACAGAGGCTTTCCCAGGCTCCAACTACAGTAGTCCCACATCCTGCTTTGGTTACTGCGTTCCCTCCCCTGTGTTGTTGGGATGAACTAATTTGCACCAAAAGCTTCCTGGCAGTGAAACGACCAGCCGAAACAGCACATTTGTTACTGAAAGACACTCGGCCTTGAGCTATACACGTGCAGCAGGAAACAGGGTGTCATAATCTGGCATTGATCATGCCAGGACAAAGATAATGTGGATCAGCCAAGGACACGAGGTCCCAGCCCCACGGGGTCAGGAAGAATGTGACACAGGATTTGTGCTGCCCCCAGGCTGGCTGTAGGAGTTGACGTGTGACCCAGCATAAAGCTCAAGTGGCACAAACAGATGATGCTAAATCTCCTATTAAAAAAACCCTAACCCTGCCAGTACAACAGATTAGCTGTGAAAACTTGACTCAGCAGCAAGAGTTTGGTGTAAGTCAGCACTTTACATTGTGTGGCTGCAGTGATTTTGACCTAGGAGCCCTAATGCTGGATTTTCTGCATTGTGAAATCATGGATGTGGGAAGGGCAAATGACCAAGTGAGGCCAAAGCACTCAGCACCTCAGGAACAGCAGCTGGTAGGACTAAGTCTGCAGAAAACAAGAAGACCTGCTGGGTCTGGCAGTGTTCAGAGCTCTCAGCTCCATCTCAAGCACTCATCAGACCAGATTAACAGCTTGCCAAGTGCAGTATCTACATGAAAATCTCGGAAGAGGGAATAAGGATAAAGTATCTTTCCATATTCCGATTGCATCTAATTTGGTGACTGACCATCTGTCTACTTTTTTTAGCCTGTTTTTAAGTCTGTGGCATGTGTGCTCGTTTTCAAAATCACTTCCAGATATAAAATTCTTTCAGATAACAATCCCTTTTTTCTTCTTTCACATCAGATATCTGGGTGTAATGGGTATTGGTGAAATGATTTTTTTTTACCACTCACAGTTCAAAAACAATTTTTTTAAAGTGTGGTCTATTCCGGAATAAGAATGCTGTGCCAGTCCCCTCACATAAGGAGCTCCAGTGCCACAGTATACACTCTGATATCCAAAGCTGCTGTTCCACATACTTCTCTGCACAAAACAAAGGTCCCTTAAAGTAGCAGAAAACTGACCCGGCTCATGGTGTAGTGTGCTTGAGGATGGTTCTATACAAAGAAACTTTATGAGAGAAAGGAACCATGTGAGGAAGATACCAGTATTGTCCCTGATTAACAGATTTTAAAAAATAACTACAAGAATTTGCCCGGAGGTGTCAGACTTGCACAGTGACAAGAACTGAGTTAATGAAAAAATTTAAGTAAGCTAAACACTAAATGCACATGGAATGCCATGAGTTTGAATGTCTAAAATTCATCTCCTGAGGATTTCTGGGCAACAAATTCCAGTACTCTCTAACAGACAGTGAGAATGCTTTGAAGCCAGATCTGAAATGAATACACTTCTAAAGATTCCCCATCTCCTCTCACATCCTTTTACTTTCTGGTTCAGCTTTAGATAACATGCTGGAACCATCGTTTCTACAGAACATGTCACAGGCAGTATATTCTGCCTACTGGCATGCAACTCATTATTGACATGAAGAATCTCAAATATTTCCCTTTCTTTTATCAGAAAGTTAAGAATCTCTGCATAAAATGACCAGTAATGAAAATATCTTCTATGAAAATAGGTCCTGGTTATTCAAGTTACCTGGAAGAAAGAAAGTGAAGATAATGGATATTTCGAATCACAAGTAGTCCAGAAAAAATTATTTTGAGTTGCATCAAAACAGAAACCATTTAGAAATGGCTGGTGAAATCAAAAGTCTGGAGAAAAATAATTTCAGGATAAATTAAATATGTAATTTGATGTAAAATGCATCATTCTTTCTCCACTGAGCATTGTCATTCATATTTAACTTAGTAGAAAGTAAATTCCAAGGAAGTACGAAAATAGGAAGCTGAAAAGAAATGCATTTCATTTTGGAAAAGAGGACACATGCAACAAATAATTTTCTTAATTGTTTTTTCTGAATAGACATGTAGCCTATTATCAATTCACAAAAGGTCTCAGCAGTAGTGAAATTTCTCTGAGAAATAATTCCCACAATTGTGCACGAAAGTTGCTTTCCAAGTGGGAAGAAGAGAGAGCAGGAGGGGGATGCAAACAGCCATAAGGAGACAGGAGTTGCAGGCCCTGCTGCCCATCTCTTGTGAGCGTCCTGAGGGGCCCCAGTCCTGGTTTGCTGGCAGGACTCAGAAAAAATGAATCTGCCTGGGGCTCCCAGTCTACACTGTGCACAGATGGAGATGTCTTGAGCCAACGGAAGAAAATCAAAACCTCTTGTTCTGAAGTGACTTTAATCTGGTGAGACAGAGACCTCCATGTGGATGTTAAAATAAACAGAAATTTTTACTGACAGTGTACCCCATTTAGATTTCCCGTATATATAGATTTAAGGAATAGCCACTAGAACACTAATTTTTTTTGTGATCTTGCCTGTTTGTGAGTGGCATCTGAGATTCAGGCACATTCCAGAGCAATAAAACCCCATCTCTCTCCTTCCCTCTGGGTCAGCTCTTGATGCACCAGCCTCTCACCAGTAAGAGCAGAAGGACTGAGGGTCTCAAGTCCATGCTCTGAGTGATCTGTTGGGAAAATGTGAGTATTGCCTCGGTATTGGCAGTCCAGGTGCAGCTCTGTTGCTCACCTTCCAATTTCATCCCAAATTTTCAAACCACTTTCTGTTTGATTTTCAATCCATGCTTCAGCTTGCTTTTCCTCTTTTGTCTTCCTAAAAGTCTTATTTCCTGTATTTGCAAAACCATTATCAAAGAGCTATTTGCTGCTGCTAATACAGAGAAGGGAAAAAACATTTCTGCCAGAAACATACGAGAGACTCTTACTCTTAAGGGCAGAATGTCTCAGCTCTGAAACCTTACCTGCACATGAACTGTAGTGCCTTGTAATGAGTTAACTGTGTTGATGTGGAAGTGCTTTTTTTCTGAAAAGAACCCTCTGCAGGAGCACCTTTATATTACTCTGATGGAAGGTGTGACTGTAAGGTGTGTGAGGCATAAAAGAACCAGTAAGGATAATATATGTAATTCAGATGAAACTTCCCAATTGGAGTATTTCAGCATTAAGTCATTATTTGAAAGGGCATATTACCGCAACTGTTGTTTGCTTGTTTTTCACATATACTGCATACTCCATGGATTAAAAAAATAAAGCATTTTGCCATAGGACAAAGCAAAGACACAATAACTATAAAACACAGCACAGAAATTCTGATGGCAATCACTCCATGCAGTAGGAGGTTAGCATTCAGCTAAACTAGTCTTCTGGAACAGCAGGATCTGACTAGTGAGACTCCATTGTCATTTACGAGCAAGCATATTTAAGTGATTAGGATATCTTCATTCCACTTTGTTCTGATTTGGCTGGTCTCCTTGTACTTACTGCTCTCTGAGCACATTTAAGGGACCAACCCCTTCATTTACATTTTCAGTTACACAATAATTTTTTCATCGGGTCACTCTTCTGCGAGTTGCCATGTGCTGAATACTGCATTTGGAAGCATCTGATGGTCTCGAGAGAGGTGATGCTTCACTTTTCTTGGGAATCAAAAGACAGAAGTCCTCACGGGCAGGAAGAGCTGGGCAAGATAAAAAGTGCATTCGTATAAGTAAGATAAAAAATTAAGGCACAGAAATTTTAATTGCAAAATACATCTGTGTGAACTCTGGCATTAAGGGAACTCTGGAAACCACAAAGCAAATAACTGCCATTAGGCAGGGAATGACAGTAGAACAAGTTTAAACTAAACTACATGACATGGTGTTTAGGATGCACCAAGGGCATGTACAAACATGGGAGTATACCTGTACGGCACATCTGAGGATTACCAGCATTTTGCCACTACCAGAAGGGGCAGCCCAGCCCTTCTTCATTGGTCTTACCTTTGCCCCTTCTCTCAAACCATCTCTGCCTCTCAGATGAGAACCAGTGAGCCAATTCTCACCTGGCAGAAACTGCTCACTTTCTGTTTTTGGCAGGGCTATTTCTGGTCAGCACAGCAATTTCAATTGGTTTCATTCCATCAGAAAAGCACCAGAGCTGGCACGTGGAAGAGGTTGAGGGCTTTCATCTAGGCTGAGCAGGGCTGGCAGAGAGCTGGTACCTCCTCATTTGTGGCAAGGAGCACATAGTTTGGCAGAGCTCTGTCATTCATATTGCAGCATCTGGGAGCTAAGGTACATACCTGTGCTCTGTGGTTGTGTAACTCCAATGAGTCCATTCTAGAGGTATAAAAGTCCATCATTTTTCTGAAGGATTCATAATCCTGCATTGTCTGTTTCTCTGTGTAGAGCTTCTGAGGGTAGAGGGGAAAATAGTTTGTTTGGGGACATTAGTCATTGGTAGGCATACTCTAAACAATGCTAGAGAAAGCTACGTCTTTGGACTGAGGATTGCTCAAAGTTTGCCTTCTTTTCTCCTCTCCCAGTTCCTGTGAATTCACAGCATAAATTTTTCTCATTATGTCAACAAACCAGCCTCAAATCCCAGGGTTTGTCCCATCCAAGAAAGCTCAAAAAGATAAATAAGGCAAAGACAGCTGAAAGTGTCATTGAGATGCAACCACATCAGTGTGGGTTACTGCTGGCATAGTGCATTTTAAGTGTGTAAGTGTTGCTGGATTTGGGTTGGTATCAGCACACAGCCTGTCCCCAAAAACACTGCAACACCAGTTGCAGTTCCTGCCTTTTGTCCTGCTGTCCCAGCTTGACACTCACTGCTGCTAAACTGCAGTAACTGAAATGCTGAGAAGTGTGAATAGGAGGGGACTTTCTGGAGTCTAAGCAAAGCTTTTAAAGAGAACAGCTTAAAACTGCAAATGTATATGGGAGGTTGAGATTCTGTAGAAAAGATTGATACTTTTTGAACAGCAAAGGAGGTATCTTTCATTCAATAATATGAGGAAATCCCCACATCCAGCTTGGAAATTTTTGATACAAATTATTTAATTGCAGATGACAGAGTCTTCTTGAGCAGTACTTGCTCCAGCTCTGACCCTTGTAAACGCCAAATTCATAGAAAAGAATGACAGAAAACTAATACAGAAAAACTGTTGCATATACAAAAGTGCTGAAGAATGAAATGCTTTACATAGTGATTACATAAAATAAAAATTAAGTTCTTAAATTCAAGACAGCATTTAGGGGCTACAGCAATGTAGAAGCCTTGGCAGGATAAGGAGCATTGAGGAGGTTATTGTTGTTATTCATTTTCTGGTAAAGCAGAAGCCAGTTATGCTAGAGTTTATCCCAATAATCTAAAAGGGAGCTTTTAAAATACTTCTACTTAGCTCTTTTATTGTTCTCTTAAACTTCTGACTACTTCTGGTTTCACTTCTTTTTGTCAAACCCACAAAAATTTGTTAAGGATGGCTTGGTTAGTTCAATGCAAATTTTCACTGCTTGCTTTCTAATCACTGCTTCTTTTAATTCTCACATGAGCAGAGATTAGCTCAAAGGATTCAGAGCGTCAGTTCCCATTCTTTGACAATCCAAGCATGGGACAATTGGAGTTCAATGTAAAACTCAGAGTAAAACCTAAGGAGGTGTTTCTTCTTAAGTAATCTGTTTTTCAATGTTCCTTTTTCTTTTTTTCTTTCCCATTAATGACTGCTGACCAGTTTGCAAAGAATGCTGCAGATGACCCCTCCTGTGTGCTGCAAAGCGTTGTGTTCCTCTGCCCCTGAAAGCTCCTCAGTGCGAACATCACCTATTTGTATAGAGTGCCTAAAAGGTTACACCATAACAAGAGGTGAGGAAACAAATCCATAGAATTCTTAGGAGAAGAGGGAAAAGAAACACATTTGAAAAGAGATCCAATGATAATTACTGCAGAATTATATGGAAAATTACTTTAGTTTAGCTAGTCAGATCCATCACCTCACTCAAAGAACTGACTCTGTATTTCACCTGTGATCTTGTCAGTAACTTCGGAGAAAATGAGTAAGAATGAAGTCCCCTTTGAGAAAACACGTAAGAACCAAGTTTCTTTGCAGCTTTTGGTTTTAAATATTTCCCGCTGTCCAAATCAAGAGGTTCTTTCATAAAATCCTTGTTCACCTGGCCCTGATCCTGAAGTGGAACTAAACTCCCCAAGCGCCAAAGTCCTCAGCCAGACCAGAATTCATTCCGAAGGCAGTGGCAGCTTAGCTTTCAGTCGGGTTAGCAGGCTAAAGAGCCTCACCTCAAACCCAAATGGTCAGTCCTCCAAAAGAGGCTGGGAGTAGCATGGGGATGGAACAGGGGGAAACAATGGTGGAAGCTCAGGTGGGCCTGCATAGGTATGACATCAAACCACACTCTAGGGTCAAGAACTGTGCATAAAGCCACCTCCAGCTGCTGGTTTGCTACTTCAAAGCTTTGCTGACGGCCAGGATTCCAAAACATCAAACTTCCTTCTACTTTTTATTGTGGAGTATCAGTTCTTAAGTTCTAAGGTATGGAGCATTCTGTGGCAGAGCATGGAGAAAGCAGCTGGTTATTCACACACAGGTACAGGGTTTGTACATTAATACGGCTCTTTTGAAGTTAATTATCAGAACATAATGAAAGAAATGAAAGTTGGATGGAGTTATTCCATAATCTGTGGACTGACAACTGGTCTGCAATGCCAGAATTTGCTGTGAACGTGGTTTGTGGTGCACAAACCATGGAGAACTCTGGCTCTCTATTGAGTAATTATCATAACAATTTATGTTGGCTTAAAAGTACTTACCCTCAGAAAGTCCTTGTTCCCTCCTCTGACTTCAGAAAGATTAAAAAGAGTGACTGATATAGCGATCATCTTGACGGACATATTAGTCTTGTAGATCCTGCTCAATCAAGTGCTGATATTGCTGCTGATAAAATACAAGTTGGCAGACACACACCTACACCAAATTTATTCCTGCGCTTGACATGAACAAACTGTTGCTAAGGTTAAACATAGGAAGTTTCAGTTAATCATAGTTCTGGAATGAAGTAGAAGCAATGTACATAAATTAGTGTAATACAGAGCAATTCTCAGGAAAAAAAAACCCTAAGATTTTATTATTATCTCCCTGTGAGACTGAAATTTGTAATTTGCACTACAATTCCATCAGCTGCCTTTTCTGACACTGTGCACAGTTAGATATAACAACACTATGCCATTAAAGAAATAATTATTCTAACAACAGACTAATAAATGAATTCTGCTAGATGCAGGATTTAGCCAGCAAACATAAATAGACCTTTTATATCAATACCAGCAAAGATTAACTGTGACATTTTCATGTCACCCACTCTTCATGAATTGCCACATTGTCACTGCAAGTCACAGGGTGGAGGAAAAAAACCTGAGAGAACCAGCAAATGCAAAGTTACCATTCGTGGGAGTTAAGAAACTGTGACTATTTAAAGATGTTAGTCAAAAACTCTAAAATTAGTAAATGTTTGAATCCCACATAAATTCCATATTTAAGATTGTAGGATTGAATATTTAATGAGAANGAGTACAGTACAGTTTATTCACAGCCTTCCTGTGTTAACCTGGACAATTCATATAGCATTTGTGTGCCTTTTATTTTCTCAGGCTTATAATTTTTGAGATATATTTTACAGCAGTATTTCCCATTCCTATATGTGTATTTAGTAGACAATTTAGTAAAGCAATTTAGTACTTTCTGTAGAGACTGTATAGATGCTCTGTAGGGGTAGGGTACTAGTGCTGTTATGATGAAACATGGGGACCTGAGGATCTATAATAACAATTGTGTTCTTTGTCCTCACACTCCCCAAATCAAAAAACAGATTAGAAGCAACAGGGTTAATTTGAATCTTAACTGTCATATAGTTACACTGCAAAATTAAACAAAATTTCAGATGCCAACTTTTTAACAAAGGTTTTTTTCCTGCAATTGTTTTGCAGATATTGCTGTAGGAACACAGATAGTAGGTTTTCAGCAGCACTCATCCTAATAGTAGTTAGCTATCAAGGCCAGGATATGGATGCAAGTTGTCAGCTAAAGCCTTGCAGCCAGTCTTGCAGTCACACACTGATTTTCACATATATTGATCAATTAGGCTGGGCTTAAGTCCTTCCTGGGAACATTTTATCAGTTAAGGCTGAATTCAATTGTGTTGTTTAAATAAGTTTTAAGGATATAGGTTTGAAAATTTACACTAACAATATCCCTTGAGCCAATCAAGTAAACTGACTGGCTCCCAGGAAAGTCATAGTGAGGTGTGAGGGAAAAGCAGGAAAACATCTAGTCAAAAGTTGTAATTTCTTTTTTTTCACATGTGTGTACCCACAGTTGATCAATTTTGCAGGCATGATCCCTGCACTGTTTGAGCAGACTACAAGGATTCTAGGGTCAGTGGGTGAGGAGCTACAGCCTTTCTTGTATTTGGACAACATCTGATATGGGTTACTGATTGTGCAGTATCATCAGCAGAAGTTTTGATCAGGCACCAGAAAGGACTCCTGAAGAGCATCTTTGTGGAATGCGGAACACTAAAATCATTCAGCAATTACAAAGAAAGGAGCTGTTGCCCTGTACCTCTTAGTCACTCTGTGTGCTGGCATGTTTGAGATAGTTTATTTTTTTTCCCTTCTTTTTACGTCAGGCATTCACTTTGAAGGGTGTGTAGGAGAGTGAACTTTGATTAGTCATCTGTAAAGTTACAGCAGCCTACTTTTAATAGGAGGTGAGGCAAAGTTTTCCAGAATTTGGACGCATCTACACAGGGACCAAAACATCTTACTGGCAAAAGATGAAATGGGCATTCAGCTTAGCCAGAACTCTCATTTAGGACCCAGTGTAAAAGATAATAGTTTTGACATGGCTAATGGAATATTCACCAGAAATCCTGTGAACTATGCTTAATGTCTCTTATATGCAGTGTTGCCTTTATGGTACACAACTAAATCGTGAAAGAAAAATTGCAGGTTTTTTCCACATTTGCCCTCCAACTTTAAGTTTTCTTGTCTCTGTTATAATTAAAATGCTGTATATGAAGACCTTTATCACCACCACAATTTTTGTTCTTCTCACTCCTGAGGTGTAAAGTAGAAAAGGAAAGTTTATGTTCCGTTTTTCCATTTATTTCTTAATAAAGATATTTCCTTATTTGAAGCATCCCCATTTTCTGAGCTTTATAGGTCTATCTATCAATATTTATGCAATTTTAGCTACTAAAAAAAATAGAGGGAAAAAAGTGTGTGTGTGGGAAGTGGCTAGGAAAGATGGGGGTAGGTGTAGAAGAGATGAATGAAGATGCACAGCACCATCGTCCTGAGAGCTCTGCACTTCACAAAGTACCATCAGCAGACTTTCTCATAGCAGGTCTTTGCTTCTTAGTGGAAAAAAGGTTGCTGTGTATTCAGCCAGGGTTCCAGTCTAGAAGGAATCCCGCTTTAATTTAGAATTATTTATCTGTTCTGAGAGGTTAAATCTTAAACCAAAAAAAATAACAACTGCTATACTCTGCAACTGGTATAGCTGGGAGAAAAAAGCACAATCCCTCAGTGCATGCAGCAGAAGCCTCTATTTATCTGTACTTGCCTGTTCACAAACATTGTTCAGATAAATTTATTTCAGATCAGGGAAAAGGTTTGGGTTCTCATCTTGTTTAAGCCCCACAAAAGTAAACACTGGATAAAGGCCACTACAGCATTTCTCTTGCGTACACAAGTTCAAGAGCTGCCCAGCACTTCAGCTATCCCAGAAACAAAAATATGACTACAAGGAAGTTGAGATTACTGCAGGAACTTGAAGCAGACTTTAGAGGTTGAGAAAATTTCAAGTTAAAAACCAAAAGCCTAATACTTCCTATCATGCTGACAGCTGCCAGGGACCTACTATACAGCCCTTAAAAGACATAATTCTGGGGATAAAGTACTGCAAGCTATTACCCACAGTGCAACTAACTAGTTTTGCACCTCCTATGCAATGAAAAAGCATCTTTAATGATATCACTTAAGAACAATGATATATCTTAAGAGCAGATGCGATAATTTTGTAGCAAACCCTGTGCAGCAGTTTCCTGTAGCAGCTGCTTAGTGTTGACACATCTGATTTCTGTCAGTAACTACAGATTAGTAACAGACTCTAATTAGCTGTATCTGCTATATGAGGTACTTGGCACCTTTTAACTCTAAAAGTCTTCTCAGCACTCCAGTTTCATCCATAAATCAGTTCGTGTAATTTATTGACATGCAAGTGAATAAATGTATAAATGTCATAGGCACGTGAAAAGATGTAGCATCCCTGCCTCCATCAGAGGAAGAACAGTCAGCAGCTTCACAAGTCTCCATTTACTAGCGCCATGGCCTGCAGTGTGCAGCTGCAAGGTTGGCAGCTACAGCACCTGCAGTCTGTTCCAGCTGCCCAGCTGTGAAGGAAGGGGATATTTCAAGAGGCAGGAGACAAGTGCAAGGCTGGCAGCTGAACCAGCAGGACTTAGCTGCATTCCTCTAATTACAGTCTCCAAAACTGTCACAGAGTCATTTCTGTAAGATAGTATGCTGCAGGTAACAGGGAAAACAAATAGCAAATATACATGTCCTCATACATTCAAGTGTTACAAACATGTTTTCTGGTACTTTGATGCTTTATGTTATGCAAGTGTGTGTCCAATGAACAGAGATATCTTTATAGCTTGCACAATTAATTTTGCCTTTCCGTATTTAAAGTACTAAAAGGGACAGCACCTCTTTAGTATGAAATGTCCCCAGGGATTTCTGTGCCCCAACACACACTGTGGGCATCCTTTATCTCCTTTAGAAAAGGAAAAAACCCCCACACTCCCATCACCCCGCCCCAACTTCTGTTATTTATGCCCGCCCTACTACCAGTTTCTCAGGCACTATTAAGGAACTGCAAAGTGAAATAACCAGCAGAGCTCAACAGCCAGCTAGCCAGCAGAAGGCCTCTGGCTCCAGGGGAAAAATACTAAGATTTAAGATTGGGTTTACCAAGACTCTCTCCGTGGACAAGGACTGATGCAAGGATACATTCAATAGGCTATCTGCTTTAGCCTGGCAATTTTAAGCTTTAATCATTTAGCTGCATTGATGCACAGCCACCATCAACACAGATCATTTACTTCTGCCACCTCTTGGCAATACCGTGGGTTTGCCAAATGCTTCTTGGTGAAATAAGGGCACATTAAAACAGATTCATATGACTTGCTAGCTCCTTCTTCTGCTCCCCAGTAACCAATGGGAGGAGACAGTTTACAGCTGTCTATAGAGAAGGGTAGGTGCACCTAAATGTACTACAGTGGTTCATTTGGCATGACTGATCTAGCTGAAATTCTGCACCTTGACTTGAGTATTCCCTGGTATAAGGGCAACTCTTTCACATGCCACTAGCAGCTTAACTCTGGGTAAAAGTCTCAGAATATGGTTTCTTCAGACTTTAGCACAGAAAATACCTCACCTGTAACAGTTTTATTAAAACAAAACCTGTTACATTGGCTCAATTTTTCCAATAATATGCATGTATTAGGACACACCAATAGTAAATTTGGCTAAACTGAAAAGTCACAGAAGATAAATACTGAAATAGCTGCAAAATGTTTCATTATATCAAAACTGGAAATTCAGTCATATGTTCCATTTTTTTTCCGTCAAACTGTTCAGTTTAACACAAACTGAAAATTTATTCCCTCTCCTAAACCCTAATTTTAACGTCAGACTTCTTCCTTCTCCCCACACTCAGCTGAGGGCATGAAAAAATGACAGTATGTACTTTTTTTTTTTTCCTTCTTCAAAGCCAACATGGAAACAAAATGCATGACTAAACTACTTTTTTCCAGATAAAGTCTCTGAAGCTTAATCTATTGCCATCAGGTTCATATGCATTCCATTAACTCAGGACTGTAATCCCCTTAGTCCTCCTTTCTAGCTCATGGAAAAATAAGTCAGCAATGCAATGCTGAAGGGCTTCTCTTCCAGTGAGAAGCCAGAAGCTACGTGGGTCCATTCTGATGTATCAGGGCTCTTCTGCAATAGCTCTATCTACACTCAACATGAGCTGTTTGTGCTTTTGCAAACAGTACTAATCACACTAAGAAATGACAACTAGAATACTTAGCATTAAACATTAATTTACATTAGAGCTCTCAGCAAGATATCTCTCTCAACTTTTACTCTGTAGGAGCAGGGATATACGTTTAGACAAAATTTTCTAAACCAGTCAAACCACAGCAAGGCTCATGGAGACTACTCTCCTGCTAAGTCCTCCAGGTTCCCCACAACCACAGCTGCTTCCCACTCTCTCCTAAGTTTCCAACAACACTTCCCCCTACTTTCTACTGTCACTTGTGTCACCATACTACTAATTTGGGGTTGCTTGGTTTGGAGCTGCATTCATTCTGATCCACCAGCATTGTAACAACTGAGACTTCTTTCAGTCAAAGCACAAATCTGGATGTCTGTCAAAGAAATTACTGGCCACATGAAGTTTGCTAGTTTTAAAATATCTGTTGGTAAGGCAGCAGTTTCTGAGAATTTTTATATATACCAAGATCCCACAGTCTCTAGCTCAGTTATGAAATGAAACTTCCCTTTAGAGAAGCCACCAGCTATACTTAAGACACATTCCAAAATACCTTAATCCTAAACCTTCTTTAATTAGGTATTGACCTTTACACAATAACCAAAACTAGAATTAGTCTTTCCAGAGTAAGAGATATTAAGCAGCACAGAAGTAAGGTCAGGATAACTATTTCCAGTTATGCAATGCCACTCTGCCAGGCCCTTATTTAGACATACTTGTCTACAACAAAAATAGTTGTTTCTTCATTTACTTTGACATGAGTTCTTAGAGAGTAACTGACAAAAATGTTACCATCTTACAAACAACTCAGCTGTATTTTTTCCATGTCTTAGTCTTTGAGTGCTAGACAGTATCAGACATCTTGATGATAAAAAAAATCCCAACACAAAACAGTACATGGTTTTAACAGCCAGTGTGCATATAGCACCTAAGTGTGTAGCGTACAGGAGCCAATTCAAGCATAAACAATTCATGGGCTCTTTTATTTTGTAAAACTAAAGCTTACACATTCTTAACTCATAATCGTTCAGAGAGACACTCATAAAAACTGTATTAATAAAAATCAACTTCCAGACCTCTAAATTTTTTCAAACAAAAGGTACAACAAAAGATACCAAAGGTTTACATTACAGTCTTGTGACCACACATACATCAGAAAACGTGAACAAATACATTCAGTAATTTCAGATGTACCATTTAAAAGATACCAGTAAGTGCTCCAGCTTTCTGTACCATACAACTTTATTTCAAATTCACATCTTTCTAGGCAATGTATCCAAAATTTTTGACTCAAGCATACCCTTAGACTGTAAATAGCCTGAAACAGGGCATCTAGTCTTTCCTATCTCAAAGAAACCCACTAAATTTTAGCTCATGTTATAAAAAGTAACCATGTGGAATGTGACAAGTCATAATGTGAAATCAAAGTGCTTTAGTCCCATAGCGCAGACAGATGAGTGGTTATCTAGCCATTCCTCAATATGTCTCAAACACCCAAAGAAATGTTTGCTCCGTTGCACCCCACCTTGCAAAGACCTCTGGACCACTGAGGTGAAATTTCATTAATTGACAGGTAAACAGTATCAGTGGACCAACAATTTCACTTTGACACTTCAAATAATGAGTTATCAAGGAGGCATCTTTTTACTACTTTTCAAATTCCCCAAGTAAATACCAAGGTTCTGCTATATTATGCAAGATTATGTTCCAGTTAGTATCTTAAAATCCAAGGTGTGCCATATTCAAAACCTTCAAATTATTTCCCCAGAACCCAAGAGCTACCTAAGATTCAGTATTTTTGTGCAATTCTTTGCTATTTGCATGTGAAGAGATGAAACACTAGACCCAACAGCTTGTATGAAACAACTATAAACTCTCAAAGCAGAAAGCTACTTTAATAAGATTTGGACATTAGTAGTGGCATGGAATATGAGCTGAATTCAGATGTGGCTTTGCTGAAGAAGACTCATGTTGCAAGCATTCAGTCCAAAAACTTCCTTTCTACATAAATCTAAAAAGTTATTTATCTTCCAGAGAGATGGAAGTTTAAGACTTAGGCATTTAATTACCTTTTCTGTTAAAACAGAACTAGCTCTATGCTATAATTTGTATGATTGTTCCCTCCCTCTATTTCAGACACTCCACAGTTATACACGTGTACAGCTTAAATGGGAAGGGCCAAGGGAAAATTTCTGGTCCCATCCCACAGGTGTAAAGACAAAGTGCTTTGCCAGACTGATTTTATCCATCACATTTGTGGCAACCAACCCAAAATGAAGGCACATGAAATCTGTATCAATACAGTTTATAAGCTGTAAACTAAAGCTGAACCTCTATAATTTCTAGTCTTTTTGCACAAAAGTCATGACCAGCACCTATGCAGAGATTCAATTTTTTTAAAATGTAACTTTTCTCAGAAATAGTTAAAGTGTCGCTTGCATGCCTATGCAAACACTGTCATTTATAAGTTTTGACACAAAGTGCAGAAACTGGTTATGGATCTGCATGAGAAGTCTAAACCCAATGCATTGGTAGCACCTCCTTCCCCTGTCGCTACAAGAAACGTAAACCACCAGCAAGAGTCACAGACAGCTGTCACCTTGAAAGTGCACAACTCCCAGCAGCAGTTTCCCTGTGAAGTGTTCTACAGCTTGTGGCATGCATTTAACCAGTGCCTCAAATTTGGATTTTAACATGTCAAAGCCTATCTACTTTTGGTTAGCTACTGGCCAGACATGTACATGCATTCTAAGGAAGCCAACTCGAAACATGCTTTGACAAATATTGCATTGAAACTGGCCAAACCTTAACAACTAAACACAGATGAACTGCTACCTTGAGCAGCATTCAGGATCCAGGGTCAGCTCAATCCCTCAGGTCTTAAGGAAAGCTGAATACAAATCTGACTCCTAGATTTCACTGGAATTGCTACCTTTAAAGCAGAGAAACAAGATTCAAGGTTCCCGAAAGCTTTAGCAGACGGATAGGCTCATCAATCAGATTAAGACTTACTAGGTTGTTAAACAACAGTTCAATGCCTTGGCTATCATTTCTCTTGAAATACAGGTTTTAAAAGAACTCAAACACCATTGCCATTACTTAATTAGAATATGTAATTATACTGCTTCACTCAGAATTATAAACAGGGATAGAGTTGCAGAGTTCTAGTTTTTTCACCCTGTGTGTGAATTCACACACCTCCCTTTTTTCCCCTTTTTTATTTTTTTCTAAATTTCTGCACAAAGTCAGTTGAAGGGATTGGCACATAAATTACTAGTGAATGCAGACCTGTAGCTATTACATTACAGGACCATAATAGAGTTTCATGAAGATTTCATGCAATGGTGTCTTGCTCTTTTATTCTAAAAGAGAACAACTTCCACAGGTAACACATACAACACAATTTTCTGATTTTAAATGCAGTGAGTTACACAAAGAACATTAACAGGGATTGACCAGACTGAATAACTGGAATCGCGCTAGGTCTGGCACTTGCGAATTCACAGTGATAAAAATAAAATTGCTTTGCCTAAGACAAAACATAAGATACCAAATATATAAAAACTTTGCTTCTATTATCTTGTATTAGTATTCCAAAAGCGATAAGCAAGCTCAGTAGTACCTCAGACAGCAGAGACTTGTGCACATGGTTAACTTTATTCATTGTTTGCAGTGCAATGGATTCGTTTAAAAAAAAAATAAAAAAATTCATGATGTCAAATCAGGCAACTTTCAATGAAAAAGTCAACACAGGCTCAAGTCTGATAGATTGAAGCTTGGATTCTGACAGGAAACCCTTCTCTACCATCTCATTTCGGGTACCCAACTCCACACTGTGCCAGGTGGTATTGCTGTTAAAGAGAAACTTTAGGTATACTTGCATAATACACAGGTGTTCTGACATTGCAGGTTGTTTGCTAGTAGTGTATACTATCAGTTGATAACACAAGAATTAAAGCATTTGCCCTTTTCTTTCCCTCACTCAACTCGCTAATCCTAATAGCTCCACTAACACAGGTTCACGATACCGAAGCCTGCTTTTAGAGAGAAAGGAGCACTGCTTTTTAAACACCGCAGCGTTTCTCAGCCCACCTGCTGGCTCTCCTTTCGGGGCTGAGGGCCCGGCCCGAGCAGCTGCTCTGGGGAGCTGCACGCTGCCAGAGCCCTGCTGACCCCCGGGCTCACTGACCCCACCGAACCCGCACTCAAAGAAAGACACTCAGGACCCACTTTCACCGGAGTCCACGAGCGTCGATGAGCATCCAACTCGTACCTGCCTCACCTTCTGTGCTACACCTTAGGGCACTTTGGTCCATGCACCCACCTCCCAGACCTCCTGTTCCCCAGCCTTATCCAAAGACATTGGACTTTGGCCTGAGCTTGAACGATGTTTTGAGCGATTTCTCCTCATGCTCTTCCTCCTCAGCATCACCACGAAAGGAGGGCGTGTTGTGGATGATCTGAGTCCTGAAGCGGATCTTGTTAAGCCGAGGCTTCATTCGTCCGCTGCCAGAGGCTTTCCTGCTCATCTCCTTGCCCTTGCCCGGCACCGCCGCCCCATCGGTGCCCTCCGTTTCCTCCCCGGTGCCGTGATGATGGTGGGAGAGCCGGTAGCTCATGAGGTTGGACGGCAACACCTTGGAGAGCCTCCAGCGCCCGCTCCCGTTGCCAGCATTCCCTTCCTCCCCCTCCTCCTCCTCCAGGGCGCCCACGAGGCTCCGCATATCGCCCGAGGTGCCGCGGTGCAGGTACTGCGCGGCCTTGCGTCCGCTGTAGTCGCGGATATCCACGTCGGCGTCGTAGGCGCCCACGAGCAGCTTCACCACCTCGGCGTGGCCGTGCATGGCGGCGATGTGCAGCGCCGTGTGCCCGCCGCTGGTGCGGGCGTTGATGTCCACGGGCAGCCCGTGCCGCTGCGCGAAGTTCACCAGCGTGGCCAGCAGCTCCTGTCGCCCGTGCTTGGCGGCCCAGTGCAGCACCGTGAACCCGGTGATGAAGTCCCTCTTGCAGAGCAGCGCCGGCTCGCAGCTCAGCAGCCCCTCCAGGCTCTCCCACCGCCCGTCCGAGGCCGACAGCATCCAGGCGTGCTCCAGGGGGTCCAGGGCCACGGCGCCGGTGGTGCTGCCCTCCTCCTCGGCGGACGACGAGGCCAGCGAGGCGCTGTCCGAGTCGCGGCCGCGGCCCCCGCCGGGGAGGGCGCCGCGCTTCAGCTGCGGGGAACCGCCCCGCGCCGCCTCCCGCAGGCTCCGGCGACCGCCGCTCTGCGCCGCC
>VWZG01005736.1:0-133972 GCA_013396735.1 Grallaria varia | reverse complement strand
GGGGGGGTCACCGCGGCGCGGCTGAGGGGAGCGGGCACCGGGAGGGGCAGGAGGGCGGCGGTGACACCGTGCGGGGCGGTGGAAGTGCCGCCCATGGGAGCTGCCCCCGCTCCGCGCCGAGCGCTGCTGGGCGCCGCGGGAGTGCGCGGGAAATCGATCCCGGAGTGCCGGCCTTTCGGGACACTTGTTGTTAACGGAGCGTGTTGTCAGATGTCACCCTTAGCGCTGCCGTGCCGCATCGCGTGTTTCAGGTAGTGAGTTGAATCTTGGCTGTTGAGGAATTGCTTCTGCATCGTGCCAGCTGTGTGCGCCGAGGGCGTCGAACCCATCCCCGGGTCCGTGCGGCAGCGTTAGTTCCCTGATGCCCACACCTCTTTGTGGCAGTGGCAGACTCAGGGCGCTGGAAGAGCCCCGTTTGGGGTGCCCGTGGGGCGCATTAACTTGGTGATGTCGACCCTCGTGGATGATGCTCAGCCATCCTTCCCAGGCCCTCTCCAGCCTATGTAGCTGCTTGCAGCTGGCGGGACCCTTGCCCTCTGCCTAAGCCACACTGATCAGTTGTTTCTTGGAAGTTTTGGAGGGCAAATTTTACTCATCTCTACCAGCCCAGTGGCAAACTAGTTTTTTGCCCGGATTGCCAATCTGGTTCTGCAGAGGCTTGTGCAGAAAGATGCGTGTAGACTGAGACCCAGCTTTTGCTGTGGAATGGCCCCAGTGTCCTGCAGTTTCAGTCAGAAATACGTGGCAGATTTAAAAGATAACTAATTTTTTTTAGTTTCTTTCTGCAACAAAGAATAATTATATTAACGTTATGCAGTCTCAGGCAACGCGTTTCATTTGCGTGCTGTCTTTAATGGGCAAGGTGACTATATACACCAAACTATTTGATTAAATCATAGAATCACAGAATGGTTTGGGTTGGAAGGGATTTTAAAGATTGTCTAGTTCCAGCCACCCTGCTGTGGGCAGAGACACCTCCTACAAGACCAGGCTGCTCAGAGCCACATCCAGTGTAATGAATCTGTAGAAGTCCAGATGCGTTAGCTGTGCTGCCAATCTTTTAAAAAGGGGATGAGGGTAGGAGCGAGATGCGATTTAGACCATCTCAAGCTATCTATATTATGTACTGTTTTGATGAGAGTATGAATTCTGAGAAAGCAGTGAAAAACAGGAGGTATTTATGGGAATATTGCAGCACTGCTAGCATCGAGATGACAAGGTTTGAGTTACTGAATGAAGTTGGAGAGATGGTATCTTTAAGCATGATGAAGTTGCACCATGCAATAGATACTAATTTGAAGAGGCTGGCTAGTAAGGTGACTTAATTGCTTTCAGTATGATTTACATTTCATAATTTAGGGTAGATTTAATATAGGGTATCTTTAGATATTAGGAAGAAATACTTTACTGTGAGGATGTTGGGGCACTGGAAAAGGTTGCCCAGGGAAGCTGTGGATGTTCCATCCCTGGAAGTGTTCAAGGCCAGGTTGGATGGAACTTGGAACAACCCAGTCTAGTGGAAGATGTCCTGGAACTAGGTGATCTTTAAGGTCCCTTCCAACCCAAATGATTCTATAATTCTATGAATTTTGAATTACCACCATTTTTCTAAACTGGCAGTACACTAGTAATTAGTTTTTCAGCTAGATAATATATTATTTCTTCTGGAAGTAGTAAGAATGCAGGTATGTGGTCAGTTTTGTGGATTTAATTTCTCTGTGTATTTGTTAGACTATAGCAGAGTGAAGCTGTATGAAGGTGCTGAGGTTAGGGATAAACACATGATGCCCTTGGAAAATTTCAGAAGGAAAAACATAAAATACTGTTTTTCTATTAAGAGAAAACTTTCGCTGTCACATGGTACAGATTTACACAGTGATTCCTCTGTAAGGAGGGTGGAGGTGTTGTCCTGAATGAGGGCTCGTGTACAGCTCCAATTTACACAAAGTTGAAGTACTTCTTTATTCTAGTTTAGCGAAGTAGGGAGCTAGGTGACAACCCACAAAATGCTAGGTCTCCAATCATCAAAATCCTGCACCATTTATACATTTTAGCAAACAAAGAAATCACACTTCATTAGCTACAAGTTACACAGTTTTCTTTATTAATGGTCTACCTTCTGTCTTTAAATGATTCCCTCACTTTGCGTGCTAATTTAATCCACATGCTCAGTCTTTTCTTCTTTTGAGTTGGTGGGTTTCTTGAATCGGTGGACTGTGAGTCTGTGGTCATGATCTCCCCTAGCCAGAATTACTTTTTGCCCTATTGGAGCTGATTTCAGCACAGTTACAAAATTGGCTTTGTTAGTTTCTTCCTTATATTGGGAATTTTGCCAAATGCCCTTGTGGCCTGTGAATTCTGCATTCTTTGTGTCCACTATCAGTAGTACATCCTTCTCCCCAAGCTTTGTTAACTTCCCATTAGGTCTGAGATCAATCGGACGTGTCAAGCCCTAAACCTTAGCAAGGTGATTCTGCTGGCAAGTAGTTTATCTTTCTAACACCTGGACTTCAGAAGGATGTAAAGTTCTTTCTGCTAGGATTTTTTCTTGGAGAGCAAGGAATGGCTATGCAGAGGTTTTGAGGGTAGCCCAGCACGGTCTGTATTTAGGCTGGTGACATGAAAATGAAATACATCCCTTCTACAGTCATGCTGAGCCTCTTGCACTGGCTTTTGGTGTGGAAGCTGAATGGTTTTTGTTAGAAGTACTGTCTTATATTGGTGGCAATGGAGCTGGTTTGAGTGTCAGACTGCATAGCTAGAATTCTTAGATGTGTTTTTGCTGTCTTGGATATGCTTGTCTTTGAATGGACAGGATACTGACGGTTTTCAGTGTTTCTTATCACTTTTCAATAGTAATTTCCTTCTGGTAGAAAACCTTGAGAAATTTCACTTTCAGACACGCTTTAAAAGTACATTTTTTTTTGTAGACCAAAGATGTAATATTTTCTTTTTAATTTGTTCACTTTGTGTGCACATTTTCCCTTATATTAGTCTAAAATGAAATTACCGGATTATAATAGTCTGAAATGAGAGTTGGTGCAGTTAGTGCAGTGCAGTCTGTAGTCCCATACAAGGGAGTCCTGTGCAAATCAAGAGGAGGATGAGTATTTCCTGTGGGAATGTCTGTATCCCGTTTAGCTACAAGAATTCTGAGACTTGCTATGCATGCCTATTATAAAAGGTGGCACTTTTATGGCCTTTTAAGCGTTAAATTAAAAAATTCCCTACTGTTGGCTTTGCCATGTTCCCAGGAACCGGTAATGGTTTCCGATTTCTTGCGAGTTGGAAATAGAAAGAATAGTATGGACTTGTCACCACTTACACTTTTGATGGGGAATGATTGCTTGAAAACACAGTTCATTTGTATGAACCAAGATACTTCCTTTTAGTCCTGCATGTTTTTAGGATGCTCAGTGCCTTGATGTCATGATGCTAGATTGTTAGCTTTGATGTATGAAAAGGAATGTGCGTGTTTAGATATTTCTAATAAAATCTATGTTAACGTTATCTCTTAGAGTTCTGGTGTGACTTTAATGTATTATTTTACATAAATAGCAATTTCAATTCCAGTTCCTCAGAATGAATCCTGTTTGGTAACATACATTTTCCTCTGATTATGCTCTCTATTTTGAATTCTGTTGCTTAAATTGTTTTTAATATTTTTTTCCTTAATTTCTAGGAGCAGACCAACTGTGATATCTTTTCTCTCTATGTTTTTCAATTTACTTTTTCAGTTGGACTTGTCTGCTGTATTTCATTCTTGTAAATTTCAGTTTCTTCAAATCATGGAATAAAGTTGATTTGACAGACTTTTTTTTTTCAGACTTTGGCTGTTCTATGCTGTATGTAAATTGTAAGAAATGAGTTCTAGCTTACTAGTAGAGTTAATTTGTTATAATTGCTAACTGCTTTTCAAATCACTAACATATTTTAAAATTATTTTTCTGCAGCAAAATGATGGCTATCAGACTTTATCATTGTCTGCGCATGTTGGGTTTGATAGTCTACCTGATCAGCTGGTTAAGAAATCCATTCAGCAGAGCTTATGCTTCAACATTCTTTGCATTGGTGAGTAGTATCTGGGTGTTTTAAGGCTTTGGTACTATACCTGTCCTTAGGAAGTGACTGAAATTCAAATCCACTTGTGGTGTTAAACAGTTTCTTTAATGCTAAGCATGAACTATAATTCCACCCCTTCCCCTAGCTTTACTTATTTGTATTTATTTTTTGGTTTTATATTTAGCATTTTCATAAACAATGTGAAGACCAAAAATGTTAAAAATGGATGCCAGGAGTTTATTTGTTTATCAGCAGCTTTTCGGATTCTTCTGATTAAACTGGACTACACTCATATCAAAGAGCTTCAGATTAAAAAAATCCTAAAATTCCAGTGTGGTGTTACTGAAGTGTTTCTATACTTATCAAATGTTTGCTCTAGTATTTCACCCTTATTCATAAAAACACTTTGTTGAACCTCGTGTTTTCACAGCTAGCTATTTAGCTCTTTAAAATCTGTAGGAAATTAGTTCACACTTTTAAGGGAACCAAAGTGTCAAGAGATTGTTCTGCTTATTATTTATTAGCTGGTAACTTCCTCTAATGTGTAGGATGAAAAAAAATAACTGAAAGATATTCAGTGCTCTTTAAAGGAATACAGGAATGCAGTTTGCTTGAAGAAATCAGATGAGAAGGTTTTGTGTAAATTTGTTGAGTTCCTGTGATAATGCTTTTTGTGCTTATTACATATTTATTTGATGCGCACAATGTCTTCCCTCTCCCTTCTGTTTAATTTTAGGAGAAACTGGAATTGCGAAATCAACCNGTTTAACAGCAATTTTGAGGACTCTCTGTCAACACAGTTTCTGCCAAGTGTACAACTTCGAACCCAGACTTACGAACTTGAGGAAAGTAACGTTCTTTTGAAGCTGACCATTGTAAATACAGTGGGATTTGGTGACCAGGTGAACAAAGGAGATAGGTAAGTGCCCTCTTGTCACTATATTAGGGGGTAGTTTTGGTCTTAATTGCAAGTTGATTTTTCTTTGGGCTTTGTAGTAAGTATTTGTCTTACATATGTTCTAAATATATGGTTAACTGTTTTCACTGTGTACCAAAGTAAACATGTTTTTCTTCTCATATAGGAAATTACTTTATCAATCAGATGAACTCTGCCCCTTTATTTGTGATATGTTGTTTTATAAATGTATGTACATAAAACTTGCAGTAGTTTCTTTTAGGGTGGAAGAAGTGGGGAGGTCAGTGGGAGGCTTTTTTAACACCCAAGCGGATGATCAGGTACAGTGAATGATATAGATTAGATCTATAGAGTTTTTAACTATTTGATTGGAGCATGTTGAATACCTTAAACTGGAACGTCTTAGTTGAGGATGTAGAGGTGGTGCACTGGTGTCTTTCAGAACATTTTTGAGTCTCTACTTTTACAAATTGAAGATTCTACAGTATACGGAACCATCTCAGTAGATTTTGTTTCTTTCACCCTAATTGTAAAGAATTTATGCTATTTGAGTGCCTACCAGGTGGTAATAATAAACAAAGGTTTGAGAGTCACATTAAGATTGACATGAGCGCTGTGGCGTATGATATGACTGGTAATAGCTGTGCTAGTGACTCGGATGAATGAGGGGCAGGTACATATTAGTATAAGAGGTTTTGATGTGTGGTATAGGAGCTGCCTTTTTGTTCTTTTAATTTTGCGTGTAAGAGCTGCTTCTGAATTTTGATAGTGTTTGATCTGGTTTATCAACGTCTTGTAGCAGAAGAAATGTAAGGGTGCGCTGCTTCTACATCTAGTAACTGTTTTTGAAAGCAGGTGATAATCTGGTTCTAAGTAGGATACAGTATACTTTGACTGTACTTACTCAGATTTACATTATTCTCTTACATTTCCCATTTTCAGTTTTTGGTCTGTTGTTTAAGAGCTCTCTTATGTACAGTACTTCATCTTCAGAAGATAATGTTTGTCCTTTTTCTTGGTACTATTGGTTGCATATTCTTTCTTTTCTTGTATTGTACCTAAGAGGTTATTGTATCTTCCTTATATCTAAGAATTCTGCATTTGCATAACTTGATGGCAAAAATTCAAAAACATCACTTGGGAAGGTTGGTTGTAATCATAATTAACTTTATGGAGCTTTTTCCACCAGTGGTAGTAGCTAGGAAATGTTTTGTCTGTATTAGATGCACAATTCTTCTTTGAGTAGCTTTTCAGAAATTAGTATTACATTTAATTTCCTGCTCTACTTGAGCACGCTTTTGACGCATGAAGCAAAAATCCACAAAACAATGCAAGAGGAATTCCCTTCTTACTCTGGCTCTGTTTAGGAGTAGTTAATCTCTGGGTTTTAAATTTTATTTCCTACAGCTATCAGCCAGTAGTGGATTATATAGATGCACAATTTAAAGCCTATCTCCAGGAAGAACTGAAAATTATACGTTCTTTATTTAGCTACCATGATACTCATATCCATGTCTGCCTCTATTTCATTTCACCTACAGGCCAGTCCCTAAAAACCCTAGATTTGTTAACCATGAGAAGCCTAGACAGTAAGGTAAGACTTTGAAGTGGAGTTCCAAGAATTTGTCCTAATTTCTGAAGTATCTTGGAGCATTTAGGTCCACTACCACCTTTCAGTCCTCTATCGGTGTGTTTGCTTTTGCGGTATTTTTTTGGTACTGGTATGCCTTAAGTTCAGAATAAATTGTTTCCACAAGTAGCTTTCAGTTCATCACTTGTTTATTTACAAGTCAAAAGAGACACTTCCAGCAAGAACATCAAAAAAAGGAGCACAAGGTTTAAAAAAATAGTAAAAAAGAGTAGAACCACACCAACTTTACTTTTAATAAACTGTAAGTGTTGTATTGAGATCGGATAGGGTACCTTCCATGAGTGCTGTAGTATTTCTAATTAAGCTTGTTTCTAGTTCTGGGACTGCTGGAAAGTTGGCCTAGAAAAAGCCTTGCAGCGCTATGAAGGTCTTTGTAAGAGATAAGAGACGTGTGCCATCTACAGAGTACCCTGCCAGCGTGGCTTTTTCTAAGATAGGCTGCAGTAGTGTTTTAACATCTTTATTTGTTTAGAAAGCTTTAAAATAGCAGTTTCTAGTGTAATTTTTTGCACTTTCTAAATCCTTTACTTTCTTCGTTTAATAGGGCTGTGTGAACTAGGTGAACCCAAGTGTTTAACCTATTCTAAGAAACTTTTCATCATTCGGGTTTAATTCGTGGAAGTGTTGAGAAATTTGAAAACAAGGGTATTTGCTGTGCCTTTAACACGTTCCATTGTGCTTTAATGGAGCCCCTCCTTGCTCAATTTTCTTTCTGCATTTTCTTGTCTGTGAGATGTTTCTCCAAGATAACAAGGATTAAATCAGCTGTCTAGTCTGCATTTGTGATTGATGAGCATATTTGGGATTTCTGCAGTTTTGTTTGTGGACGTGTTTTGCATTTTGAACTTTCTCAATAGCACAGAACTTTTTTTTTTTTTTTAATTTTTCCCTCTTTGCATCTGTGATCAAGGAACTCTGTAAAACTAGTGTCTTCTGAAATCTGGAAGAATTATTTGTATAATTCTTCCAAAATATTTGGATATTGGCATTCATTATTTGTATCTAGTTCTGAAAAATGTGTATTTTGGGAGTGGTGTTAGTATTTTTAAGACAAAGTTAGCATCTACTGCCTTTCTAAGTTACTGCCATAGCTATTTTAGGAAATAGGGCAGTTTAGTAGAACTGAATTTTGAGTTCAAATTAGTATAAAGTGTGGTAAGAGAGATTCTTCAGTCCTTGTCATTCCTCTGCTCACATCAGATACTTGAGAAGGTCTTTACTGCAGTGGTGAGGTGAATAAGATGATGTAGCTGAAAGGAACCCAAGGAAGAGACTCAGGAGTATGCAGGGTTTGGTAGCCAGCTTCCTTTGTGTATGTAAACTGTCAGCTTTCATTTAACACCTGAACCATGGGGCTATAAACTAAAACAACCTGTTTTTTTAGTAGAAATATAAATAATGACCTTTAGTTAATATGTAGGCATTACGGTTCTTTCAAGTATTTCACTGTATGGGACCTCCTTCCTTGTTCTCTTCTCAGATTCAGTTAATTTTAAGGAGGAAGATTAAATAATCTGTTGCTATTTTGTTAAATTAAGCCCATGAACATATTTTTCACGATTTGTCAAGCTTTGGTATCAATTGATGGGAAAGTTTGGGCTGTGGGGGAAGTTTTAAAGAGGTTATGAGAAAATAATTTAATTTACAAAAGCTGCCACCTCAAAATTAAAGTCTCACACATTTCATATAATTTATATCACTAATAGGTGAACATTATACCAATTATAGGCAAAGCAGACAGCATTTCTAAAACTGAGCTGCAGGAGTTCAAGAGCAAAATAATGAGTGAATTAGTTAGTAATGGCATCCAGATATACCAGTTTCCAACTGATGAGGAAACCGTTTCTGAAATTAATACCATCATGAATATAAGTAAATGGCAAGAACACTGATATTTCAGTACTAAAACATCACTGTCTAGTGCTGATTAACGCAATATGTTTCACCATTATCTTGAAGTTTATAAATTTGTATGTCACAAGCTTGTTTGTTTTTCTCTCTCCTTACAAAGCTCCTATGTTTTGGCTTTTTGCTTCCCTACTGGCAAATCTTCCTGTTGATATCACTTGGTTTTTCTTTTCTGGCTCAGCAACAGAAAAGAGGTTCTCATGCATAAATACTTTTTCTAATTTCTGAATAATTAATATATAATTACTCTTATAGATGGACAGATTAACTTTGCTCAGCAAATACGACTTTAGATCTGTTAGAGAAGATATTTAGGTGCCTCGTGACTCCAGTTTTCTCTGGTCTTTATCATAGCAAGTCTTCCACCTGCTTTTTTTCTTTTATTTAGTACTTTCATTTGAAATTAGGACAAATTTTCTCCGGTGATGAAAAAGTCAGATATAATTCTGACTTATTTTCCATTGTCCTTTCTGATCCTCCCAGGACTATCTGCCAGCTTCAACTAAGCCTGTGAATCTAGATGACTTTGCTTTGAGCATTCTGTATTTGCTGTTCAGGTGCAGGTGTCTGTGGATGCACATGAACATATGTTTGTGTGTACTGGGGTTTGAAAGTAGGGAGCAGGAGCTGGTGTGCTGGAGCGTGTGGCTCTGCAGTCCCAGCCTCTGTTACTTGGCTTGGGAGTGACCATGTGCAGCTCTAGGTCCTTCTGCTGTGGGGGAAGGTGGTAGGCTGTTACCTCTTACATGCTCTGCTAGTGATATGTTTTCCAGGTAGTGATTTTTTTCACTTGGTCAGTTGTTGTGGGTCAGCACACAGGCAGTCAGTGCCCAGCCTGGATTTCTGGCCATTTGGCCAAGCCCAGAGCAGTAACCATACCATGGCCTTCAGTCTATGCTCATCTCATGGCTGTTGCTGGGGATGTGAATTCTGACAATGTGAGAGAAATGTTCTAGAGCAGCTTTCTGTTTGCTGCTGATGTTCTTCCCTAATGCAGCTCAGGATGTAGTCAGCTGTCTTTGCCTTTGGGATACACCTGCTGAATCAGGTCTGCACTGTTGTTCACAACGTCATTGTCCCCACGTCTTATTCTGAAAAGTGCCTTTCCAGACAATCGGTCCCCAGCATGTGCTGCAGCATGGGTTTATCCCTCCTGATGTGCAGAGTTTAGCATTACTCGCATTGCCTCTTCCTGGGACACGTGTTGGCCCATTTCTCCAGCCTATTGAGGTTCCCCTGAATTGGCAGCACACCCATGTGGGTCTACAAACTGCTCCTGCTTTTCTTATTGTAGCTTGACTTGTATCTGTCGATAGTCACTAGCTACTGATCTCTTCTAAGTGGTTTTGGTTTGAAATGGGACTGTTGGGTTTTCCTGAAATGGTGTTCCCCCCCCCCGCCAGTGTATTTCTGAAGTGTTCTTCAGTTCTGGCGTAAGAATGCTGAGAGGTGAGACTTCATTGGTATGACTCTTTACAGGGTCATTTGCCATTCGCTGTAGTAGAAAGTTTAGAAAAAGTGAAAATTGGAAACACAGTGGTGAGAGCTTGTCAGTATCCTTGGGGCATTGTAAAAGGTAAATGAATTCTCAAAGGTTTTTTTTATGAGATTTTTGCTGTTGTTGTTGAAGTATAAAATGCATCAGTAATACCAGGGGCTGTTCCATTGGTGCCATGATGATGGTATTTCAGATCAACAGGTTAAAGAATTTAGCAATTAATATTTGAGGTGTTCACTAACTGGTGGTTTTATCAACACTGATGCTTCCTTGGAATGAAGGTATGAGGTGGTGTATATAGTATTTGAGTAGGTTATCGTGGTGACAGTGCCTCTAGCACTACCAAATTTAAAATTTCTATGATTGTCAGTAACAAAGAGGGTAAGAAAGAAAGAAAGGTATTGTTCAAACAGGAAATCAGGACATGTTGAAACGTTCACCAGTACGTAGTTCTTCAGTACTTCAGTGTGTATATTAGAAATTATAAGAAAGTGTAAGAGGTATAATAAACAGTAGCATACCTTGCCCTACAAGTATATTTAATAAACAAAATAAATGAATCCCAATGCTGTTTAAAGTGTATTTTGACTATTTTGTTATTTGTGCATAGTAATAAAATCTTTCTCTTTACTGATCAGTGGAAAATGAGAGCCACTGTGACACTGCAAAGCTTCGCAAGATACTTTGCACAAATATGGAAGACTTAAGAGAGAAGACTCATGCACAACACTATGAGTTGTACAGACACTGGAGACTGGAAGAGATGGGTTTCAGAGACATTGGGCCTGAGAACAAACCAGTCAGGTAAAGGACTTCATGTGCAGCACTCACTTTCAGCATCCATTCACTTCACATTTGACTGTATCAACCCAATACAGAGCGGGGTTTATACACAAAATAGGTTTTCTGTGAGGGAACGAATAGTTTGTTTTTTTTTTAAATCAAAGAATGGCTGTTCATTCAGTTATCTTCAGGGAGAGGTATGTGGGATTAAATTAGCATTGGTTTTAAAGACATGCAAGCCAG
Source organism: Grallaria varia (assembly GCA_013396735.1). Taxonomy (NCBI): domain Eukaryota; kingdom Metazoa; phylum Chordata; class Aves; order Passeriformes; family Formicariidae; genus Grallaria; species Grallaria varia. Next base: position 122,911 of record VWZG01005736.1, on the reverse strand, counting down.
TCTTTCTCTTCATTTATAATAAATATGGGGATTTTAATTTTTCTAAGGAAGAATGTCTGTTTTCTTCAGGTACATGTACTTTATGAATTTTAAATCTATTTTCATTATATATTAGCATTCTATTTTACTTTCTCTGTTAAGAATGTCTCATTCTGTATAGTGTTTTGGTTGAACTCAAGGTTCAGAAGGAGCTGAAACAAAAACTTCTACAAATTCAGTGGTTACACTGTTGGCTTCTGACATTATCTGCCATAGTAACAAATGTCTAGCATTTTCAAATCAAGAAATCTCTTGCTAGACTGTAGGGAGTTAAAACAGGTTTCCAAAGGAAAGTTAAGCAGACCGTTAGAGACACTCGATTGTTTCATGTAGTACAGCTGCTTTCTGCAGGAAGCATTTGAAATTTCTGTATCCAGTTTAATCTTTTATTTCTGATTCTGTCATCTCCCTCTTCCAACTTCTCTTTTGTTTTCTATTATGCATGGGACTGTATTTTGTAATTGGCCAGAATCCTGACTGGGAAGAACTGATGCTTCAGGAGTTGCTCAAGCCTTCATGGTTTACTAAAGTGCTATTATTGCATAGTCATGGTGGGAAATACTGACTTCAGCCAGAATATTGTTTATTTTTTGTTTTTACTTAGTCATCAGAGTGTCTTTACCCATTCTCTTCTAGTAAAAATAAATGGCTTCCCTCCAAACACTTGCCTTTAGTGGCTTAAATTCTTCGCATTTACCTGTGCCTTGCGCAGAAGTTCTAAGTCAATTGCAGGTGCTGTAACTTGTAGAAGTGGAGCTGCATTTCTTTCACTTTGGCTAGGTCTAGTTTATATATTGTTCAAAAAATACTAATGAAGATTAATGGAGCCAAGGAAGGTGCTGGATGTGGACAGTTTTTTCTGAAGACTTAATGTCAAGGCACATTTGCAGATTAGTTCATTGAGATGATCTTGACCTGACCATGACTCTCAGTGATCTCTTGACAATTCTCTTGACTTATCAAGAAAGGAATACATCTTTTTCACAGAGAACCAAAGATGAAAGAGTTTTCAAACCAACTGAAATTAACCATAGACGCCTCATTTGGTTTAGGTTTAAGAATACATGTTAACAGCTAATGTCTTGTTATCTTTGTCCAGGGAAAAATTTTTTTAGAGATTTGTTCATGGCATTATTGACTGCAGTGCCTTTGGCTTTTCTGAATTTGAATGTCGCCATGTACAGCCATCTCAAGATAACAAGTTAAATTACAGAAACGATCATTCACAGAAGCAGTTTCTTCCACAAACACAAGAATTGTCTTTGTAAAATCCCTATGCAGTTTGTGTTTTACTAATGGTCTGAAATGGTAGGTTTGTATGAGAATGTCCTGGTATTTTACACTTCAGAAACTGATTTAGAAACTGATTGCTTTCTGGATATACTGAAGAACTGAGTTCCCTCTGGTGTGTCATTTTTAAGTGTGGCTCACTAAATGTCAGGTTTCTTGAGAGATTTTTGGCATGAAAGTGCACTCAATAATTAGTTCTGGTAAATCAGATCTATTGAAAATATCATTGTTTTGGAAGGATGAGAATAGATACTCCGCAAGAATTTGGAAAAACTAACTTTTCCCCAGATGTACTGCAACAGGAAGAGAAGAGCAGGACTAGGGTGGCTGTGGGTGTCCCTCAGTTGTGTGGCATAGTGAATGACACTGAGGTCTGAAAGGGAAGGTGTTTGGTGTTTTGGGAGGGACATTTTATAATACCATAAAAAAAGGAAGATAATTTAGAGGATCTGTGTGCAATGTAATTAGCAGACTAATGCGGCCTTACCCATAAGGTGTTTTATAAAGCTACTGAGGAAACAATAAAAAGTGTCATCCTCAGCAGTGTGATAGGAAATGTCTTTTTACTAGAGAAAGTTCAGTGCTTCCCATTTTGATGGCTTGTACGTTTAAATGTCTTTCAGAATAGCAACTATCCAGTTGCTCTAGGCAAAAATGTTTTATTAAATTGTCATCCCATTTGTCCTTAAAGATGTTTGCAGTTTATACATGTGGATTCTAAGAGCTGTAGTTTTAGAGTATAATTAATATTGCATAGTAGTATATGCCTGATTATTAAAATTTCATGCTACTTTTGTAAATAATGATCAAAATGCATGTTGAAAAATCATATTTTGTGCCTGTGATGTAACTGTCTTCATATTAAATTTGATAACCTGAATTGGGTTATTTTAGATAAATTTAGAAAACTTTTGCTAGACTTGAATAATTGCCTCTTTGTAGCATTTGAACATTGACACTTGAATAGATGATATGCCCTGCTTTTAGCATGTTGTGAAGCTGCCTGTGAAGTTCCTCTGTCACTCTTTTGGATTTAGAAGTACATCATCAGTTTATTCATCCAAAATTGTATGTTGGTTATATGCCAAACGCACAAGAGAAAATTCTGTTTTAGTTTTGTCTTTGTGAGTTCCAGAACAGTTCAGTCCAGGGGGAGAGGGTATTTCATAGGGTCATAGAGTGGTTTGGATTGAAATGAACTTCAAAGACCATGTGGTTCCAACTCCCCTGCCATAGGCAGAGACATCTTCCACTAGGTCAGATTGCTCAAAGCCCCATCCAACCTGGCCTTGAACACTTCCAGGTAAGGGGCATCCACAGCTACTGTCACAGTAAATTTACAATACACACTTTTATTTCTCCTTTTCCTTCTACATGTAATTTGTATACTTAGTAAATCCATTGTCTTCAAAGTTAATCTTTTACTAGTTTCAAGATAAAATTGCTTTTAGCTGATAAAGTAACCTAGGCTGAGTCTAGAGATGTCCACATGAAGAAATGAAGGTGTGATTGCAGCATGTTAGCTTAGTCTAGCACTTGCTCTGGTAGCTGTATTGTACCCAAAGGTAGCATGTTTGCTAGCAGAACTGACACTGGATGCAGAAGGGGATACATTGTGAGACTGCTAGCGCTTGAGAAACCTGTGTGTAGCTTTATTGTCTTAACTTAAAAGATACTGTGAATTAATATATCTGTATGAAAACCATGCCCGTTTCACTGGTAGACAGAATTTAGAATTTCAGGGTGACCTAAGTTACTTCACAGCTGGTAAAAAATAACCAAAAAACGAATCCAGTTACAAAAGGGTGATTGTTCTGAATTTATTTTGTTGCTGTGTAGTGATTGAATAATATAGAATAGGAAGAGTGCTCTGACCTTGATAACTTACACACATTGTCTGCATGTGCAATTTCAAGAAGATTCTTCTCTCTCTTTTGATGATATTTTGAATACAAATAAGAAACTTTAGGATTGAGAAACTGCCCAGTCATCATGCATTTAAATATAGAAGAGAGCTGTTTAAAGTTATTGTTGCTCTAAGTAATTAACCTTTTAAATACCCTTTCTAGTAAGTCTTTCCATATATAAACTATTTAAGTAGAAACAGTGAAAGATAAGACAAAACCTGGTACATAAGTGTGTATGTATATTAGAAATATAAACAAAATTAAATGTTTTGTATACATACCTATTTGTTTTACATCAGAAGTGAGATACCTGTCAAAGGACAGTAACTGATGTTAGCTGAAAAGGGCTGACTAGTCAGCACTCATGAAGCGTTAGAAGAGGCGAATGGTGTAATAAATGGAAATAAAGAGCTAGAACATTATCCGTGTTTTGATCTGTTCATAAGCCCTATGTCCTAGAAGATAACAGACAGATGCTTTTGAGTTTCTAATAACCATGAGCACAGCTCGGATCCACCAGTTCTGCCCCTTTGGAATTATGTGACTTACAGAAGTTTATGGTAAATTTTTTGATGGAAGAACTTGTGCCATTAAGCTGGTTTGCCATTCAAAGGCAGTGTGCACTTTGATGTATGAGATACATCTGTCTACATGCCCCATTCATTTTTCCTTTAAAAGTAGAACACTTCCTGCCAGCACTGGGCGACAGTGGTAGTAGAGACCTAAAACCTCTAGTAGTTTATTTGTATGAATAAATTACCAGCATATTTTAATTTGACATGGTAAGTTTTGGCAGAAAAGAAGTATCTCAATTTCAAGTTCCTGTTGTTTGGACAAAAACATTGTCTTGTGTACTAAAAAGAGAAAGGAGGCATAGATTTAAAAGTAAAATGTTTTAATGACTTGCTGATTTGTTCTATTGCCTGATATTTGCTCAATGATCTGAACTAATTTACACCTGATGTATAATTTCAAATATAAGTGTGGCATGTATGCAGTATATTTGCTTCTGGAAGAGAAGATTCAGGTCAAAAAGAAGCAGTCTTGAGGTTTTGACTGATGCACATTGGAAATTAACACTGTCTTTTGGATGTTGAACTACTTAAGAAATTGTTTTTATTATATATTAATTATAACCCTGACATATTTAAATTTTGACATTGCATGAAGAGAGTGCTATATATATTGAAGATCCTGTGAAGTAAGAGGATCTTCAAAACATATTTTAATAATAATTACTTTAATTTTCATGTAGGAATAGTAATTTTTTTAGTTGTGTTAATGGTCCTGATTAATTGCTTTTGTAAGGTCCCGTTTGAAATCTGAGGTTTCACAATGCGGAAGTTTTGGGGGTTTTTCTGGCAATTTCAGTGTTCCATTAGTAAGCAACTTACAGAAGAAGCTTATGCATGTTGGAGTCAGAAAGGTACAGCTCAAGTCTTTAGAACATTAGATGCCTAAAGTGCTGTATTTACTTTGAAATGTAAATTTCCCAGGAGCTGTTAGCAGAAGTAATTTTACTCAGGGTTGTTTACATAAATAAATAAATAGAAAGATAAAATGCTTGCCTCAGTTTAGGTTTGTGTATGAATTTTTATGTGGGAAGTGTAGAAATTAATATTTCAGATGAATATTGTTTAAATAATTTTCTAGGTTGTTGGTTTTCCAAATTGAATAAAGCAGTGTGCTGGAAACTTGCTTGCATTTTTGGACTTCAGTCTGGAGGAAGCCTGTGAGGCAGAGAGGCATAAGTTCTACCTTGAACTGCAAAAAAAAGAGGAGGAGATTAAACAACGACTTGTACAGAGAATGAAGGAGAAAGCAGCGATGTTGAAGAAGGCAGAGCAACAGGTAAGCATGTGTGTTATCTTGAGTTTGTTCGCTGAGATTTGGAATGTTATGTTCTTAACAAAATCACTGGTTGGTATTTATAATTTCCTGGTATTTTGAGGACAGTAATGTTTTAAATCATCAGCAGATTGATTACACAGCTTGGTTGGTTTAGCAGATTGATTAGACACAAGCAAACAAAAGAGTACGTCTTATGAGGAACAGCTGAGGGGCTGTTTAGCCTGAAATAAAGGAGGCTCGGGGGAAACTTCATTGCTCTCTACAGTTACCTGAAAGGAGGTCATAGTGAGGTGGGGGTTGGTCTTTTCTCCCAAGTGATAAGATGAGAGGAAATGGCCTCAAGTTGCATCAGGGAAGGTTTAGATTAGATATTAGGAAAATTGTCTTTACCAAAAGGGTTGTCAAGCAGTGGAATGGGCTGCCCAAGGCAGTGGTGCAGTCACTGTCCCTGGAGGTATTTCAAAGATGTGTAGATGTGGCACCTGGGAGCATGGTTTTGTGGTGGGCTTGGCAGTGCTAGGTTAATGGTTGGACTCAGTGATCTTAAGGGTCTTTTCCAATGTAAATGATTATATGATTCTATAAGTGGCAGTCTTTTTCTGGAAGGAGGGAGCTTATGGTCTAAAGGCTTTGGTGCGTAGCAGGGCAAGTCTATAGAGTAGGAGTTCATATGGTGAAGTAAGAGTGATGAATATGATGGTGATGTTTCTTCATTTTCTCTAGCCGTATGCTGAGAAACATTGGTATGCCATACCAGCACAGTAGCTGCTTTTCACGCATAGATTGCTCTGTAAAAACAAAGATTTTAGGAGAAAATGCTATGGGTTGTTTTTCAGAGAGTGGACTATGTATGTTTTTATGTTTTTATGACTTTCAGATTCAGTTCAACCCTCATGTTAAGAGGTTTGAAAATGTGGTGTGTGGTGTTTTTGTTGGTTTGGTTTGCTTCTGATTTTGAAATCTCATCTATTCCCAGCTGCCTTAAGACTGTTTGGAGATATGGAATATTTCTTGAATACGTTGTTGAAGATTTAGTCCTGTCAAGCTGGACTAGCAAAACAGGATCTTCTCATCTACTTTCTGACAGATTCTATCATGGTCATGCATATTTATATTCAAACACTGTTTTAGTTGAAATTGGAAGCCTATGTATTTTTATTAATGTTCTTTTCTGTATGCCAGTTTCCCAGCAAAGCTGTAGCAGTTTCTGTGAGGTGTTCAGGTGCATGTTTTAAGTAAGAAGGTGGCTTAATGCTTATGTTCTAAATCTATTAAGATCCCCATGCTACTTGTGGAGAAAAAGAAATAAGATTCAGCCCTTTGCAGTGAGACTGTCCAACTGGAAGAATACTTGGCTTTGTTCAAAGTAGGTTCAGCAAGGTCTTACACAGTATCTGCAATACTCATTGATGTTTTTCTTTTATGATTTAGATGAGGTGTTTTGTGAACTCTGCATATTGCAATTGAATTATGGATATTAGTTTTCCTTTTCCATGTTCCTGATGTGGGAGTGGTCATGCAGTCAGTCTTGAAGAACATTTGTCCTATACTCTTGCTGTTCATTTGCCAAGAAGGGTGTATGTATATCTGGAAACTAAAGAAAAACAAATTTCTGTTGTACTTCAGGTTGCTTTCACATCCTTCATTTAGAGAAAACTCATAGGAGCCCGTATAAAATTTGAGAGATCTGCTTTGTATAACAGGCATACTTTTGTGTTTATAGTCTTAGTTTTCTTCTTCTTTGCAAAAGACAGAAATAAATCTCTCTGAGTTCTATACCAGTGTAGCTACACTCAGATTGAGTTACAGCAATGCAGATGGATACAGAAGCAGGATTCTAGGAGAACTTGTGTGTGGGGAGATGGTAAATGAAGAAGAATGAAGTACACTTTAGTTGTCATGCATAACTTCACAGTAGGCTTAAACTGGTTAAAATACTTCTGGAGACTAAAATGCATTAATATGTCAAAAGAACAATCGAACAATTACTGCAGAAGAGTAGTTAACTTCTTGCAGCCTCCAGTAACTCCCCCAACCAGACTTACTTGTATGTACTGTGTGTGAACATATTAATATTTAAATATGATTAATATGCATATTAAAATCACATATACATGAGACTATGTATCTGTGTAACTGAAGTGTGTATCCTCACTTGGTTTTAGGGAAGTATATTCTACTTGACAGATCCTGATTTAATCTGTCTTTTGGTAATTGCTTTATCTCTAAAGGCCTCCTTATTTTTTATATAATAAAGATATAGTAAAATGTAGTAGGAAATCTAGTATTCACTTAGTGCCTTCTGTGTTTTCCACCTGCACTTTGAGTGTTTTAGCCTAGCTTCATGAGACGAGTATGATAAGAATGATTATTTTTCTGGATTGCTGTTTTTACTCTTAACAGCTTGAGGAAATAATTGCAAGTGCTTATGACTATTAAAACAAGTTGAGGTTGGTTTTACTGTTAGTTTATAGAGGGGTTTTTATATTGTAATATCACCACCTTGTGTTACTATTTGGAAACGTTATTTGGTCTTTCTTTATAGAGGTACAGACTAAATTTGAATGTCTTATGCTAATCCATCAAGAAGAGGAACTGAATTTAGAGGGAAAGAAAAAAGCTCTAGAAGATGAAATAGCTAAGTTTATGGAGAAGAAAGCTAGTGCTGAATTGCTTCAACCACAAGCATCTGTCTCTACTCCGTTGTTAATTTGAAGAGACCAGGACTGCAAAAAGTGAGTGCTGATGCTATTCATCAGAGGCAGCAATAAAAAAATTCTTCACATTCACTTTTATAACTCAAATATCAGTAATCTTTTCTAAAAGACAGAAATATGCACCTATTCAGTTCTGTGATAAGAAGACAGAAGTATGTAAAATATCCTCATGCTTCAATTTATTTTAGAGTAATTGCTGTATGTTCTGTAGTTTTAGTTTTGTTTTTTTTCCATGAAAGAACCAAGATTTTCAACTTGAACTCCCATGCTCTGATGTCAGAGATGAAGGAACTATGAATTTTCGAGAGCAGAGTGAGAGTGAGAAGGAGGAATTAGAATTTCACCCAGGGAATTCCAGAAATAGTATTTGGTTGCAATGTCTTGAATGTAGGGTATGTTAGTAGTTTTATGAAGTGATCTGACTGCTGTCCTCCCATATTAGATGTGTCTTCCTAGTACAGATTTTTGAGAGAAAAGATTGATAAATTTGTCTGTAAAAATACACATAGTGCAGAATATGACTCGATAAAGATTTTGCATACTTCTCTCCCACCCACTTCTTTCTTTCTCCCCTTCCAAAAGAAAAGCTTGAAGAAATCGTGAAATTTCAGAAATATATTTAAAAGTAGTCTCCAGAATTACATGTCCAACTTCTTCATATAAAACATTGAATTAAATGCTTATATATTAAATTGATTAAAATGTTTTTCTCCTCCAAAACCAGAAATCAATTAGCTTATTCATTTCCTTTCCTGATAGGTTACAAATTTACTGCAGATAACGTTTTGTAAATTAATAACTTACTGGAGAACTTTAGAAGCTAGATTGGTGTACATATTTTTACAAATATCAGCAAGCTTTGACATTTTGGGGCTGTATGGTAGGAGCCTGCTTATGTTTTTGCCGAAATTTATTGCATTTCAACTGCTGTTACTGAGTTATTTTTCCGAGACTCCTTTTTTTTTTCTGGATTTACATATAAAAGTGGAATTCTTGGTAACAGAAGTCATTATCTGCACTAGTGTGAGTAACTCTCAACTTCAGAAAATTTTAGATTTGTTTTCTCTCATTTAGTTTTACTTCTTCAGAGTTTATGTGCTTGCTTTGGTTTTTCAATTCCAGCATTATGTAGTACTGATGACAGAAGACATAATATTGATAATTTTTCTGGAGGAAGCAATGATTTGTGGTGTGCTTTTGAAGGTATAGGAGTTTCAGCTTCTCACTAGATTTGTAAGCGTGATCTGTACACATACAGTGAGGTGATTACTGTCACTGTCATCTCGGACTTTGTGTTATGAGTCTGCCTTGATACGTATTTACCTTACGTATGTGCGGCCAGCTTGCTTTCTTTTTAAGGGCATTGTGCCATAGGTGTTACTGCCATAGACAGTTCCATTCAGACTATGAATGATGTAATACAAAAGTATTCAGTGGATGTATCCACCGCAACCTTTCTAAAGAGTTCTTTTCAAACAGTATAGTTTGTTAGTCTACTAAGTATTATTTAATACAACTGTTGACATATTTACTGGTTTTGCTGATAGATTTTTATTTACAGGTTTTTATGTACAAGCAGTGTTCTAAATTTCAGGTACAGTCTTTCTAATGAAAATTGATTGAAATATTTTTTGCAGTGCTGTACTGTTGCATGATAGTTTATCTGACATTGCTAATTTTATATGGAAAGTACCTAGAACTTTTTGATGCTTTTGAGTGTGGTGTTCAGTTACAGCTGAAGCTTTACAGAAACTATTAACTAAGAGAGCTTCCCCAGCTTCAGGTTAAAACAAGTTTTAAATGCTTTGTATGTTTTCAGTAGCTGTGATAACTAATGGGAAACTGTAAGAGGTACAGTTCTCTGAAGTTGTTTTGTGTGACTGTTTAAAAGTTAAATACTAACTTGACAGAAATAAAATAGACTGGTTTTAAGTGTCACTCTTGTTCTGGTTTCTGTCCCTCATGTGTTACTAAAAAGGAATAAGAGTTTGTATTTATCTGAAAAATATGCATGTTAACGTCTGTTTTCAGTATCTTGAATCATTTATTGTTTGGAAAAAATAGGCAATTTGTGTTACTGTACCAGGAAGACACTGTGACTTGTGATGTACTTGTCATACACCACTGTATTTACCATAGAGTTATAGAATATTTTAAGTTGGACAGAACCCATAAGAAGTTAGAAGGGATCCATGAGGTTCACTGACTCCAGCTCTCTGCTCCTTGCAGAACTACCAGAAAATAAACCATGACTAAGAGCATTGTCCAGACACTCCTTGAACTCTGACTGACTTGGTGCTGTGACCGCTGTCCTGGGGAGCCTGTGCAGTGGCTGACCTCACATTCTGTTTTACTCAGACAGTGATGCGTATCATAGGGTCACAGAATGTTGACGGGTTGGAATGGACCTTAAAGATGATTTAGTCTCAAGCTTTGAACACTCTCAGGGTTAGAACATCCACAGCCTTCCTGGGCAACCTGTTTCAGTGTCTCACCATGCTCACAGTAAAGAATTTCTTCCAATATCTAACCTAAATTTACCCTCTTTTAACTTATACACAGTTGTACTGCTTGTCCCATCACTACAGCTCCCGACAAAGAATTCCTCTCTGGCTTCTCTGTAGCCTCCCTTCAGATACTGGGAAGTTGCTGTGAGGTCTCCATGCCACCTTTGCTTCCCCAGGCAGAACAGCACCTACTTTCTCAGCCTGTCTTCATAGGGGAGGTGCTCCAGTCATCTTGTCAACTTCATGACCCTCCTCTGGACTTGCTCCAACAGTTCCATGCCCTTCTTATGTCTGGGACAATAGAATTGTGCACAGTGTTTCAGGTGGGGTCTCAAAAGAGCAGAGCAGAGGGACAGAATCATCTCCTTCGATCTGCTGGCCGTGCTGTTTTTGATGCAGCCCAGGATCTGATTGGCTTTCTGGGCTGTGAGCTCATGCTGCCAGCTCCTGTTGAGATTTTCATCAAACATCACCCCCAAGTCCTCTGCAGGGCTGCTCTCAATCACTTCTCTGCCCCATCTGTAGGTGTGCCTTATATATCTTATAAGTTTGTTTTCTTTCAATTCTGTAGCAGTGAGAAGGAATAGATGTTAAGACGTAAACACTTCATTGACGAGGAAAGCGTCAAACTGCTAATTCGATCAGCTCCACAGGCAGAACAGGCTGTAACATCAGCGGAAGGGTTAAGAGGAGACACTCATTTAGCCTGCACGCTCAGCCAGCATAAGACTGATGCTTTGTTCAAGAGAAGAAAATGGGCCAGAGCCATGCTGTGTGATTGCTCCTTCCTGAGCAAAATGTAGCTTGGTGAAAGACTATTTTTTGTTTGATTTTGTACCATTGACTGGGCCACTTGCATCTGTTTGATTAGAAGCAAGAGATATGTTCTGTTTAAAGGAGTTAACAGCCATATGAAAAGGAAAAAATAATTTTTAAAATGATTTAGAAGTGTTATCAAGTGATCTTGAACAGAATGTAGTAATAATTGAGTGATATGCATTGTCAGCACTCAGTTATCCCTGCATGGGTTACCACTGCCACTGGTGGTAGTTAGCTCAAGCACAGCTCTTCGTGAGTGTTACAGACTGCATCAAAAGACAGATTTAGCTGTCTATAGCCTGGCCATTTTGCTGATGACAAAGACTGAGATAGTTAAGTACTATTTGACCTAGATATCTTGTGCCTGGGCAGCCCTAGAGGATGTGCTGTGCTTTGACAGCTGGGACCCACAAATAGGACTATATGGTACCACATGTCTTGGTCAGATGGACTTACGTTCACCTGCATGTGCTGGCCCTGCAGGACTTAGCAGCAAACAAAACTGGTGCAGGCACATGTGGAGGTCTTTGAAACAGGGGAGAAGTAAAGGGAGATTGTTCAGTTGAAGCACAAAAATGACACAGCACAAAATGGGAGAGCTGATAGGGGTGGTTTATTTTTTTTCCCTGATACTCATTTAAACAGTGGAGAGTAATTTCTAAGTGTGGGAAATTCCACAGTTGTTTTAAGTTTAAGGTGAGCTGGTGATAAGGTGAGTGCCTGACAGGCAAATGCAGTTCAAAGAATTAAAAAAGGAGCAACTAACAATATCGTCTAAAAGTGAAGAATTTATGGTACTAATTAAAAATATATATATGCCTCCTTGTGGTTTATCTTAGCTATGTGCTTTTTGATTGAACACTTCAGAGAGGTCTATCCTGCAGGTGAAATGGTTTCAGGATCATTTATTAAGGTTTTTTTATTGTTATGGTACCTTCTGCATGTTGGTATAGCAAGGTTATTTGCAGCCTTTACAAATCTGAAGGCTTTATTTTTTTAGATCCTTTCCATAGGCTGTTTTCCATATATATTTTGTATAATATTCTTAACTATATCATTAAAGTTACTTTGCTAGTAACAGGACATGGCCAGGATGCATAAGTAGTTTTATCTTAAATCTGGCTGACAGGTCAGTCTCAAAGAGTTGTAGTAAATGGGATTACATTCAAGCTGGCAGCCAGTCACCCCAAGGCTCAGTTTTATGGTCAGTGCTCTCTTAATGTTTTTATAAATGATCTGAGTACAGGAATTGAATGTTCATTAAGGAAGTTTGTTGATGCTACTAAGTTAGGGGGAAGCTGTGGACTCCTGGGAGTGGGTTTACAGAGAGGTCAGAATGGGCTAGAGAGCTGGGCAATCCCCAGCCACCTGAATTGTAACAAAAGGAAGTGCCAGATATTCAGGGGAAGTTCAGATTGGTCATTAGGAAAGACTTTTCACTGGAAGGGTGGTTGATCACTGAACGCCCTGGGACAGTGGTTTCAGCACCAAGCCTGTCAGAGTTCAAGTTGCAGTGTATCTGCAATATGCTCTTAGTCATCTGGTTTTATTTTAGGTAGCCCTGTGAGGAGCCAAGAGTTGGGCTCTATCCTTATGGGTTCCTTCCAATCCAAGGTATTCTGTGATTCCATGATTTTAGCATATGGAAACACAAGCCTCTTCGTAACAGCAACAACATATTTATATAGAAACGAAAATGCTGAAAAGAAGAATGAGTAATTTTCCAAGACCTTTGTGAAGGCTTCTGTGATTCACATGCCGTATATCACTGCTGAAAGTAATTTAGTGTAATTCATGGACAGGTAAAATACTCTAATGGATTTTTATGAGGTACTGAGGCGTCTACTTCTCCATGTTTTCTTTAATAAATGTATTTTTTAAAATCCAGATACTAGCATCAAGGCAGCAAAGCACTGACAGCTAAGTGTAGATACATGCAGGATTTTAAACCAGGAAAAAAGACTTCAACAGGATTTTCACTAGGGTGCGCTCAAAGAACACGGTTTTTGCTTTGGGGAAAGGACCGTGGCACTGATCAGCTGTGACACTGGCCCTGAAGAGCCCCCTCTAGTTGAACTTGCTTTTGTCATGGAGTTTGGAGTAGGTGGGCTCCAGAGGTGCCTTCCAGCATCAGCTGTTCTGTAATTCCGTAACTCATTTATCATAAGCAATTCCCCCCCCCTCAAATATGAAAAGAAAATTTCTGTAGAAACAAAGCTGTAAGCACAGGAAGCAGTAGAAAAGTAAGTGCGATGAGAGCATCTGAGCTGATGTGGTTGATATCGGCTAGGGCCACAGTTAACTGAGAATAGTCCCCAGGTGTGTGATCCCTGGTAAGTTCAAGAGACTATTTTAGTGCTTAACACGTGGTGTGGATGCCTTCCTTCAGTTTCTGCATTCTCCTGTTCTGTGAGGAGGAAATTTTTGCTACCCCATTAGTTTGCATACCTTTGGAAGGGCAAATCCTCTCCAGGGAGAAGAGGCTGAGACACAGCTCTCTGCACCCCTAAGATTTTATCCTGCTGCCCTCACAGAGTGGAAATGTGGAGCTACTCCTTCCTCCTCAGGAAGATGTTAACTGCTTCCCCAAAACTTGAAACAGGCAGACTGGTAGTCATCACCCATTTGGAGAGAAAAAATAATTAGTGTGTTTAGAAGGAGGATAAGACAGTGGTGATGTTTGCATAGCTGTTTTTCATGGCTTATACTTATGGCTGTTTTGTTGAGATGGTGTTTATTTGTTAACTTTGCGGAAAGCCAGAGATGAAGTTCCATTCCCCCTTGCCTTGACAGTGTGAAAATGCTCAGTCCTTTTAGCCTTCTGGGAGAACACAACAACCCCAGTACATTTTGGTGTATCCAGCTGACAAGGTGTGCAGGCAGCCAGAACGATGAGACACGCAGAACTCTGTTGCAGCCTTTCCTCAAGCGTTTGTTAGCCTCCCCTCACTTCATGGGGCATGACAGGACTCATTTGCCTTCAGGGTCCAGTGAAAAATCCGTGCTAGCTGCCATCTGGAAACACATCAGGCAATGCTGATGGACTGTGCAGAGGAATACAAAACATTGGTGCTGTTTTATGACTGTGTTCATTGTAGATGAATGACAGCCAAGCTTTGCCCTAAGGTCAAATCAATATATACCCCTAATAATTTAAAATATACAAGCGCACTATGCAAATACCTATATGTATGAGAAATAATGCCATTGCCTGTCCTGATGGGGTTTGAGACTGGCATGTGTGTTTTGTCTCTGACGTTAAGAGAAGTTCTTTTTGCCTATGTTAGCTACTCAAGAGAGAAAAAATCTTACGCAAATTAGAGTATCTGCTGACTGCTTCTCAATCTTCCATGTATTTATTCTTGCAGAATGCATTAATAAGCTGAAAGATACAGCATTGGAAAATGAGACCCACAGAAGGTAAGCCTCATGATTTTTAAGCATATTTAATTTTTTTTTAAATTTGCACCCATGCAGTGAAAATGAGTGGTAAATACATTATAATTTTTAATATGTAGTTACAGACCCACAGGAAATCTGTGGACTAGGTACTTGGGCTGACATAATTTGCTGGACCAACAAGCCATCTAACTAACAGCATCCTGTGACAGCGGCATGACTACCCCAGGGGACTGCTGGCAGGCAGGGCAGGGAAGAAAGGCTCAAAACTCATTCAACTCTAGTAAATCTCTGCTGGGCTGGTCTGTGGCCAGCCTGGATTCTCTACCTGGAAAAACTTTAGGACAAACATGAGATGTATGAAGACTCTTTGGGAATCTGTAGTTCAGTGAGCTGAATTTTAAAGATTACAGCAACACTGGTGCTCTGTCTCAGTAATTTTTGAAGAATATAGAAATCCTAATGAAAATACTACACAGTGTTTATCTTGACATCAAAGGAAGTACTATCCTGATATTCTGGTGGGGCTGGAAACAGTTCAGTTTATGAATCCAGTCACTGAAAATATGATCACAGAAGCTAAAGATCACAATAACCTGAGGGCACTGCTGATAATATTCCTGGTAGGTGAAATGTAATTATGGTAGGTGGAATAGCATATTTCCTCAGTAATGGCTTGCATGCCAGTCATACGTTTTGAATGTGCCTTACTTCTCCTATAAGGTCAGGTGTGATCCCCCGGAGTTTTACTGGATGTTAAAATGGAGTGTGCATATTGGCAGACCTAATTGTAAATAAGTAAAGACACTGCATTGCAAGCTGTGAATTACCAATTGTTGCAAACAGTTGGCTGATGTTGCTTTCACTTTAGGTAGGCAAGTAAAGGAATTACAGCCTAATATGCATGTTGCTAAAAGCCATATTTGGAAAGTTGCCTGGATAGGATGTTTGAAAAAAAGGCTCATACAATTCTTACGTGCTTCTAAAAATTATTTACAGCTTTAAAATTTTTATAAGGGACAGTAATACAAATGTCATATCTCGGAACGTAATACCTG
The DNA here is from genome assembly GCA_013396735.1 of Grallaria varia. Classification (NCBI taxonomy): domain Eukaryota; kingdom Metazoa; phylum Chordata; class Aves; order Passeriformes; family Formicariidae; genus Grallaria; species Grallaria varia. The sequence continues at coordinate 107,324 of VWZG01005736.1, read as the reverse complement.
AAGCAATAAACTCCCTGGCCCTCTAGCAGAAGGTTTTGAACCTTGCCTTGTGTAGCATAGAAGGCTGAAGGTGTGTCAGTGAGTTTGACGGGATGGGAAAAAAATATTTCCTGTTTGATATGAAATGAAGTTAAAATGTACTAAAAATATCAAGCAGCCCATCCAAAACTCTGCAGAGGAACTTACAGATGTGTGTATTTTTGAATAAATTAATTTTATTCTGGCCAGCGTTCAGTCAAGACTACAGACTACAAATTTATCTCTAATCTTGTAACTATGCCAAAGGTAAGAGAAACACAGATGGAGGTGTCCTCTGGATGCATATTTCTGCTGTCACCCTTTATCTGCTCACCTGCAATAGCTGGAACCCAGCTAATTACTTCCTAAAAGGATTCTTCAAATAAAATGTTGCCATGTAGATGCTCAAAAAAAATCAGACATGAGATCCAGGAGTTCTGTTTTTTGAGACACCAGATCTGTTTGCAAGGAAAACAGGTTTTTAAAGAGTATTACAATTGTCTTGAAAATGTAATTTCTTGGATATTAGGAAGGAAAGGTATATTGTGGCTGCTGTCAGTCTGTGTTTCGCTGGATCTTCTGTGTGGTACATTTTTTGTTTATTTCTTCTCTCTGTATTTTAAAGCCTGTTTTAGTTTATTTTATAGAGGCTGCCAGTGAGGGGTGCTATGTGATCACCCCAGGGAGATTGCAGCTCCTGAATCTATGTCCTGCTGCCAGCCAAAAATTATGTTTAAGCCTAAAAACAAATCCCCAAGCAAAGGAAAGCTGTGAAAGCCCCACTTTATGAAGCCAGAAATTAAAGGATTGTCAGGCTTTTACTCCTCAGAAGCAGCCAGGGTGGAAAATCCTCAGGCAGTCTGTAGTCCGTGAGAGTGAAGTGGCAGGAAGGATTCAGCAGTGTGGGATGTGAAAGGCTGGCTGGCAGGGATGAGGTCTTTGGCATGAGCAACCTGGGGAGCAGAGAGGAGGGCAGCTGGGGTGGGCATGGTGTGACAGTAGTGAAAAATCGTGACCTCCTCAAGGTGGGGAGTTAGATAAAATATATTTTAATGCTTAGATGTAGAAGACTCTTGATATTTTTCTGTCTCATCTTAGTTGTCAAAATACATGAGAGATTATTGTGATTTAGACGAGTTTAACAGTGTTTTCTCAACGCACATTTTATTTTAATTCTCGACATAACAGCACATCCTTCTACTTTCATCTTAGCTGCTTGCTCACTAAATCTTCTGGTGAAGGTTTTCAGTGTTAAAGCTGAAAACATGCATTATCTAGGTCCAAAAGAATGCTCTGTGGTAATATACTCAGTGGCTTACCTCCCAGAAACACTCTTCAGAGTAAAAATTGCGCAGCTGATGTCCCTATTGTGGTGCATTGGAGTTGGAAGGCACCATCAGGCCCCATGAAGATGCTCACTGCTTCCTGATGCAGTGCTCTGTTAGCAGTGTCTGAGGATGGGTTTGGAAGTCATTCAAAGCAGATATTAAAAGTGCATATATAACCAGATAAGGCAACAGAAAACTCCCTCATTAGAAAAAGAGGATTTTCTTCTTGGATTTCTGACATGAGTTCTCGTGAAGTTGAAGTGGGTGATGTCTGATCCTTTTAAGGATGGGCAGTAGGACAGTAGTTCTGTCGCAGCAAATGGTAGAGACAACAGAAGAAAAAATGTCACCAGTTGAGAGTCAGCAGTGATGGGAGGAGTGTTTTCTTCTTTCTGTCAAAGGCAAAAGGAGTACTCGAGCCCTGGCTCCTACAGAATCCCGAAGAGAAAGCCTTTTCTTCTTTCTGAACAAAGCCCAATGAAATAAAACATGTCATTTCATGTCATTCTGTACAAATTGCTCCTCCGGGAACAATGAAACATTTTGTTCTCTGGCACATATGGGGCAGTGTGATCTCAACGCTCATCTATCACGTGAGGTTCATCCTTCAAGCTGCTGGAGGGAATTTGTTCTGGGGTGGTGTGTTAATGCTGTGGGCATCCTGGTGATGCTCTGGGATGGTCAGCATCCAAACAAAGTACTAGGTGGTCTAGCTCCAGCAGCTGGGCTGCAGGGTGGCTGAGCCTCAGCCGTGGTTGGTGGTTGGAGGAACATCCTCAGGGCCTGATGGAGCAGGTCCATCTTCCCTTGGGAAGAGATGAGGACTGTCACTACTTGTAAATGCCCCAATTTCTCAGCTGGCGGTAGCAGGGAAGGGGCTAATTTTCAAAAAATTTCTTACCTTGGGGCTAATTTTCAAAGAATTTGGGGATGAAAACTGAGCCTTTTGGCAAAGAGGAAAAATAATCTTTGACTGTCTCTTCATCTGTTGGTTCCCATTTCCAGCACCAGGTTGCTTCTTTCTGTCCCTCTCTGAGATTGCATTTATTGCATTTGTAGGTCATGAGGGTCTTGCCTTAGTGTCTGCAGCCTGCCATGATGTTGCTGACAGTAGGGCTGATGGAGCTGTGCAATTTACCCCAGAGGGATGCAACTTTTCCTGGGAATGCTGCATGGGGACATGCTGGTTAGCGTGGGGGGTTGTGCTATGTATTCCTGTCGATGAGCATGGCATCAGCTCAGCTCCGAGTGGCTGGGTGGTCATTCAGGCTGTGCCCATCAGCATGCCACTGGTGTGAAAAGCTGGGTTAACCCCGATGGACCCATGAGGAGTGTGGGGATCTCTGACCCTTCCTGATCCAGCCTGAAACTCTGATGTGACAGGAAGACAGCTCTGTTGGAACTGTTGGTATCAGAGATTTTAGTCTTTCACTGGTGCTTAGCAGTTCTGGACTAGCAGTATGACAGTGTATTTATTTAGTGGCATGGCAGCACCCTGGTCAGGGACTCTTCTCAGGAAGTGTTTAAAATGTAAAATGGAAGATGCTGTGACATGGAGACTGAGGGGATGAACTTCAGATTTGAGCCTGCCTTGCTGCTTTTCTTTGGCTGAGATCACTTGGTTTGTTCAGCCTGGAGAAGAGGAGACTGAGGGGAGACCTCACTGCAGTTACAACTTCCTTGTGAGGGGAAGCAGAGGGGCAGTCACTGATCTACTCTCTCTCTGGTGATCTGTGATAGGACTCAAGGGAACCACATGAAGCTGTGTCAGGTAAGGCTTATGTTGCGTATTAGGAAAAGGTTCTTCACCCAGAGGGTGGTTGGGCACTGGAACAGGCTCCCCAGGGAAGTGGTCACAGCACCAAGCCTGACAGAGTTCAAGCTCTGTTTGGACAACACTTTCAGGTACATGGTGTGATTCTTGGGGCTGTCCTGTGCAGGACCAGGAGATGGATTCAGTGGTCCTTGTGGTGCCCTTCGAAGTCAGGATATTCTATGATCTACATCAGCCCTGGGATCTCTGTCTGTTCATGTTCTGTTCAGCTCTGAAACAAGGACAGTATTTTCCTGTGGCCAGGAGTGCTGGAAAATAACCTTTCTGGGCCTAATAAGAGCTGCTATCGAAGACTCAGATTTTGTCATTTTTGTAAGACATGGGTTAAGTATGGTAATTGCTGTCTCAGGACTGGGAGTTACTTCAGGCTTGCACAAAAATTGAATAGGTGGTAAGAGCCAGGATGGTGGGCAATTTTACGTGGGTGAGTCTGTGCATACTTACCCATTGCTTCAGAGGTAATCACATTGTACTGGATGCATAAAATATAATTCCCCAAATGGCAGATTAGACTAGAAAGAGCACTTAAGGTTTTTCTACCCTTATATTTTCACAAGGACTGGGTAAAAACGTTCACAGCCAGGAGCTCTTTCACACTTGTTGCTGATGGATGTGCTAGTCTGCTTTGTGTCTGCATGGCTTCACAGGTCCCATGGTGTTGGGTAAGGGATGGAGTGCAGATATTTATCTTTGGGACCATGAGGGATGGAGGACAGAAGTTGGCTGGGGTTGTCTGGGGGCTCTCTTGGGAAGGAGAAGAGCTTAGCAGTGAACATCTGCATTACAGCTCCACTGCCCTGGGTGGATTTCTTTGTGGGCCATCAAAGGAGGGATGGAGACTCCTGCCACTGTGGCCACCATTTCCACTTGCCCTGCCTGTAATTTTTTTTTTCAGCTCCGTGGTTTGCTTCTCTTTTCTTTCCTCTTCCCTCTGCTCTCATAGCTTTGCTGAAGCTTCTCTTGCAAACTGAAGTTGCTGGCTGTGGCTATTTCAAGAAGTTTAAGGAAGGACTCAGTGCTGCTGGGCACAAGAAGCTTAGCTGAAAGCAGCCACAGTGAAAGGAGTTGAAATAACCCCTGAGTCTTGGTGGCTCAGGGTCACTAGTGCAGATTGCTCTGTTTGTGAAGGGCCCCAGCCTCTGGATGCTACAGTGAGGGGGAAGCAGAAATGTAAAAGTTCTGGGCACAGGAGATGATGGTCCTTGTTTGCAGACTACAGAAGGCAAAGTGCTGGCAGTGGGGCAGTGCAGAGGACACCCCTCTGAGAGCCAAACTCACAGCCCCAACAAAGGTCTGCATCACTGAGTAATTCTTCATCTGCTGGCTGGTCCTGGCATGTCCTACTTCTGCAGCACTGGCTTTTTCCTTTGTCCCGTTCAGCTTTGCCACGTGGGATTATGGTTCTGTGGCAGCCAGTGCGTGGGCTGTGACAGCCCCATCACCCTTGGGTCAGAGCTACACTCTTGCTGGTCCTTCTCCAGATGCTGAAATAGCCCCCACCAGCCAATCCACTTCCCTCTGTGTGCTCCAGTTCCTGCTGAGCCCAGAGCAAACCTGTGGAGAGGCAAAAGCATGGGGTGGCCTCATCAGAGTGGCGCCAGGGCCAGGCATGGCAGTGGCAGAGGTTGATCTGAGCTCTCGTCTCTCTCCTTGGGTTGAAAAGACTTTTAAAAGCATTTGAGAAAAGAAGGAAAGAGGAGTAGAAATAAATGTGACACTTTAAAAAAAAAAAAAAAGGCCTATCCAGAACTAGGTTGCAAAATGTATTCTGTTAAAAATGTAAAAAAAGTGCAAGGCAATGTTGTAACAGATTAACTTCTGAAGACCTGAGGTAAAAACTGAGCTATACTTATTAGGACATGATGGAGATTTAAGTGAGACGTTAAAGAGATGTGTTCTAATACATTGGATTTGCTGTAATTTTATTAAGTCAGAGACAGGTGCCGTACCTTCCTTCACTTTGCTGCTGCATCGTAGGAGCTCTTGATGCCATCAGCAGAGGAAAAGGAGCAGGCACCAGGAGTGGATTTTTAAATTCATATTATCACACTTTGGCCCAAGGAAAAGTGATGGCTTAAAGGAGCTGAAATCAAGCCCAAAACCCATCTAAATGGAAAACAGACAGTTTTTACATCCACAGATGATTATTGGGATCGCTATTTAGCACCACAGAAACAGATTAATGTTTAAATTACAACACTCTTCTCAGTGAGTATGATAGTTTTAGACTTGATATAAAGGTCTTCTGTGCTGCAGTCCTCTTAAAAACATAATTTTAGAGTCTCCTCAACCTGTTTTTGGTTCTGCTCGAGCCGTTAGTAAAACCTGTGCTGCCACGATGCCTCCTGTACGGTGACAGAGGGACGCGGTGCAAAAACAAAGAAAAAACTGTAATCTGTGTTGAGCCGTAATGAAACTAAATTTTGCCTTAACTGCGTTCGGTTCTTCTGCCGTTGCTGTCACATGCCAGAGGCTTTTGTTCCTAATTGAAAATGATAGCTCCCCGGGTGCTGGGGAGGCATGTGGCAGCCTTTTATGGCCGTGTGGATTATGTGCCTGCTATATTTCACACACTGCCTGGAGAAATGCAGCACATATTATTGATGTGAGGGACCGTCCCTCACTGTGGTTTTTTTCCCCGTCTCTCTTATGCTTGCATTCTCGGTGCTGCTCATTTCCAATTCCATTAACATATGGGATGTGGTAGGAAAGCTTCGGTACAAAAATTAGCAGAGGCCTCAGGAAGGAAAAAATCCCCAATGCTTGGTTTGCAGAGATGCGCACCAGTATACTCCCAGTACTTCAGTAAAGGACAACTGAGGGGAAAAAACCCCCTGAATTTGTTTGATGATGAAAAAGTTAAAGAAATTTCATCTGTCCTCAAAAAGGTTAATTTAATCTATCAAGACAAGAGATTAATGGAAGTGCAGAAATGAATATAGTTTAGAAACTAAGCTTTAGAAAGCAAGATAAGGCTAATGACAAAATAAATCACTATATAACCATCTACCAAGACTGGTTTATGACTAATGAGGTACTGAATGGGTGTCCCTTTCTGAGCTGCAGCCATGCCTCAGCAAGGGTGGGCCAGCAGCTCCCTTGTCCCACAGTCCCCCCCCCGCCCGAGGCTGCATCCTCTCCCAGTGCAGTGTCTGACTCCTGCAATAGGGAATGTGAAGGCTGGAATGTGCCTTGAGCACTCACCATCTCTCTCCTTCATATAAGTAACCAGATGCTGGCCGGAGCAGTGACTGGTGACCTGACCTCCCTGCCCCAGCTACTATACCTTGCTTTCTCATGCTCTCTCTCTCAGCTAATGAATATTTATTTAGAGAAAGCGAAGTAGTGCTTTTAACAAGTTTTCTTGGGCAAAATACAGCATTAATTTGGTATGTGTTTCCAGACCAGTTTACTGTCCTCTGCACAGGGTAAATGGATGGAAGTGCAATATTGCAACTGCTCTTCATATTAATCCATGGGAAATGCACAAGAACACATTTTACTGCCTTTAAATCTGAATGAGTGCTGCCCTATTTAATGAAGAGCTCTTCTGTGAGGATTGGAGAATTGAAGGAAAGAGGATTTCATTTTTTGCTTCAATTTCCTTTTACAGTACCCATTCCAGAGCCCTCTGACATTAATAGAAAGTTTTGGTACTGGATAATTTCTTAAATGGATCCTATTGCTGCATCTCCAAACTGGTGTGAGGTCATCAGAGGAAATGCAGAAGCTGCCACAAGGGTCTTTTCTGCCTGGGTCTTTTCTGGTACTAAAGTAGTGATGGTGGTATGTATAAATAGATGTGTATGTATATACATATAGATGTGTGTATATATATGTACTTATCACAGTAGTGAAGGCAAGGTCCATCATGTTCAGCTTGGGAAGCAACAACCACCGTCTGTCCTCAACTCACCCACTCACAAGCCCTGCAGTTTAGCAGCCACGTCATCAGAGCCTTTTGAAAATCACCCACTGTGTTTTCTAGCAGCAGTAAGTTAAACAGGTGTTCATTAATTGGCAAATTTGTAAAACTGCCCGTAGTCATGTCCTGTGGTGTAAGGAGTCCCTTGGAAAGGATGCCCTGGCTGGTCCCTAACGGTCTCAGTCACAGAGACAGTGGGTGAAACCGAAATCCTGGCTGCCCCCTCCTAAATGGAGCTAAAATCACCACTCCCCGATTTTCCTTCCTACACGTCCAGATTACCATGGCCACCCCTGGGGTATTCCCTTACTTTCAAATGTCCTTTTAATCATAGATTTGTGTGAGTTATTTGGCTGCTCTACACCAAGTGGTCTGAGGGCCCAACAATTTATATACACACAACTTGTGTCACTTTCACTGATCTATTGCTTTTTTCCTGCCTTGCAGAGATTCATGCTCATTTTTCTGCACAAGACATATTTAAATTGGAAAATAAAAATGACACATTAATCCTTTCCTTCCTTTGCCTCCCAGATGAGCAAAACTCTTGGAGTAAGCTCAAACTTGTCTCTTAATTTATGGAGAAATGCAGAAGTCTAAATCAAGCTCTGAGAAGATTAGATTACAAACTTTCAGTGGAAAAACTTCAAGGAGACCAATTCTGCGAATTGCTGAAAGCTTCGAGTTATTGAACCTCCTGAGCTGCCATGGATATCTCTTCCCTACAGGGCAAGACTAAAGAAAACTGTTGCTTTACCTGTGGAAATTCCACGTAGTGCCAGTGCCAGTGCAAATCTGATGCCCACATGGCCAGCTGCTGTGGGTACCAACCCTGGTGCATGCCCCCCTGCTCCTCACGCCAGCGCTCAGCATCACAGCACAGAGTGTTGTTGCCCAAGTGCGATGTGCTGAGCAGCTTCAAGTGTTTTGACTTTTGCAGTAACTTTTTTTACAACCGACCCCCTGGCATAAAAGCTGCTGCGTGTCCAGCAAGGGACATCCAGCACGAGATGTAACCCCAGCATGTGGTGGTGTCTCAGGAAGCTGCTGATCTTGGTTGCGTTTCATTTTTCAGCTGTGTCCTGTTCCTGTGTAAGAGCGTTGAAGGCACCTGAGCAGTGCTGGTGTGTATAAACCTGCTAATCTAACAAGAGAAATGGGCCAAATGTTTTTCTGCCTCTTCGAGGCACTGCAGTGTGTTTCATCAGAGGAGAACAAGCTGGGAGCAATAAACATAACAGGATTAAAATGATGGCTGCTTTGTCATTTTCCACGCTAACCTGAGTGCCTGAGAATTGCTGAAATATGGCTGAAATGCCACTGTGCTACATCTTGGTTAGAAAAGTCATTTGTTAAAAGAAAATCCACACCGAATAACTGGGTCTCGTCCATTAAAATAGTATGTGAACACTGGCCCCACAGTTTAAACATCACACATTTTGATAGCCTTTAGGAACTGAAAGGCAGTTCCCTCCCCTCTCTGCATTATCATATAATCTCATCAGAAGATAAACAGCCTCCTTACCCCCAAACATTTTGCTATTTGCATTTAGATTGTTCGGTACCAATGTTCAGGATAAGTTACTTCCTAGCTCTGTCAAACAAAATCTGATTGTCATTTAGCAGAGTGGCAGTCAATTTATGTTTCCATTAACACAGTTCCCAGGCAATTATCTGGGGAGGAGAGAGGAAAACCCTAACAAATTGCTCCCCTGCCTTCAAGACTGATTTACCAGTGGGCAGCTGGAGGGCAAATTGGACATACCCATGAGGAAGAGAAAAGGAATGCCTTTCTGCTATTGCTGGGGAGAAAGGTGTGGGGGGCAGCTCCCAGACCCCTTGGCTTTGCAGCATCACACACGAGAGCCAGTCCCGAGTGCCGCGAGGAGGCAGCAGTGATGTGGGGCAAGGTCACCACCCCTGGGTCAGGGATAGCAGTGGGGATGTGTCAGACTTTCATGCCCAGCCTGATTTAGTGGCAGAGCCAGAGGCCCCATCAGGTGTTTTTGAGCATGTGTCCACTCAGCAGGTGGAGATGCACTGTCAGGCACTGCCCTGTCTCCATAGTTCCCTGGACTGTGCCCATCCCCTCCTTGGGGACCCTGGGCCCTAAGCACTTGTTGTCATGCTTGGCTAAGTGGGATGGCAGAGGACATGCCCTCCTGGTGATGGCATTGCCCTCCACCACTGCCATAGACACCCCACAGTTGCACTCCTGGGGCCTGTTGAGGGGTTGCGTGCACCAACATGACTGACAGGAGCTTTACCAAGCCCTTGTGCAGATGCAGAATATAAATTTGGTATGTCTTCCTTCTCTGACAGTAGTTGAAGACCCTTCCTTCCTTCCTTCCTTCCTTCCTTCCTTCCTCCCTCCCTCCCTTCCATCCATCCGTCCTGTCTCAATGGCTTAATTGTTCCTCTGCCCCAGCATGCAGCTGTGCTCCCCAGGGTGACAGCAACCCTGGGGACCCTGTGGGTGATGGCAACGTCACCACCAAAGGCAGCTCCCCCACTGCTGAGCCCCGTCTTTTGCAGTGGTGCTGCACTGATGGCTCTGACCAAGGTTTCCACAGGCAAGGCATTTCCCCCAAGGACTCTCACCCCTAAATAAAAAGCAAGGCCTCTCCCTTACAGTGCTCTCTGAGAGGGGTGGGCATGTGGCACTGGCACAGCCCCACTCCCCATCAGCACTCCTTGCTCATGGGCTTTTCTGTCCACACACGTGTGTGTGCCCACAGGAGGTCACCATAGAAGGTCGTTTCTTTTCCCTTTGCTAAAACATCGTGTTGCATCTTGGCTGGTGCAAAAGAGCCATTTGTGTTGGAAACAGCTTTCAGTGACTCCCTGGCCAAATGAACAGGATGCTGGCTGTCTTTCCCTAAGACTGCTGGGGTCTCCCTAGGGTGGGAGTAAAGAAGAGAGCCAAGCAGGGGTGGGCTCACCTGCAACTGAGCTGTACCCATAAATGTGGGGCACACATACAGACTGTCTGCCACATGCTGCGAGAGGACCACCCCTGTGCAAGCCCCTGGGTGTCCTGGATTGTGGCCCCTTTGCAGCACCGTGGGGCAGGTGGTGCTGCTTGGTGGCTGAGAAAAATCAAGTCATTTTCTGAAGGGAGGGGAGACACGCACACCCCAGTGATTGGAAATACATCTGTGACCACTTGGAAAGTTATTTTTGCTACATGAAAGGATGGGGCATGAGGACAGGGCCTTCTCCAGACTGTATCACCTCTTGGCTTCCCTTCTAGTACAGCTCATTTATTTGGTTTGGCACAACTAGCTGAGCCATGTAGCTGCCAGGTTCACCATGTATAGGGAGCTGCTGATGTCAGGAAGAGCTTTTGGCTGCAGGAAAGCCCTGCAGATGTTGTCCAGGTGGTTCTGCTCTCCACAAGCATTTAGGAACAGTCAAACTGCGTAACAATTCTACAATGATTATTTTTCTTTCAAAACATAGCCAAGATTTCTATCAGGCACTAGAGCAGAAGCAACGGGCAACATGCAGTGCGAACACTGGATAAGGTGTGCAGTATGTGCTGGCAGCAAGGAGAAATGCCAGAAGAACAGGACCTGGCGAAGTGTGGAGGGGACTGGCACGCTGGACCAGCTTGGAAGTAGCTGGCCAGCTCCTCTGTGCAGTGTTTTGCACGACACTGCTTGTCAGGCAGGGCAGCCAGTGAGGGCGAGCAGAGGGAGAGGTGTTGTCTGCTCACATTTAAGTTCTTGTGGTTCCCACATTTCGGAATTTTGACTCAAGATCCAGCTGAGGCAAAGAGAGACTCATGTCACCTCTCTGAAGGGGTGGCTACCTTGAGCAAGCCCATGCAGATGATCTGGCTGTGCCTTGCTCCTTCCTGCCCTACGCGCACCCCTAACTGGGCAGTGGGCCACCATCTATGGGTGCCTCTTTCTCAGAGGCATCTCCCAGCCAAATCAAGGCAAAGAGATCCAGACCCTCTCATTCATCACTGTTCCCCCTCCAGCTGCTCTGCACCATGTGCAAAAATGGGCTTATACCCATCACCTGAGTTAGGGGGCATTCAAATGCCTGGGGTACAACCTGCTCCTTTCCCCCTCTCTCAGTTCCTTGACTGTACATAGCCTGGAGGACACATGGGTCCTGCTGGCACCACGCCCAAATCTATTCAGGGTAGGAGGAAAGGGGTCTTCCTCTGCCTACAAACCTCAGCCCACCAGGTGACCTCAGAGCACTCCTGAAGCAGCAGGATTAGAGGCTGCTGTTTGCCTTGAAAACATTTCTGCTTCCACATCCCTCCTAGCCTTGCCTTGCCACAGCCTTGCCTTTGCCACCTTGCTCCCTCTTCCTGGCTTGTCCCCACTCTTCTTCTCTGGACCTATACACCTTTTCTCCACAGGTAAGTTGTTAACTTCTCAAGATTCTGAAGAAATCCCAGACCTGCCAAAAGAGGAACCAGAAAGAGATTCTGACTTCTATTCAGGCATCTCTTACCTTTAAATGGCCTTTATTTATGTCGGAATTACTACAGGGTCTGCAGGGGGGTCTTCCCTGTTTTCTTTGTGAACCTCAGAGCCACTTACACTGCTTGTTCACCTTGTCATCTATTAGAGACAGAAACCTCAGTCAAGTTGCCTTAATATTTATTTTATTTAAAGAATCAGAAACACAGTCATTGTAGTTCATTTGTACTCATATCTGCCAACATTTCCTAAACCACGTTAACATTCATGTATAACAAAAACATTTTCTGAGCTGTGCAAAGTTCAAAGGAATTATTCAATTACTTGAACCCATTTCTAGAAGAGCAAACCTGGCATTTTACAAACTGAGGCCACCAGAAGGAATCCTTCCTTTTCCCCGCCCTGTTGCAGGAGATGCAGACGCCTCCTCCTCCCCCTTTTCCTGGCATAACAGGTAAAAATTAGACCACAGTGTAAGTTGAACCTTTCCGTCCAGGACTTTCTGAATGGCACTGGCTCATGCTTTTGTGTAACTGAGCTGTCTTAAGTTCACTTTAATACTTGTGCTCCTGACATGGAAGTGATTTGTCCAAGGAGATTACTCAGTAACCCAAACTGTGATGATAAGCAATAAACAGGGGCCAGAAATAGCTGCTTTCAAATAGAACATGTCCCCCCAGCTCACATATTTTTCCTTGGAGGAGGTACGACTGAAAGGGTTATCAACCATTTAAAAAAAACCACCATCCTCCCTGCAACATTTATTTCAAAGCGCTGATTTAATGATATGACATCTGCATGTTTTCCTTGATCTTCTCACACATCAACTTTTGTCCTGTTAGAGTTAAGCATGAAAAGGTGGATATCTGGAACCATTTTAGATCTGGCTGAACAGAATAGGCAGCAAGCAAGCTGTCATCCTGTTTCATTTTTCTGACTGTAGTAAATATACCATGGAACAGAATTTTAAGAGCGCTTTAACCACTGTAAGTTGTCAGAAAAAATCTCATCTCTGACAGATCTAATCCAGAATTTTTATTGGAGTCAATAACACACATTTTGGTGTTGCTGACTCGCTAACTGTGCAGTTTACAATTTACTGTTTGAGGTGCAGTGACACCAATTCTGACGTGGACCAGGTAAGTGGAACAGATATGGCTCTAGTCTCATGTCTTTCCAGAAGACATTTCCTCAGTCTCTTATTGGTTATAAAAAGGCAATTTCCTCTCAACAGTAACTAAATTTTTAGTGGCTGACTCATTACGATCTGGAATATCAACAAATGCGGCAACATTAAGTATATAAAGAAACACCCTGAAAATTATGCCTCCCTGTTTGAAGGTGCTATACTTGGCCATGGACTGTGTTTCTGGAATTGGTTTGTTACATGTGACAGCAAGAAGAACTTATTTTACAGAGAACAAAGTCACAGAGCTGAACTTAAATAGGAATGCTCACTTACATGGGTTTTGATATGTACTAGTACACACAGCTTGAATGAAAACAAAACTTACACCTTCACATATGAAATACTGGTAATGCAGTAATGGTGTTCACCCGCTAGGCCTCTTCCTTTTAATAAGATCATCTCCAGGTTACAGTGCCTCCGACACACTTTTAAACACTCACCACATGTGGGCTTTGGCAAAAGCCAGCCGCTGTCAGAGGCAAGGCATGGATACAGCTACGAAAGGCTTTTCATCACAATTCATTCCTCAAGAGCTGATGTCTTTTTAAATACTCTCACAATCACATTATGGCATTTTTTTCTCATTCTGTTCGTTCAAATAACTGGCTAAACTCACTTGACATTTATTGCACCTTTAAGTCCCTGGTAGATGGAAGCTTATATTGCCTGATATGGTTTGTACTGTAGCTTGACCACATTAAGAAATCCAACAGTCTCCAGAACTGTACATTTCTACAGTAAGAAATCACATTTCGATAACGCTAATTACGGCTGTTGCAGATCAGCTCTCGTCTCCGTCATGCAATGACAGGGGAAAACTCCGCAGTCCTTGCCTGTGCTAGAACCTGCAGTGTTCTTCTTATTGCCATGAAAAAGTCAATTAAAATGACTCCTCTGGGAAATACTTCCAATTCTGGAGTCATTATCACTCTCCAGACAGAATGCTGTGCTTCACCGTGGGTCTTCAGCCACTCTAAATACATAGGAGAGAGCAAACGTGCGTGCTGCACAGGCACACTCCCCCAGGCATATTTAACAGTGACCATGTGGCTTTTTCTCTTTATGAAACAAGAGCAAGCAGTCTGATCTCGATCTCCAGATACATTTCTAATTTCATATGTTGAATGCAAATCTTGTTGCAGCCTCTCTGTTTAACCAAATCTTTAACAATTAAAAAAAATAGCACCAGATGTATGAAAAAGAGGAAATGTCTGATCTAGTAGGAATATATATAAAGTAGAGCAATTCTTACAGTAAAAAGGTACGTTGTACAAAAAAGCAATGGAAAGTGATACCGAAGGACAAAAATCCATGCTGCATATAATAAGGGCAGAAGACAGGCAAAAGGGATTCTGCTCAAATAACCACAGTTAAATGGTGGAGCTGTACTTCCTCCAGGACCTCCCCGGCGGCAGCGCCAGGACACCAGGTGGTATGGGACTCTGAGCACTAACACACTCACTGACAAACTTGCGCAGCATATCTTTGAGGTATATAGAAAGCATGACATTAACATTTTGAACCCTCATTCTTTCTTGCACAACGATGCACTGATCTCTAGCTGGGGTTTTCTCCACCCTCCCCTCCCTCTTTTTCCCTTGGGAAAAACAAAATCCCAGTTTAAAAGCTTCCTAGCACACCTTCTTGAACTCTCAAACCCATCTTGCATAGGCCAGTAATAAGAACACTGCAGTCTGACAAATAAGTTACAGCAATATAACAGCTTTCCTCTTAATTTTTTTAAAGATATCTTCTCTATAATTTACACAAAGGGTTAACAGCCAGAGTTTAGGTTACTACAGTCCAGATGGGCGTCCTTTCAGTCTGTGATTCCAGGTGGAAGGCACTACTTCAACATACCACTGTATGCACCGCACACGGTCTCGGGAGCACAGTGGGGCACTGCGTCTCCAGAGATGCAGACTGAAGGGCCTGGGGGAAGTCTTTGGAAATAAAAATGGCAGTGGTTATCAGTCCAGTTTCTCTTTGCTGTCTCTTCTTGTGCTATGCAGTTTCCCCTGAAAGCTCCTCAGTTGAGAGAGTGGCGATTCATCCTCAGAAGCTTTCGACAAAGCTCCCGGGGAAGAGCCCCGTCCTGCCGTTCCTCTGCAATGTCCCTTTGTACCAGCCATCCTCCCGTTTCTTGTGCACAAACACAATGTCACCTTCCTTCAGTTCGATCTCAGCCTCGCTCTGCGGTGGGTATGGGACCACAACACGGTACCTTTGGAGAAAAGAATGCAAGGACTTGGTCAGTCTGTACACAATGGGAGCAGCCAGGCACCAGTACTAGAAATCTTAGGAAAAAACCTTCTGGAAATAGCAATAAGTTGCATTTTCGTACACCAGTTGTATCCAATGGAGCCACATTTTCTCCTATAACTCGGTAAGACATAGAGATTTCTGGCCAGATTGACTGCAGACTTGACCAGGATGTACTCTGGAGCCAGGCCATGAAAGCAGGAAAGTATTGTCAATACATGGTGGTCCCTGCTCCCAGTCATGTGCTGAGCTTATGCTGTGGACTCAGTTGCTCTATCCTAGTGCTGCATCTGCCTTTGCTACAGCATGTCTCATCCAGCTCTGCATCTGCTACATCCAAAAATCATAGAATCATAGAATCATAGAATGATAGAACAGTTTGGGCTGGACGGGGCCATTAAAGGTCATCTAGTGCAACCCCTCTGCCAGGGGCAGGGACATCTTCAACTCGATCAGGTTGCTCAGAGCCTGTGTGTCAACTGCATGAGTCAGCTTGGTGTTTTCTGCAAGCTTGCTGAGGGCACACTCAATCCCACCATCTGTGCCATGGATGAAGCCATTGAATAGCACTGGTCCCCCAAGGGACACCCCTTGTCGCCATTGTCCAATGGGTCAACGAGCCATTGACCACTATCCTCTGGATGTGACCGTCCGNAATGATAGAACAGTTTGGGCTGGACGGGGCCATTAAAGGTCATCTAGTGCAACCCCTCTGCCAGGGGCAGGGACATCTTCAACTCGATCAGGTTGCTCAGAGCCTGTGTGTCAACTGCATGAGTCAGCTTGGTGTTTTCTGCAAACTTGCTGAGGGCACACTCAATCCCACCATCTGTGCCATGGATGAAGACATTGAATAGCACTGGTCCCCCAAGGGACACCACTTGTCGCCATTGTCCAATGGGTCAACGAGCCATTGACCACTATCCTCTGGATGTGACCGTCCGACCAATTCCTCATCCACCAAACAGTTCACCCATCAAATCCATCTTTCTCCAATTTAGAGAGAAAGATGTCGTGGGGGACAAAGACCTTGTGGAAGTCCACATAGATTACACCTCNGTGCCATGGATGAAGACATTGAATAGCACTGGTCCCCCAAGGGACACCACTTGTCGCCATTGTCCAATGGGTCAACGAGCCATTGACCACTATCCTCTGGATGTGACCGTCCGACCAATTCCTCATCCACCAAACAGTTCACCCATCAAATCCATCTTTCTCCAATTTAGAGAGAAAGATGTCGTGGGGGACAAAGACCTTGTGGAAGTCCACATAGATTACACCTCTAGCTCTTCCCTTCTCCACTGATGATGAAAAACAGGGTTTACCATGCTCCCACTGCCTGTAATACCAGCAGAGGTTAGTTAAGCAGTTCACGTTTTTCTTCTTATGTTTCTTGAGAATGTACTTTGGGTCCCTCAAACCTGGAAGAGAAGCTAAAACGGAGAGCTATCAAATGACTTTCAAAGCACTCTGCAAACCAACTGGGAGCCCCAGCCCTGAACCATTCACAGGGCTCTCTGGGAACTTAGTTTTCAAGTGTCACTTCATTTCAATGAAGTAATGATGCGTCTGAGCCTGATACAGCTATTCTGCACTCAAGGCTTATCAGCAGGCGTCCTCCTGAGAGCACAGACTGGGCCATTTTATATCAACGCACTTGTGTGCAGAGCAGCAAATATATTTCTGCTGCACGGTTGGTTTTTTTCATCAGCACATGTACTGTTGCAGTCATCTGGCATTTGGTTAACAGTCAATAACTGTCTTTCTAACTGCAAAGTAATGAATATAGTAAGATAGTTAAAAGATGCCAGTTGATTACCTAAAGTGCATCTCCTGAGAATATTTCCACAACCGCTGCATGGCCAGTGATGCCTTAGTCATGTCCATAAACAAGATGAGTTGTAGTTAAGATACTATCCTGTCACTGGGGACTTTAACATGCCATGAAGGCTGTGGATGCTCCCTGAGCCAATCCCAGTGAGATGGTACCAAAGTAAGGAGCTCTCCAGTGGCACTCACCCATTTTCTTTGTAGACATTGCTCAAGTACCTAGTGAGTGCAGTTCTGAACTAGGGACTCCACTTTGACATGGCACTGAAAATACCAGCTTTAGCTCTGTGCTTGGACATCTCCATAGCCAAACAACACACTACTTCGTAAAGCATTAAACTCCATTTGGAGCAGGAGTTCTCTAAAACCTGACTGGCTTTTTCATCTTGACACAGCAACACAGTCATGTGGAAAATATATGTGTTCAAATGCCATCAAAAATCTGCCAGTTCTCTCTGTACCTTGGTTAAAAAATCTAGCTGTCACTTCCTTCCTCTGTGGAAAAGCAAATAACAGGTTGAAACGTGTGCTGCTGGCTGGCTGTAGGAAAATGTTCTATCAAGCTATCATCTGTGGAACTGCTACACTTATATTACGAAGCTTTGCCAATTACACCCATTATGCAAATGAATGCACACATTATTTCAAACACTCTGCTGCAGTGTTGATTAATTAAATTATCAGAGTGGAACAATTTCAGCTAAGATGATGCCAAGTTTCAGATCTCACAACTCTCCACAATCACAGCACATTGGAACTTCACCAAGGACTCAAGGGCCTTTGAGAAAGAATAAGGTTGGACTTCAACATTAGTTGAGTGCTGTGGAGATACTCACAGACCCTTCTGGCAGATCAGGAAACTGAAATGCAGAAAAAGGTAGTGTGTTGGGCAAGGTAGCTCTAAAGACCCAGCTGGGACTGCCAACACCTCATGTCATACCTTAAGAACAGATCCATCCTTTTAAAGCCAAGGTACATCCTAGGAGTGATGAGCTGCTAGTCCCTAAATGGCTCACATGAAGAGGGAGATGACCACACTCAACAGGAATGTGCCCATAGTCTTAAAAGAGGTTCTACACAGCATCTTCTTAGAGATTTAGAAAAATAAATCTCAGTCACTGCATTACAAAATGAGGTACATTTTCCCATTTAGGAAACCTCAAATGCTGTGGTTTAAATTTAATCAACTACAGTACCTCACAGGCTAGCATCAAAGAGGGTTTTGATAGAGTAACAAAATATTAGCTACAAAAGACCTTGCAAATCGGTTAAGAAATCGTCCTTGAGAGATGGAAAGGGATGCAATGCCTTTTCCCATGAGAGGTTTTGAAGCAGGGCCTCGGAAAGGCATCCTGGTGGGGGCTGCAGGGGCAGCAACCGGGCACCGCTACTGGCACGGGGTGCTGTGCCGCCCCTCCACACCTCCAGGTGGCACCTCAGCCTCACTTATCCTCTGGAATGGCACTGCAAGGACCTATGTATATTAGCAATATTTTTTTGGCAGAAAAGGTCTCTTCTCCCAGGCATCCTCTCTCACTCCCAAAAAGGCAGTCCAGGATACTTCTATTTATATCTCCCCCTTTTTTCCCCTTTTGTCCCCTCTTTGAGAAAATACTATAAAATTGTAGAACTTCTTACACCAAACTCTCTCTTAGCATTTCAGATGGATCTCAGAGTCTCTTCTGTTTCATTTGTGTCTCATTGCATGTCTCAATTACCAACTTGTAAAAATGTTAATTATCTGGGCAACAATTGTGATGACAAGCGTGGCAACCACCTCTGTCCATTGTTAACAATATTTGGTATTTTCTCTTGTAAACTGTGCTCTCATATAGTTACAATTCTGCCAAATGTTAATAATTTTTGCCCAAATTCTCTACAGCAGCCGGCTCTGTCAAGCTGAGGGTCCAACATACAGCCCAACGGCCTCATCACTTCCAAAAATAACATGAGGGTTTTGGCAGCACCAGCAGGAGCCAGGTGAGGACTTCCACAAACTGCTCTCTGGTCACCATATTTGTGAGCAAAGCCCTGTCCTGCAGTCCCATTGGTCTGTCAGGGATGGTGTTCCTTCAGAAAATAACCTGCTCTCAGCCAAGTTAAAAGCATTTAAACCACCCCAAAATGGCCTGTGTTTAGGCTTGTATGGGCACTGAAGGTAAAATCTCTGATGATTCAAGCTCAAAGCTGGCCTAGCTCTGCGGGGCCTCAGAGAGTGCATTCTCTTCCTTTCCTAACAATGGGTCCCTCTTGTGTTTTTCTCTCAGGGGTCAGATTCAATGTTGGACTTCTCCACTGTTGGCTGCTGTGGCATCCTTGGGTTGGGCACTTCATCCCTGGAGGGGACTGTCCAGGATGGACCTGGGAAGGGTCCTTGGTGCCCAAGAGATAAGACATGAGAGGCTGCAAGTGGTATCAGCAAGGACAGGGGATGGGGTTTGCCTAGGCAGGAAACCCCAGGGAGTTAGAGAATGGAGCAAGATAAGGGAACAGGTGGAGGAAGAGAGAGAACTGTTGGGAGACAAACCGGGAGCAGAGGAAGAAATGGGATCATGATGAAAACTGGAAGCCCGAACAGATGATGTGGCTGTGGCTGCTGAGGGGCAAAGCTGTGTTGAGCTGAGTTGGGAGAGCAAAGAGCCTTCATGGGTGGAAGCCTGGACAAGGCAATGGCATTCCATGGAGCAGGGGACTGCATGGGTAGAGGCTGGCACTGGGGCTGAAGGTGGGATGGGCACCCTGGCAGCAATTATCTCACTAAGTCAGGTGTAGGTCCATCCTCTGCCATCAGCAGAGACCTTGGAAGCCCACTGTCCCCTGTCTTCATAGCACTTGTCCTCACAGTCAAAAGAGACGCCTCTTCCACGCAGCTCTCCCTTTGCTACTGCTACTGAAATCTGGACGGTGCTGCTACTGAAATCTGGAAGGTGAAGCTGAGACTCCTAACCTCAAATAGATGTCACAAACAGATGGAAGTACTGGTTTTATTGCCTTTAAAAAAGCAAAATAATTAAAGATGTCATTTATGTAGATGCATAATGACATCTACTACCTTAACAGAGCAGGAATGTTTCACACCCGTGCACCTGGGATGAAGAAACTAAAATTGCCCATGACTTCACTTTTGCTTCTGTGCAATATAATCTTTCATTATGTGATTGCAGATTATTTTTCCCACACGATGCCTACCTCATTTAGTGCACAAGATGCTTCTCTGGATGTGAGTCAAGGCTCTGACTGGAAACTGCCCCATGTTTTGCAAAGGTTGGAATATCTCTAGCAAGTGACCACGACAAAACTTACTGAGTAGTGCAGATGTGGGGAAAGTGGCATCTCTGACTCCTCCAGCTGCAAAGCCTCGTGCCACACTTTCCACACAGTGAGACTCATCTCATGCACGCTGGCTGCGTAGGAGTCTGTTGTCTGGTCTAAATGACTCATGCAGGCTCTCTGTCAGCCTGCACATCGAACAGTATTGATGAGAACTGATCAGTAATTAAGGGCTGGACTGAGGCCTGGAAACTGACCAAAAAAATCCCCAAAATACTGGGTATCTGCTCACTGAGTAAATATGTGCACCAAGGACATTGACAGAACTAGAGGAACCTAAGAAAATAAATGTACAATGAGGCAAAAAAGGTCTGCAGAGCTAACCTCCAATCTGGTTCCATTTAGAGTACTTCAATTTGGATGCTTAATGCAAGTTCCTGTTTGTCAAAGCATCATGCACTAAGGACAGTTTTCAGGAGTCCAGTCCTGTGACTCCAACAGGTCCCTTATGTGTTAGGATACACAATTAGTTTTGGAGGGAACAGATATTAGGTGCCAATGAAGCATCTAGGCTAGTTAACCACCACTCTTGTTTATCAGTGAAGCGGTTTCTCCATCCTTTTATTGGCGAATTGAAGAGAACTGCAAAGCACCTCTGCACAAGCCAGAACCTGCTTTTCCATAGTACAATATCTGAATCAGAAGCCTTGGAAAAACAAGTCTCAGTTGGGTCTTTTATCCTTCCGCTGGAAATACTGCAGGATTCAATTTCTGAGATGGTTAATTCCAGTTTCTCAGTCCTAAGGCAGGTATCCCTAGTCAGAGAAGCATTTAACCATGTGCATACATTTCACTGTTCAGTCAGAAATTTCTCCTGGGATCATTTCTCTAGTATCACTTTCCAGGAATGAAAAGAACCCTTCTTTTGCCTTCCTTTTTGGCAAAGAAGTTACATATGCCCAGCGAAATTGAAGTCAATGGGCATTAAGCACATGCTTGAATGCTTCCTTGAACTGAGAGCTCAATTTCTAACGTGGCAGTGATTTGTAGAAAGATACATGGAAACATGGAGGGGTCTATTTTAAAGGTCAAACTTACAGCTCCCATCTTATTCTGCAGTACTGCTGTGGTTACAACTTGCTTGAAGGCTCCACGTAAACCACAGAAACACAGCACAGATATGCCAGTCATGACAGTAAGTCTGGACATGGCCGCTTTATCAGAATATAACATGGCAGAATTAGTGCCAGTTACTATAAAAGAGTCAACAACGCGTGACGTGTTTGACTCAGGTTTGCATCTGGGAACAGTGCCAGGCAGCGAGGGGGAGATGACTCACACACACACATGCACACTCAACTCTCCTGTTTTGCTTAATGTACAGTCATATTTTCTTGAAGGGGGTGGCAAGGAAAGTATTCTGTCTGGGCGCTGCTAGGCACACACACCCCCCTCTCTCTCATGTGAACCAACAGCACCAGGGGGACGTGGGCAAAGCTTGGCCCAGTGCCTGCCTCACCACAGTGCATCCCTGTACTGGTCCCCTTTCATGCACCAGAAGAAACGGATGGAGCAGGAGGTGGAAAAGAGTGTATGGGGCACACACAGCCTGACAGGATATTCACTTGGCAGTCAATCAATGCAACACAATATGACAAGGACACCGCCTGGGAAATTTCTCTGCTGCCTGGACTGCTGGATGCTTTATGGCAGAGAGCAGCTGAAGTTTTATACACTGATAGTGGGAGCTACACCCAGAAAGCAGAGGTGGGCTCTGACTATCCCAGCAAACCACATAAATATGAAGGCTAAATGACAGGAGAGCTAAAAGCAATTTCCTTTCTAATCCAGACATCCATAATCAGGTTTTGGAATATCAATAAGGATAAGATAATTGCTTTCCTCATTTTTTCTCTGTACCAAAAAAAAAAGAAAAAAAAAAAAGGAAAAAGGAATGAATGTATAAGCATTAACAGCACCTTTAAGAGGGTGACGCTCACTTCACCTTCCTGTCTACCTGGCTGTAACTCCCAGGAAGGGCTGCACTGTCAGGCAGCAGAATAGGCAATTCTTCCCTCAAATCGTGAGCAATCAGAGCACTTTAATGCACCTCTTGGTGCATTGGGTTTGATCAGTAACCTGGATGTGGTGAGTGCTGGAGCTGCAAGCCAGCCCCTATAGGAAAAGTAGCGGTGCTCTGCTGCCTGCATGAGCCTCATTTCGAATGCTGTAAATATTAAGGAATGTGCTACTTCTTCCAACCTTTCAGTGCTCTGTTTCTATGTGCACAGATGGGCGTTGGGAGACAGAAAGCCAAGTACAGCTAAGTGTACTGAAATGCTTTGCAGCTTTTTAAAATTTCATCCAGCATCTGAATCTGTTTATCTAACCTTTTTTTCCTTCTCCTCCCTTTTCTTTGTCAGAGAATTGCTCCTACTGTGCAGATGAAGTGCACCAAAATGCAAACAAGCAAAATACGGAGCTGAGTGACGTTGAATGCAAGTTGCTCCATTGCCAGATGTGAAAAGAACAAGTGGCTTGAAAACCATAATTTGTTTTAAAAAAAATATAATTTGGTACTTCTGAGAAATTTGATGATTTAATGAGCACAGATGGATGTGGGATGAATTTCTAGGAGACAAGTGTTTAATGTATCTGCTCAGATTATTCCAGTGCTAAGCACTATCCTTCCTAGTGCATGAAGGTAATTAATATTTCCCATTATGGACAAGAAAAAGCCCATATGATCATTTAAGCAATGCAGATACACCAATGATATGGAAGTTAATTCATAAATCAATTAGAGAATCTTGCCTGCTGTGTATAATTAGGGTTACTTCAATTATAGCTTATTTTTGCATTTAAGACTCAGGAATTAAAATACTTAAAATCAGAGTAAGTTCCTTATCATAATATACTGCAACTGGAAGTATTTAGTCAGTTTTAGAGTCTAAATCTATTTCCTCCTGATTCCAGCACAGCTAAGAGAATGAAGGTAACTCATGTCTCTCTGTTTCTATTCTGCCATTTAAAATGGTCATCAGTTAAATACTTCCCTATCTGGACCACCCTGAGGTGGCCTGAGAAATTTGTAGGATATGGGACTAGCCCTGGTGTGTTAAATAATGTGTCTGGAGCTCTCTACAGTAAAGCTTTGAGAAAAGCACCCTAACAGTCAGCTCAGGAGACATCAGGGGCTGTCCTTCCTGTCTTCCTTTCATGGCTACATTTAACTAAAGGTGCAGAAGTCCACTGATTTAGTTACACTGGTGCTAAATCTGGTTTATATTGATTTAGCTTTTCTTATAGCATTAATCTGAACTGATGTAGACCAAATTAAGTGAGCCTAAATAGGGATTGTTTTTTCACTCCTTTTACTAAATTGCTTTTTCATGGATTTTAAGGACAAGAGACTACTGCAATAGTCTGCTCTCACTGCCTACATTACAATGCTGAAGGACTTGCCTGCATTTATTTCTGCTTCAAGTCTAATAGTTGTACTTGAACAACGGCATCTCTTTTAGATAAAATACCAAATCTAGAGTAAAAATATTCTCATGTCTGTCCTAACTGCAGTCTCTTACAGACTGTTACCAAGCCATTCCTAAGCCTGCTCTTTACCAGGAGTACCAGAGCTCCCTGTATCTCTCATTGCAAGTATAGAGTTTTACATCTTTCATTCCTCTTATGATGCTTCTCTGAGACCACTTCACTTTGCCTCAGATTTGTCTCTTCTACAATATACCGTTACTCTGTGTTCTCCTTACCAATTAGTTGAATTAGATCTGTACCAACAGGTCTGCTGTCTTCATTACCCACCTTCACTTCAGCAAAGGCTTTGTGTTGGACAGTGCAGGTCCCAGACCCGACTCTTTCTGGGCTACTCTACATACATAAATAATAATTTTCTAATGATTTCTGACCTAGAGTTAGATTTGATGCCAGTGAATCACTTTTCAATCCACTTACTATCTGCTGGATTGTTTGCGTGTAGTTTACTCAGCAAGAGGTTTTGTAGTAACAAACCAGATGCCGTAGAAAGGTTTAAATATGTTATGGTGTTATTGCCACCTTCCCAACCAAATTCCAACATGCACTCAGTAAAACACTGAGTAAGGTATGAACTGTCCTGTAGTATCCCTTATTATGCCCTACATCTTCTGGCTCATGATCCCAAATAGATTCAGGGTCAACTAGCTTGCCCAGTCCATTCCCTTCAGGCTCTTTTATGCACTCAGACAAAAGTAGTTTCTTTCAAACTTCTGCACCTTAAATGTTGTTTCATAATTGTTTTAAATACCAACTCAAGAGAGTTACCTAAACTGCTTTTTGAAAATTCCTTGATGCTTTTGTACAATAAATGTTCTCAATAATTTTTTTAGTGCAAAGCATTTCCATAGCACTGTAGCCATGTATTATCTATTCCCTTCCCTGTACTCAAACTGCAGTCTCGTAGAAAACATTTACTTCAAGCAAGTATGGCTCTGCACATGGAGACCTAGCTCTTTTCTGTACCTTTGTTTCTGGTGAATTATCTCTCTCTTCACTTGCTTTTGTATTTTGGTGCTCCTACTCTGCTCTTTTGGGGTTTGCAAAGTCCTTTACTCTAAAGTACCAATTTGCAGAGCAGACTGCTGAAATGAACTCACTGGTACATCCCTCTCTAGAAATGAGCTACATTTTTGGTAAGAGGTCACTGAGGATGGCCATACCTGTAGGTATCCTTAACAGCCTTTGGTATTGCAGAACAGGACAGAAAGAGCTTTGATGAGCAAACACATCACACCTGTTACCTCCAAGGGAGGCATAACATGTAAACACCATATGTCTATTGAACCATAGGGATCTCACTCCAAAAAAGTGGCATTTGCCAACAGCATTTACACCATTTATGCTGAGAAAGCACTGCTGTCCTACATATTTAGACCAGGGCTGTACAGTGTCATGGACAGATGCTGCTCACCACTTTTTCAAACCTGCACTCTGTGTCAAATGACTTTCCATGGGCAGATGCATGCAAGACCTGTCTTTCTAAATGACCCCTGAGCCACCTACAGTCAATTCACAGAGCAGCAAAACTGCAACAACCCCTGAGCAAGGTAAACTTGCAGCCCTCCTCCAAATGCTCCCCGAAAACACTGTCAACTTAAGGAAATAACACAGCTTACCTTTCCCGGGGCAAAGGCTTGGGCTCTGGCCGAATAGCTGCCATGGAAGAGAGGGGTGGCCTGGCAGGAGAAGGGATGGAAAAATTCAAATCCAAGGAGCCTGTTTTCCTGTGCAGAGGCTCCAGCCCCATGGCTCCTTGCATTTCACTCTCTATAGGGCATGAGCCGGCTCTGCCGTGACTGGAGAGAGAGGAGAGCTCAGGTCCCACTGCCCCTTGCAGAACTCCTTCGATGGCTGTCTGGGGGTCATGCGTGGGGGACACAGATGGTGGGGAGCGTGACTTCTTTTTTGTTGATGCTCCTGCTAGAAGTTTCAACAGCCCGCTCTTCTTCTCCTTCTGCAAAGGAACCAAAGGAAATATGGGCAGTGAGCAAACCCAACAACTCCAGTTGTCTTTCTGTTGGAAAATCCCAAGGTGTGTGGAAGGAAACCTCTCAAAACTACCATGACTAGAGGTGGATCTAGATAGAACTTGAGCTTTCTGTAATAAAGATTCCATGATAATCTCTCCCCATCCAACAGGGCTTCAACTCAGTCAGCACAGAGTAAGGATCAAACATGCTACAAAGACCTATCTCCATTTTCAAATCTATCCAGGCAGTGATCATGTGTCTTTTGAAAGAAATAGTGCAGCTCCAGTGGAACAGCAAAGGTACAAACTTCCCATGCAGAGAAGACAGCAGTGCTGCCCTCTCCCTTCCAGGAGAATGCTGTCCCTCAATAAGAAATACCCTACAAGTAAGAAATCAGGACCTATGGCCAAAAACCTCTGCTGGAAAGCACAAGGGGCTGAGGAGAGATTTCAGATCCCAGTCCATGTAAAGGGAAGCATTCATCATTACTGCCTCATTTACTACCCTATGCAGATTTACTGTAAGGAGAATGGAAGCACAA
Organism: Grallaria varia; assembly: GCA_013396735.1. NCBI lineage: Eukaryota > Metazoa > Chordata > Aves > Passeriformes > Formicariidae > Grallaria > Grallaria varia. The sequence continues at coordinate 81,157 of VWZG01005736.1, read as the reverse complement.
GACAGTGGTTTAATTGTTCTTTCCAGCACGTGCTCCCCTTCACATCCTGCATCACAAAGCCATACCTATTCGTGTCTCCCTCCCAAAAGTGGGTCACTTTTCCTCATGAGTTAAGGAAATGGTATCACTTCGATGTTTGAAGACAGACCACAAAATTCAAAATTGGCAATTGCAGTGCCAGTGCATGGGAGATTTCTAAGTTTTACAAGGGTTTCTGATACAGAAGAATGAAAAGAAGATAACAGCACCCCTTCAATTAATGTGGGGAAAAAAATGTTCAGCCTGCATTACTGAAAAAACATATCTGACCTTGTGAGTTTCATATCAGTGTGGTGAGAAATCCTGCTGCACATTTACCTCAAGCACACACAAATACCAAGTACTATGTCCTTCATCTTGAAAGTTTTTTGTGTAGAGGGTTTGTGTGTAGAACTGGCCGTCCTCTGGTATAGGCTGCACAGTGCTAGGTTAGAGTTGCAACCAGGAATGCTCTGCAGGAAATTTTTCATTTCTAAAAAATTATACAAGAAGTTTTGCAAAAGGTCTATTAGATTTCTTCCTCTTTTGTCAGAAGAGCAAGCCATTACCCAAAACTACCTTCAGAGACTCAGGGCTGTGAAGTTTAGCTGTATTTGATACTTTGTTCAATAACAGGATCCCAGGGGATAAAATCAAACCCAGCAACTGTAAGACTTATGGAACAGAAACTATCTCGCTATCTTCAAGTAGGAACACTCTTTGGAAATACAAGCCAGTAATTTATTCTCTGTAGACAGAAAATGTTTAAAATTATGCACTTTTATGTTCTGACTGCTGATGTAATTTCTCAAAGCAGCTTTAAAGAATAGGAGGGCTACAAGAAAGTAAATATAAGCTTTTAGAAGATGCTTGGTTTTACTACAGTAAATGTACTTGGAGTATCTGGTATCTCTGTGTCCAAAACTGATAAGAAAACAAAAATACCTTAGATGTGAAGATGCAGAAGAGCTAAAAGGAAGCACAGTTGTTGTAACAGAGCCAACGTCCACTGATTTTTGAAGAGTAGAGTCTGAACTGCGTGTCCAGATCTTGGTGTCCTGAATGCCCCTCGTTATGTTTTAAAAGAGCATTTGTCACTCACAGGATGAAATGATGCATCCTGCCAAGATGTTCACTCAGGCAGAATCCATGGAAGCTAAAGAATGGCCATATGGCACCATCAGGTCAAAAAAATTAAATCAATTCCCCTAGAAACAATTGAAAAGCAGACCAAATGCCCCTGATAAATATATTCTTTCCCCAATGGGAAATGACTGTTGTGGATTATGTATCAAGTGTGCATCCTAGAATTCACCTAAAACACCAGAAAAAAATACTTCAGTATTTCTCTCACTCTCTAATTAAACAATATCGTTGCTGTCATCATGATACAAATTTAAAGGCCCTTCACAAAATCGCAACACTCTCCTTTCCCTGTGGCACATGAAACAATAGCTCTAATGATCCCAGCATCCTGTGTCAATATGCATTTGAAGGTGTCCAAAGGTCAGTGACAGAATACAATAGCCATTGTGGGGCTCTGCAGAAACTATTGTGCAGCAGTGAGCACTTTGAGCCTCTTTAACTGGCAGCTTTGCACATGCAAAGAAACTATGTGAACTAAAGCCGTGTATATAGAACAATTAATATTCCTATGTAGTAGCAGATTTTCTAATTTTTGCTTCTAATTTAAATACCTTGGCAAATTTTCATTAGAAAAACCTTGTGATACTTAGACCATTTAAGTCACAGAAGCAAAAATATTTGGGAAGAAGGAGGTGCATATACTCACATCCATATGCACATTAAAATGCAGATGAGTCTGACAGTCATTCCATTTTTTTTAGAAGAATGACTTCCACTCTGCAGGATTAGCCCTGGCATAAATTTCTACACTTAAGCTAATATCCCTCAAATAACAGAAAGCTATAATGAACTTGCTGATGTACTCTTTGTTCTACTTAACAAAAGGAAAAATAAATCATTGATTTTTAGTCCCCACTGAGCATTTAACTAAACTTTTGAAATGAAGATCTGTGGTCTTTGAAGAGACAAGATGACAATTCAATTGCTAAGCCTAGTCAAAACCTGAGCAGCACCGTCCTTCCAATTGTGGCCTTGGGCAAGATATTTAGAGGTGAACTGATACCAACCCCTTCGTGTGCGTGGAGATTAGACAATATATCCAGCTCTTTCTCCCTTCGAGTCTGGCTCTCGGCCCTCTGGTATCACATGGCCAGATCCTATGCTGATGCTTCTCAGAGCACTTAAAGCAAAACAAGGACTGTCAGGAGCTGATAATTTACTGTGATGTCTCTCATGAGAAACAGATTGGGTTTGAACATCCTGCGATCAGCAGTTCAATCTAACCCAGTTCATGCCTCCTCCCCCTTTCTGTAAAATGAGACTAAGTTAAAACTCCGACTTGTGCTGTGGGAATTCATTAATGATTCCAATATTACAAAGCTGTACATTTCTTTGGGAGCGACCAGTCCTTTTCCATGGCTTTACTAGTAACAAAAAAAAGATAATGGGAATGGGATGTTAGATGGGATGTTAGTATGCAGTCCCAGTAGTGATTTATTGCAAATGTCCAAGTATTATGAATTCATTTAATATTTAGTGTAATAGCAGCCATCCTTCACAAGGAATTAATATTTATATGTCTATTCATGGCAGTCCTTCAGCAGTTTTACTGTAAATCAATGAAGCATTAATGGGCATAAATGCTGTAGAGAAATATACACCGATTGGTTACAGACTGTCGCTTTTGAAAATAGCTAAGTTTACAGGGGACATATCTGATGACTTTCAGAAATTAAGTTTTGAATTAAAAAACCGATGGTTTACTTTTTTTCTCTTCGCAGATGGGGGTTTTATTGTTTTCTAGGAAATCTGTAATCTACTGAAACAGCTGTGTAATTATTGAATTTTCTTTGTCTAGTGGCTACATTTCCAACTGACTGCAAACTGCGTTTGACGTTCCTACCTCCTGAATCTGCCAAGGTCAGACCTGGGTTGATGGATGGATTCACAGTATGGATAGCGCTTCTCCCATCTCCCATCTCCTGGTTACTGCCCACATGTTTAACTGAATTTAAATCATCACCTTTGTGTTGCTCAGCTTTTATTCTAGGACGTTCAGAGTCAAAGTTTCCAAACTGTTAATTTTGGTTCAAAGAAAAGTAAAAGAGCAAAATTAGCCCTTACAAATAAATCTCAGGCTGTTTCTAGTTAAATGAAAACAAAACAAAACAAAACAAGAAACTGTGAACACAGACAGTATAGGCAAGTCAGAATTTCTTCTCTGGCAAAGCCTGCACTTGAGACTCTGTTCCTATAGTGTAGCATGAAGGAATCTCAGTGGAAATCAGTCTCTAGCAGGACAAAGATGGGATGGGCAGCACTTCTGTGACCCTGAAGCATACACTTAGGGAGGCCAGCACTTAGACAGATGCAACTTCCTCTTGATATGTTGCTGTGGGAATGTTTGGAAAAGTGAATACCATCGGAGTTTAAGAACTCATGAAGGATTAGATCAAAATTAAAGTCTGATATATGTAAATGTTGAAATATTTTGCTTCATAGTAATTGGGGATGATTTTTCCTCTCATTAATAACTCACTTGAAGATAATAACAAGCACTTCTTTCAGCTTCAGAGATGAGCAGAGCACAGAATGCAGCTACTTCATTGATGACTGAGTGATAACAGAGTCCCCTGTCTGCAAAGCAATAATCATGCCATAATCCAAAGAGCAATTATATGTACTGGCTATATTAACACATATAATTTTTTTTCAACCACCCGAATACACAGAACATTCTGGTTTAGCTTTCTTCTTCTCCAGCTCCTAATATTTAATTTTCTACCTATCCAGGTTCATTAAATAAATGAAGAAACCTTACTGCAGCTGATAGAAAACCTGTCCTGAGTCATTGAAATGAGGTAATTTCTCATGCAACACCAGTTACCTCAATAGACAAGAGAGCCGGAGGGAGAAAAAACAGATTTCATTCAAAAATTAAGAGAAGAGAAACAAAACTGTTTAAAAGCTGCCCTGAGCCCTAGAAGGGCTCAAATGCCCTCACAAATGAGGAACTCATCTATCAGTCAGTACCCTCAAACCACCACTTTATTGCTTGTTTAACTTGGTCAATGTTTGTCTGAGTAAATTTAAGTTAGTGTCTGGAGAACAGTGCATTTTTACTCTGATTCCAACTTGGCTGCTTGTGATTGATACTTGCATTGAAAGCGTAGATGGTATTTTACATTACATCTTTGAGCAAAGAAAGCTATTTGGGTTTTTAAAATCTGTAAAATTATTTTACTTGCGATTCTGATAATTATTTAAAAAGGCCCCCAAAACACCCCAACCAGCATCATCTCAAAGGAAAAATTCAGGTCTTGGATGTCTTCGGATATGTATTTATCCTTTGCAGTTTGCCATTACTTCTCATGAGGCATTGATGACATACAAACAAGTCAGTTGCAATTATTATAGCAATTACTTACTCTACAATTTCTTCTGATTTTAAGGAAAGACCAGCTTAGCATCATCAATTGTACGGAAATACTTGCCAATGATTTAGTTTTTAATGGAGACAACTGCTTCTGACCAGAAGCCTATTATTATAATCTTAGTATACAAGTTACGTGCCAAGAAGCAAAAAAGATTTTAAAATCATACTATCATTAGCTTTTAAATTTCAGTGACATTAACATACATATAGATGTGCACAAACATTTAAGACTTACAGTCACTAGTTTGAAGACAGCTAGTATTAAAATCAGGCTAAAATAAGTAAAATTACTTGCTAGATGTGATTCAGAATTTTAAACGTTTTGAAAACAAAACTGAGAAGAAGAAATTAGTGTTCAGGTCCCAGTACAGCAAAGCACATAGGCACTTCATCATGTGCTTTTGTTGAACTGGGGCAGATGCAGGGCTCTAGAGACTGCAAAATGACATGAGGCAATCTAAAAATATATTTGAATATTCACTGTCGATGGAATACTAGACTTTTCAAACACTGGAACAAAGTTAAAGGTTAGCTCAAAGGAAAAAACCCCTGAAGAGGAAGCAGAGAGTCTCAGCTATCGTTGAGCTTCCTGGAGGCTGCCAAATGCATAAGATGTAGAAGGTAAAAGAACCCTAACATGATTAATGGTGAACGAGGGACAGACAACGTGCTACCCTGACATTGTAGCAGGTTTAGTATTATTTTTTTAGTAGGAACAACAGAAACACAGCACAGGGAATTGAAAACTACTGCTGTGATGAAGTAACTCAAAATTGTGCACTGATAAATGAAAATGCAAGGACAACACCAAAGAAGTGATGAAACCATAGTTCTCATGAAGTCTGTGTCAACATTTCCACTTATTTCCAAGCAGACACTTTCTCTAGAACTAAAGCCAGAGGGATGTGTTTTAGTCCTGATTTTAGCCCATCTCTTCCTTTGAAGTGTGAGCAAACTCTTTGGGGACACAAAAGAAAGGAGCGGGCATGATGTCCTTGTACATAATCAACATTCTTCAATGAAGAAGAGAAGCTTCCTTCTTCACTCAGAATTCCACTAGATTTCAATTATCCTACAACAAGTAAGGGAACTTCATCTCAAAGCACAGAGATCTCCCCTTCTCTGCTACACTCTCCTGCCCACTGCACAGCCTACATAGAGAGGCATAAAGTGTGTACTTTGGGGATGGCTTTTTGGAAAGCAGAAAACTGACAGAAAATATGATAGCGACTTACAAAATCCCTTCCTATACGGAGAAGGTAACTTGGGAAGGGATTGGTTATTTTCCACAATATAGGAATTAGGAGGAACCTAATGAGATTATCAGGAAAATGATCAAAACTAAAAAATAGGAAGCACTTTTTCACACAACACATAATTAAATAGTCTTAATGCACACAGCATTGTGGAAGCCAAAAGTATGAAGAGGTTCAAAAGGGATTAGGCAAAATAATGGAGAACAGACCTAGCAAGGGCTATTAAAATAATGGTATGAATCCAAACTCCGCTTCAGTAAGTCCCAACTGGTAAATGAAATAGTACTTAAAGCATACACAGGGTGACTCCACCTCACTATAAAGAGATCATAAAACCAGTAACATTCTCAGAATTATTGCTAGGGTAAAAAAATTTAGGTATTTTGGCAAGAGCTTAGGAAACAGGACAAAACCAGGAATGAGCTCTCCCCTGTGCCCTCTCAACTTTGGGAAATCAGCTGTTTGGAGACTTCCTCAGCTGCAAGGGTCTGAGAGAGGGCAAAAGGCAGCCATCAGGATGCAGTGTCAGCCAAGGAAGAGACACAAAAGGTTGGGAACTGCAACTCCAAAGCACTTCCAGAGCCCTGCAACTGCTATTCGGATTCTTCGGCTCCATCTCTGCTGTGGAAAACATCAAGGTCTGCAACACTCCCACTGCACCAAGGAACCACAAAAGTACTGGTGGATGGGGCTGACAAGGCCCTATTCCTTCTTGGATACCAGTTTACTTCCTAATTGGGCATTGCACTGCCTTTGTATATACCAGGGGCTTCCTTGGAACCACCATGGGGGTCTGCTACAAAACACTACACCATGTCTTGAAGGCCTACCCTAAACTGAAGCCCAGAAATGTTTTTCTTTCAATACAAATAAAAAATTTAGGCAACAGTGGGAGACGAACTGTACTTTCTGAAGAATTTAAGCAAAACAGCTGCACAGAGTATGAGCATTCTTCTGTAACTCTAGGTTAATTTACTCAAGCTAGAGGATAATCTATCACAGTTTGACTGACAGCACAGGATTCCAAAATGAGCAAAAGATGTTTAAATACATTAACTGCTAGATAAACTGCTTAAAATTAGTGTTTCTAAATAAGATGATTTAGACTGTTGGGTTAGCTTGCTGCTCCTTGTCTCTTGTAAGGAAATGAAAAAGATTTATTGGTCCTGGGGAGCACTGAGAGCAACACTCACATTTTGCAGAAAGCCAGAGTGAGCTCACGCACTGAACACCTCAACAAAAGAGTATCAATGGCAGAAGTCACGGTGTGCTTTGACATACTCTAGTCTTGCAGGTAGGTGGTTCTGGCTCTCCCCATTCACAAGGGATAGGTTTAATTTCAGAAGCAAACAGTTAAAATTGCTTGGCCTTGCTTTGTAATCTTGTTAAATGACAGGCAAGTGATACTTGTACTTTTATGGAAAGCAGAAACATGTGGGTCAATGGTTTGGATTAGTGGAGGCCATCTTGTCCCTTATCACTGATGTATCTGTTCCCTCTTGGTTGATACTGTTCCAGCAGCTGTGCCACCTCAGGCTGTAATTTCAGCACTTTCAACAAACCACACGGTATTGGGCTGGCCTGCACTCAGAGGGAAGATTGCTTTTGGAAAATTCAGGCATCACAGGAGGTATATTCTTCTCTCAAAATCAATTCCCCATGGAAGAGAAAAAAGATCTGTCTGTGAACAATGAAAAATGGTCGGGATTTGTGTGCACTACACACTGAAACATATTATAGTGAAATAATTCCTACAAAGGATTAAACAGCTCCTAAAAGATGCATTTTGCTAGAGCCTGAGGAGCCAGCTGAGACTGACAGAACATATCACACCTGCATGGCCTGTGGCGGAGGGATGACAAAAGCAGAAGCTCCTGTTTCTCAGTCAATGTATTTCTGAAAACTATCTGGGCTTCACACTCTGGGGCAGCCTGGACTGAGTGAGGGGCAGGAAAGAGAGAGGCCCTGAAGGTATGACATTTTAGAAGCAGGTCCTTGATACCATGAAACCCACAAGCATGATAATTTTGCTGTCTCTGAAGGCTGACCTCCAGTTTTGGCAGCTACCACAGCATCAAATCTGAGCAACCAAAAAATAATTTCTAATGTATTTCATGCATTAAAAACAACAGGCCTTGTTCCTATTCCCTCCTACCATCATTACAGCATGTCTCGAACAAGGCAAGTGATCTCTTTACAGAGAGAGTGGTCAGGCATTGGAATGGCCTGCCCAGAGAGGTGGTGGATTCACCGTCTCTGGAGGTTTTTATGCTGAGACGTGCCATGATCTAGTAATCACAGTGGTGTTGGATCAAGGGTTGGACTTGATGATCTTGGAGGTATTTTCCAACCTGGTTGATTCTATGATTCTAGCAAGCTCAGGATGATGGCTTGTTTTCTGGGGGTAAGGGAAGCTCAGCCTCTCAGCACACATGAAGCACAGGGAGTCCCAGGTGCTATTCTTCCAGGGGCATCACAGGACTTGCTCTGCAATGTCCCTCACACAGGGACAGAGCTGTTGCCCTGCACATTGCTGTGCGATCAATCACTGTATGCTTTGCAGGCAAAGCAGCTGAGGTTTCTGAAACTCCCCTGTCAGCTGTGCTACAGGCATTTTCACTCCTACTAAGTTTCCAAGCAATACCCTGTGAATTACTCCCAGGACACACATGACGTGGCTGAAGTAGTTTTCTCATGGGGACCAACTGATCATGTATGCTCTTTAAAAAAATGAAGAAAGAATCCCAGAATCATTTTAAAGGATTGCAAAGAAAGTGGCTGTCAGTGTTAGAGGAATGACCAGGCCTGTAAATGACAATTTCTTTGATAAAATGAGCAAGGCACTGTGGCTTTCCAAATGCCATGACACTTGGGTTGTAATTACTAGTGATCTTTGCAATGGCAAAAGCTTGGTTTTTCAAGTCTTGGCAGCACAAATCCTCAGCAAGAGCTGGATTTCCTCTATTTTCCTAGTTTTGCCATTTTGTTACAGAAAAAAATATAAAAACCCACATTTGCTAAAAATATTCTATACTAAAGTCAGGTCTTTAGGGTATAAAACTCCCCTTCATTTAATTAAAGAGCTGAACAGGAAAGATCTGCAATGAGAAATAAAGCTATCCAAAGGGAACAAATAGGGCATAAGTAGGAAAGGGATGTAATAGCACTGTGGCTTTTTTTCCTTTTGCACAAAGCCTGGTTTGCATTGCTATCCCATCCCTTCATTCTACCTTCCCTTCCTTTGTTGATTTAATCATCTTCTTTTTCCCTGACACATGACCTGCAGGTTTGATCGTATAATTAAATGCAATTGAGTTACACTGATTTAACTAATTACCACTTGTGATGTGTGCCACCTAAGCCAATGTTCTCCATTTCCTCATTCTACTCCAACTGTGAGACAAAACACGTTAGCTCAAATGACAGGCTTAAAGTGATTTGGGTAACCTAATATGTCTGAGGACATCCTTTATGCCAAAGGTGATAGTAGGGTAATTTTAGTGATGCAGCCAGTGAACAGCATCTCACATGGATTGCACACATAGTCACATCTGCAACCTCAAGTGCTCTCTAAACACAAATTTGTTGCATGTCTGAATTGTGCTATGCAATAAGGCAGGGACATCTGGTTGGTGTCCTCAAATGCAACTACTCCATAAATAATTACCAATGACAACACACATACAGCTTCACTCTGCCAGCTAGTTGACTGATGCAGAAGAGGCCAGTGTGACCTGAAATAGCGAATCCTGCCAACTCTTGTCAAGAAAGGTCAATTTTAACACACAAGGTAAAAATGCCTCTGTGACGATGTTGGTCACATACATCTCACATCTGAAAATGATGGAAACTATGTAAAGTCTGCACTGCAGCAGAAATGACATCTCTGTCAGAACAGTCCATCTCTGAGCCTGCCTACCATAGATGAAGATGAAAAACCTTTTACACAAGACAGATAACGGTGCAAGACAACAGGGGTTGATTGACAGACTGGCAGACTGTCTTATTTTCATTTTAGCAAAACATAGTGGGCAAACATTGACTTAGAATTGTCTCATCTTCAATTTGATCATGGCTGATTGGAATGTCTTCTTATAAAGATAACAGAATTAGTAGTCCATTAGTTAAGCAATCACAACTTCTATTCAAGTTCTTGTACTATGATTACTCTGCTGTATCTGATAATCTTCTCAGAGCAGAGTAGGCAATATGATAAATATCTTGCATGAGTTTTTTTCAACTTCTTTCTGCTAGAAAAGCAATGTATGTGTGTTTGAGGAGTCCCTTTCAGTCTTGTATTCTCTCTCTTTTAAACTCAGCAGTATTCATGGAAAAACTCAAACTGCAGATAACCAGATGTACCAATTGCTTTGCAATGTTTTCCAGTTAATGATTTTCTGTCAAAGCAAGAGGACATTTCAAGTACGTACCATCAGGTCTTGACTCAGTCCCAGTGCTAGTCAATGTTTCCGTTAATTACTGGGTAGGTAAGCTGGAGAGTGCACTTCTAAAACTAGCAGTGGGCACTGAGCTGATTAAGCCCACAAGCAGTTGAAAGGTTTACTGGTTCTAGCTGGAATAGAGTTAATTTTCTTCATAGTAGCTCATATGGCGCTATGTTTCGTATTTGTGACTACACAAGGGTAATAACACACCCTGTTTTAGTTATTGCTGAGCAGCACTTGAACACTGTTAAGGCCTTTTCTGTCTCTCACCCCATCCCACCATGGAGCTGGGAGAGGGGACAGCTGGAACAGCTGACCCCAACCAACCAGAGGGATATCCCACACCATATGATGTTGCACTCAGCAACTAAAAGTTGACGGAAGAAGGAGGAAGGGAGGCAAATTCAGAGTGATGGTGTTTGTCTTCCCAAGTCACCATTACTGTGATGGAGCCCTGCTGTCCTAAAGATGGCTGAACACCTGCCTGTTGATGGGAAATGGAGAGTGAATTAATTGTTTTGCTTTGCTTGTGTGTGCAGCTTTTGCTTTACCTATTTAAGTGTCTTATCTCAATCCACGAGTTTTCTCACTTTTACAGATTCTTTCCCCCTTCCCACTTTGGCAGGGAGTGAGTGAGTGGCTGTGTGAGGCTAAGCCACCTGCCAGGGTTAATTCACAACAGTAGGATAAACAGGGTAAGAATTCAGAACAATTTTTCTAATATGGAGAAATGATCCCAAATCACCACAGTGAGATCTGCAAAAACAAGCATGACATGCTGCTGTTAGGAAGGAGAAATCAAATGCACAGACGCAAAATGAGGACTGACTGGCCAGCCAGCAACTCTGCATAAAGGGCCATGGGAGTTACATTGGATCAAAACTGGGAGCGAATCAAGATGTTGCTGTGAAAAAGACAAACTTCATCTGGAAATGTCTTACATGTAACTCATGGAAAGTGCTATTCCATCCTAATTGGCACTAACAAGGTCTCAGAAAAACTCTACTCTAGAGCACTGCTCTTTAATACTCCAGCAAACTGAACGCTGTCCGGAGGAGAAAAGCAAAATCAGAGGCCTAGAAAACATTACCTGTGAAGAAAGGCTGAGAACTGGGCCCAGTGAGAATTCTGAACACATTATCAGTTCTCTAACACGTGAAAGGCTGTCAAGAGAAAGCTCATTAGCAGTTCCATCTGGAGCAAGACATGAAGAAACAAGACTGATTTGTAACCAAAAAAGATTTGGGAGGTATAACAGGGAACTTTCTGACCCTAGGAATATGAAAGGAGAGGAACTGATTGCTCAAGGAAGTTGCGGAATGGTCTTAATTGAATGATTTTAAGAAAGTCAGACAGACTTCTGTGGCAGGTAGTTGGCATACATCTGACTTTCACAGAGCTGATGAATGGAAACCCATCCCAGGCTCTGGGGCCACCATCCTTACTACCTTCTCTGTGCCTGCTAGCCAGCTGTGTCTTTCAGCCAGGTTCCCTCTAAGTCTGCCAACCAGGAGTATCTGGCTTAAATATAAAACCTATCCAGAAAAATTTAAAAAGCTGGAAAATCAGTTCCCTCTTTTATGTCCTGATCAAAGCCTAGTTCATGCATTTCCCTGGCCACAGCAGGCACCGTCATGTTGATAGGATATGCCTGCCCAACCTCCTCCCTTTGCTGTCTCAAAACCTAAGATATGAAAAATAACATGATGTTGTACAGGAGGGAATAGAAATCTCTGAGGTCATAAAAAAGCCAGCTAGTTCCACTTTAAAATGCACCAGTTCTGGGCTGATCATGAATTGGGACAAAAAACCCTACAATACAGGAAATCTACTTTACTGCAAAGTAAGTTGGCCACGGACTCACATTAAATTACTACTTCTTTCCCACAGACACCTGGTGATGAAGCCTGTCTGCTTCTGGTGTGCTGAATGCAGTGAGCTGTGACTGAAGGTTACAGTGAGCTTCTGTAGCCTTAACTTAGAGAAACATATCAGTACATATGAACCAAACCAAATACATGCAAAAAAAGCAAAGCAACAGGTTGAGTTCTGCCTTTACAATAAACTGCTTTTTAGATACTTGACTGTTTGACACTACATATTAATTGATTATAGGCAGCCTGCAGATGTAGTGTCTGAAAAGCAACTTTTGCATGGTGCATTTTCTGAAACTCTGAGACTGATCTTTTCTCCAGAGGGCATAATAAGAGCATTTTTTTCAGTCCTTCAGAGACCAGCACTGACTCCATGTCTTGACTTGGTCTGAAGGGAATTACTAGATGCTTGAGACATTCAGTCAAAAAAAAATAACAACCCAGACTGACTTTAAAATGGCTTTATTTTTTGGCAAAAGAAAGGCTGAGGACTTGTGAATCTGCTCTGCAATATGAAAAATAAACAAAAATGTACAAAATAAGATAAATATCCCTTTGTTATAACTTGATTGTGCCCTCGAGTTACACAACAAAAAATAGAACATGCCACAGATATCTGTTGACTGTTGTAACATGCTGTTCCTACTGTACTGATGTTTGTCAGAAACTGCAATTTCATTTAGTTTATGTAATTCTTCTAGCAGAGCTTGCTCAAGTATTTCTGCATTGATGTTAGATATTTTAACTCACCTAGGAAAAATACCAGTACCCATATGACAAAAAGAAAAGAAACATGGGCACTGAAAGGTTGATTATAGACAATTTTCACCAAAAAGTTCAGACTTTGTAATACAACTGCATTGGCACTTGAAATACTTGTATCTCAGTAAATAATCTCCATTGCCTCTTGGTGGTTTAAAACTTGCAGGCTTGTGAATTCATAGTTAGAAAACCCCTGAGGAATCTAATGAGTCCTGGACATGTGGGAGGCCAAGATGCCTCCAACTCTGACACATTCCAAGTCATTTCATTGTTTTCAAGGTATACAGATTCTTACTCTGTTTTTCTGCTGGAATGGTTTTATCCTGCGTGTCTTCCTTCCTGGAGTGGTGGGGTAATGGCAGTTCCTGTCAGCTCTGTGTATTAATGCTTCAGGCAGAAAGTGGACTACAGGGACAGGCACAGCATTCACACTCTGCTTTCTTTAACCTGTGCATGGGAATTGGGAGCTTGATGTTATGAGGGAATGAGCAATCAAACCGTGCTCTTCAGGAACAGGGCAGGGATAGGGCAGAAGCTGTGAAGGGATGCTCAGCTGCAGAGTTGTGTGGTCTGGGGTGGGGATTGGCTCCTATGGCCCTTTGACAGCCGGAATGTGTCAATGTCTCCCATCAACAGCACAAGAACACTTACATTTCCCTCGACTAATGCAAGGACATACTTGCCATCCCCACCCACAGTCTGTCCCCATCCAGACATCTGGTCCCTCGTGATTCCTTCTGCAGGCAGGGGAATGCCATGAGAATGCCAGTGCCAGGATGCTTACATGCAGACACACACACACACACACACGCGCGCGCGCGCACACACACACACGCCTCCAGCCTTCTGTTTCCAGTGCTCCCTTGCATGCTCTTTCTTTTGTCAGTTCTACTTTCCTCCTCAAGCCATGCTAAGGATTAGTAAAAGCCCGTGGGTCCTCTGTGCTATAAAATTAGGTCTCTACAGGTGCCAGGAGAATGCTGTGCCTTGGCATCCAGACAGCTTCATCTCCAGTTAGTAGATAAACTGAATTTCCTCTTGAAGTTAAAGCACACTCCATCTTCTCTTCCCCAGGATCTACTTCCCCTTAAGGCCACAGAATGCAGCAGAGAACCACTCGAAAGAGTGTTACAGAAATCCACTGCAGACACTTGAGAAATCCTGTGACAGCACTGTGAGGCAGATAAGTAGAGGCAGGGAGAGAGGAGAGAAAAAAGGAATAGCTTTCGGAGACTGCTTGGCAGCAGTCAGTGCTTGAAATATCTGTGGGGAGTTTGAAAGCATTTCCTAACATCAAAAATGTGAAGAAGAAAAAGAAATTTTGATCAGTGACTTCTTGCCCTTGATCTAAGCAAAAGAATCCTAGCCAGTCAGAAGTAACAGAAATCTGTTTTTTTGTAAAGCTTAAGTTTTCTATGTTTTGACAGCTGGGGCTCATGCTTTTGGCTGGATTATTTGCCAGCCTTAAAATATTCATCAGCAAGTTGCCAGGTTTTTGTCCTTTCAAACTGAGCTCTAACGATGAAGGAGAAGGTGCTGGAGATATTTTAAGCATGATTTTTCTGCCCTAAAACAGAACTTTGTGGCCTGACTTCACATGTCCAGAAAAAGAGGTTTCCACTCCCTGGCCAAGTTTCTGGTGAATCACTTGCTGGTCACTGAGCCAAGATTCACTTTCTGGAGCATGGGAAGCAGCGGCTCATTTGTGATGAAGACAGCTCCCTCGCCTTTGTTGAGAGGAAATGGATTAACAGTATGTATTCTGTGCACAAGTCTTGAGAGAACTGAACTAAAACATTCCAGATTAAAGCACCTTACCGAGAAACAAACTGGAACACGTTATACTGAAAAGTCAAAGTTGACTCTGAAAATGATCAGTTTGTATTGGTGGCTCCAGGACCAGCTCAGATGTCTTAAAGAGTACTCAGGAAAATTAGTGTCACAGAACTTATTCTACCTTTTTGATGCAAACCTTACATTACTAGTCAATGCTGCTTCCTCTTAATGCATCCTACACCTATTCTAAGAATTCAAATCAGGATCTTCTGCTCTTGCATGATTTGTTTATTGTTATGTCTTGTGCTGCTTTCATTCAATCATTTAGTTGTTATCATTCCATTTCATACCTGTACAATTTAGTGGGCTTTCTTAAGGTAAACTTAAGTGAAATATTTTTCACAAAGTGAAAAATAATAAATAATTTCATATCTGCCAGGAAGACTGAATTTCTCTTCTGAAAATTCAGGGTCAGTCATACTGACTTTGTATCTGAAAAATCTGCTTTCATCAACTCTATCCTTAGCCTCCTCTACTCATCCCAGGGTGACCACTATTTTTGTCACATCATTTTATATCTACAAAGTCCTTGCAAATGCTCAACACTTCACTTTTGAGACTGATCTTTCATTTTCTGGATAAAGAATTAAATTTCTTTGGGGATATGAAGTGATAACAAATCCTTTTCACTCAGGGACAAGTTAATATGTGAAGAAATTGCAATGCAGAGACTAGAAGTAAGTAAAAACTGAAAGTGCATTACTGTGTAGGACCTGGTTCTTCAGGTAGCTTCAGTTCTACCAACCAATAGCTTAATCTGACAGCTGTAATGTGAACTAAGGTCAAAGAACATCTCACAGTTTAAGAAGCCAGTTTTCAAAAGGGCCTTTGATCTAGTCTCCAACACTATGTAAAGCTGGGGTGGGCAACTAAGTGTGCAGGCAGTGAGGTCTGCACTGAGGGGCATTGCCAGGTGGGACTGGGCACTGGGCTGAAAATTAGAAGGTAGAGGAAGGCAATGACAGAAAGGAAGAGTGGTGGAGAGGGAAGTCTCTCTGGTCATGCTTATTCTGGCATATAAAATGAGGTCACGATTTAGCAACAAACCCTGGCTAGCATCCATTAACCATTGTGGGTTTGGCTTATATCAGCTTCCCACTCTACTCTGTGCCGGTGCAGCCTCACCTGGAGTGCTGTGTGCAGTTTTGGGCCCACGATATAAGAAAGATATTAAGCTATCAGAGAGCATCCAAAGGAGGGTTACAAAGATGGTGAAGGGTTCAGAGGGGAAGCCTTATGAGGAGTGGCTGAGGTCCCTTGGCTCATTCAGTCTGGAGAATGAGGAGAGACCTCACTGCAGACTACAACTTCCTCACAAGGGGCAGTGGAGGGGCAGGCACTCATCTCTTTTCTGTGGTGACCAGTGACAAGACCTGAGGGAATGGCATGAAGATGTGTAAGGGGAGGTTTAGGCTGGATATTAGAAAAAATTCTGCACCCAGAGGATGGCAGGGCTGGAACAGGATTCCCAGGGAAGTGGTCACAGCACCAAACCTGCCAGGCTTCAATAAGTGTTTGGACAATACTCTCAGTTGGGCACATAGTGTGACTCTTGGGGTTGTCCTGTGCAGGGCCTGGAACTGGACTCCTTGTGGGTCCCTTCAAACTCGGGGTATTCTATGATTCTATGAACTAGCATTCTCTCAGCACAATACATAGGCATGGTTTGGGCCACACCACCTACCAGAACTGTTCTTGATGAGCAGTCTGGATGCAGGCACCCTATTTTGGACGGAGAAAAAAGCTTAGAAGACTGAATGCAAGTCATGTAGGGATACAGCAGGCCCAGAACACAGACCTTGGCTTGTTCTATTTTGCAAAGTAGTTCTTACACCAGCATCATGCCAAACATACTGTATCATTTGAGGAATGCCATTATTTCAAGCAGAAGGACCGATACATGAGAAAGTGAATGACATTGGTGAGAGAAGACAGATGTTTACTGATTCAGTCTTCATATGCAAAACTGTTGGTGCATGTTCAAAGTAAGTTTCTGAAGATGTGTCTCTTGTTATCTTAACATCAGTACACAGCAGTCTACTGCATTTTCCCATTTGTTGTGACTCGCTTATCTAGATCCTCTGTATATTCTAGGGACAGTTACTAAATTTAAAGCTGCAAACAGATTTTTCTCTCAGCAGGCTTGCAAGAATTGTTTAATTTTACATCGCCAATTTTCAAATATTTCTATATACTGTGGCTAGGTAAAACAGTTAGAAATTAGTGTGACTCAGTGCTGAATTAATGACTTGACTAGCTTGCTAGTGCAAACTCTTATTTTCCTCTTTATCAGCTCTTGGGCCAGACATTTTGGAAGAGTTTAATCAAAATCCTCATCAAAAGCCAAATGAGTGGATTTTAAAGAAAGTTTAATTACAGTGGTCAAACCACCCAGCATGATTTGCTTGATTTGATTAACGTAATGAGGAGCTCATTTAATGAGAAATGCATTAATTCATTCAAACAAGTGGTTTTATCAGCAGTATTAAGCATCAACCCAGATTATGTACAGCAGAAACTATTATGGCAAAAATTGACTGAGGTCAAAGCAGTAGTCATGCCATAATTACAAGCTCTCAGCTGTGATCTACCAGTTGAACTTGGGTAGTATTTACTCTGCATGAAAAAGCAGGGTCCCTATTTTAAAAAGCCCCCAAACCACAGGGTTTTGCTCCAGTTCCACAGCTGGGGTCTCTGAATCTTTCTTTCAGATGTTCAGAAGATTTGGGAACTGGGGCTGAATTCTCTGAGTTTCAGATGGCTACATATACAAATACTAGTAGTGAATAACAAAGTGACAGCTCAAAGGAGCCCTTATACCACCCCATACCCTTAAAGGAAATGGATGTCCTCCATCTGCTCTCTGTTTTACCTCTCTCACGTCCCTGTGATTTTCCTAACCTGGAGGAGAGGGACTTTGGGGGGAAATTAGTATTTTAGTTCTGGGAGAGGAAATCTCCTTGGAAAAGAAGAAAAATTGGCCTCAATAGGAAATATTTAAGAAAAAGAAGAGTCTCCTTTACACTTTGCTCTCTTCAACTGCATTCTTTAGATACATTTCACACCCTGTATTTCAACTTCCCTGTTTCAGGACCCCTCCCTGGGGGCTTCAAACAGCACCCATCACCTGCACCCTCTCCAGTGGCATGCCTTCTCTGGTGTTCCCTGCTGCATCTCCCCAAGCTCTTCTCTCTCCTATACTGCCCTGACCGTTGTTACCTTTTTGCTCCCTTCCTTTTATTCAATCCATGACTTCTTATTCCTGCACTGTCTGCACTGTCTCTGCAGAAGTCTCCTTTCCTGCTGCATTGTTCTCTGTCCGTACAGCACTGAAACTTCTTTGATTTTCAAGTGTTCTACTTCTAAGCCTGCTTGGCTGCCAGAGCCCTTTCCAAGCACTGTTGCACAGTGGACTTAAGCACTACCTATTGCTCAGTCTTTTGTCAGCTACCACCAGCAGCTGGTAAAGGAGACCATATTCCAAATTGTTCCCCCAGCAGACAGGAGGGTGGTCAAGGAGCTGAGAAGTGGCGCACAAGCCCAGCTGGAGACAGGATCCTCCTGGGATAGATGCATATTGATAAGAGAAGACTGGCATGGAAGCAGAATTTTATCTCCTGATTAAGTCAGCAGGAATATGACAGTAAGACACTACTATAAGCCTAAATGAATGCAAGTACCAAGGTTCACCTGCAAGCTTGGAAGTTTGGATCAAGATCTTCAAGAAATGAAAGCTGAAGGAAGAGAACTAGAGATGTCAAAAAATAGACCTAAGGATTTACTTGCCATATTAATAGAAAATGAGCAATAGAACCATTCATACTGAGCTGAAAACCATAATCCTCAGGATTATTCCTGCTAGTTGCCTTTAAACCACAAGGAAACAAGTAAAAATTGGAACTGGAGTCCCTTGATGTCAGAGAAATCTTGGGATCTGCCTATATCTGACTGCTGCGTACCAACAGGAACCTGTGATATTGGCATATAAATGTTTGCACAGAGGAAAGCATGAACAGTGATGACCACGCAGTACACACAGCAAGGCTGTTCACAGGGTAAAGTCAATTCCATCTTGGAACAAGCAACCCAAATAGCACACACAGACCCACTGCAGAAGCTGGCCCTTGATTTAATATCCTTGAGTGGAATCTACATGGGAAATCATAAAACATAAATTGTTAAAAGATCCTGTCTAAAAATACTTTTCCCCACTATCTCCCAGCCCAAGCTTCAAGCAACCAACCAATCTTGCTAAAATTGTCATCTGAAGAAAATTCCCAAAGACCAATATGTCTAGCTATAACAGAGTGATAAATGCAAAAATTGCAATCGATCTCCATAGCCCTCAAAAGAACCAAGAAAAACAATGAATCTTCATCATGTCCATCCCTGAATGCAAACTACTTCTTATGTACCATGTGCCCTCTGTACTATAGTGAACTCAGACTGACAATCCCTGCATGAAAGAAAACCATGGTTAATAATAAGAATTTGTTAACTCTCCTAAAACAGTCATTCTCCCTCTGATCATTCAGCCTTCATCCTCAAGGCTATCCTACAAAGGAAACTGGAAAGATTAAGCCAGGATTAAAGTTAATAATTTCATAGGACACCAAAACTTTTTGATTCTAACAACAATGCTAATTTTATGGCACATTACAATTTACCTCACATACGACTTGCTAATCTCAATTTCTCAGGAGATAATTACCTGTGCATTTCTTCCATCCTGTGTTCAGTAGAGCTGAAGACCTTATTACCTCTCTTCTTACTAACTTCCTCTCTGTTCCTTTCATCTCAAAATACCTGACTGATTAATATAATGAAACTGAACTCAGAAAAATTGCTTCTGATCTTTCCTTATCTGGCAGTTTGCTAGCTATGTCCCCGCCTCTGTTTTTTGCTCCTCAATCTTGTCTGATTTTTTCCTATTAGGTGTGCTGATAACAGATATTGCCTCCCTCCACGTATATGTCATCTGAGTGTTATGATCATTCCCTATTTACCAAAAACCCTGCCCAACCAGCCTCCACTTTGAAAATATCAAGCATGGTTCCAGATATGGTTCCAGTTCTGACTCACAGATGCCTTTTTGAATAGTTATATGGCTCTCTGTCTGGCATTATCCAAGCTCTCAATTGCTTCAAAGAAATACTTGGGCTTAGGCAAAGAATAAGAACAAAATTTAACTGGCCAAACATCAGTCACTATTTCTAAAAGGAAGGGAAACATTGTTAACTCAGATCTTTCTAAAATGAAAGTGAAATATGATATGGACGAGATTCAGGAATATGTTGTTCAACACAGGGCAGTTATGTATTACCCAATCCAGTCAGAGATGAGAATTTTTATTCTCACTTCTCTCTGATACTTCTTAGGCAGTGAATTAGTCTTTGGCAACACTCATTGCAATGATGTTGCGTATCATTTGCTATGCCTTAATTCATGGAGCTCAAGAACGTCCCAACTTCACTCCTCTACATCCAAATACAGTAACTTTAAGTTGTAACATCTTTGGAAAAGTTAACCAGTATCTTAGGACAGGACTCAGTATAATTTTGCCTATGAACTTTCAGCGTGCAGTCTTGAATTAAAATGTATTAACAATATGGACTCATAGCTTCACAAGTTTTAGGAAGTATTAAATAAGACAGTACACAAAGCTCTGTAACATGCATATCTACCACCTTCTGCCAAATGCCATACACTTCCTTGGGCTTGCAGAAGTACCAGGTGTTGCTCTGCTTGCACTACATGCAATCCTTGATGCACACCTGGCAGTTGCTCTTTATAAGCAAGTACCTAAATTTCACATCCAGGCTAGAATCTCTACAACCTTCTTTCACCGAAAGGCACTCAGAGAAAATTCAAGACAGGATTAAGGAGAGGATTAAAATTTGTATTCTTCATTTTGTGAAACTTGGGGTTATCTGTGAGAGACCTGCCACCACAGTATTACCGTGTACAAAGTAACTGTTTACCCTATACGTGCCTGCCACCATGGAAAAGCTCAGGGAACACATGGAACAGATTTTTTCAGGTTCAGACGAAAAGCAGGCCCCCTCATCTCTTTCTCCTACTGAGAAACAAACAAGGATCTTGCTCTGCTAGGCAGTAGGGAGATAATCTTCAGCATCGCTATATGGGACCTGCTGACACAATGTGAACACTTGGTAAAAGCAAAATATTTTCCAAGAACCTAAAAGGTTGTGTGCTTAAAGCAGCTCTCTACGCTGGCTTTCCATAGTAGGGTGTACAAGGGAATGTGTACTCAGCTGTGGGTCCCACTGCTGCCCCTTAGAGACTGAACCTACAGCGCATCACACCTACATCCCAGCGATCCATACCTAATTCCCTTCCCCTCTTTCATTGTGCCACTTGCAGAAATGGAGGTGTTTCTGGAACAGTAAGACAGCTCCCGCCACCGGAGCCAGTGTTTGCCGTGCCTGTGGCAGCTGCTGCGGGGCCAGTGCCGCCACCAGTGCCAGTCTCCGGTGTGGCGAGGCGCATCTCCCGACCTGGCTGGCCTGTTCCGACACCACCACACCTCTGCACGTTTACAGACCTCGGCGCCGATCACCGCAAGAAGCACACCAATGCAGCTCAACCAACCCCGTTCCCCATCCGTGAGCGGGTCATGCGAGAGCACTGTCGGGGATGGTGTGGGCGAAAGGATGAAGTGTGAAAACAGTACGAGGTGAGAATGTTCGACTACGGACACCAGGCCCGGGCGCCCCCTCAGCGGCCCGGAGGGCGGGAGGCGCGGGCGGGGCGTGGCGGCCTTACCTTCTCGCCTTTCCTGTCGTCGGCCTTGGCCGTGGCGGGGGCGCCGTCCCCGTTGAGGTGGGCGGCACTGACGTTGGGAGGGGTGATGGCGGCGGCGGCGGAGGTGAGCGGGAGCAGCGGCCGGGCCGCGGCCGGGGGGTGGCCGTGCTGCGGGGACACGGCGGGGTGCGGCCGCACGGTGGCCCCGGGCAGGCGGGACGGCGAGCTGGGCGTCCGCAGCGGCGACACCGTAGCCGTGGGGCGGTCCGGGGCCGGCCCCGCGGGGTGAGCTGCGGGAGGAGGAGCACAGAGCGAGTTAAGCCCGCGTTACCCCCGCGGAACCGGCCCCTCGGTGGCACCACGAGGTGCCGGGCCCGGCAGAGACATGAGCTCCCAGCCGCGACCCAGGACACCTCAGCTGGCCGGTGTTCTCGGCAGGTTCCCCTCCCGCTGCGAAAGGCCTGTCTGAACTCACTAACACTGCCTTGTGCTCCCCAGTGATGTGACTATCTTTGCCCATGCCTGGACGTAAATGCCAAATCTACTCTCTTTTTAAAATCTCGTTCCAGCTGAGGTTCTTCCAGACTCCCAGGACCCCTCCTAACCTAACAGGTTTTAGAGCAACACGAGACCTGCGGGGTTAGCCCAGATGATCCACGCCGATGTAGCAGACAGCAATTACAAAGGAAGGTCTCTTGTTTCAGCCCTAACAAAATGATCAACAGCGCATCACTGTGTTGCACAGGATAAATTAAGTAGGAATCCATCAGGATTTCTGAGTTCAGCCTTCTCTCTGCCAGCAAAGTCCCTAAGGGACTATGCGGTGCCTTTTAGATTGGCTGCCCCTGCTAAGCAAACCCTGCCCGCAAGCATTGGGAACAAAGAATTAGAGCTTGTCCACTTAAGGGGGACTGTGCCACACTCCGGGGATTCCAGAGCCTGTTGCATTCCTCATGTTGCAAAAAGTGTGACAAAGCTCCAGGTCCATTTCTACGACTGTATTGTCTAAGACTTCCAGGTTGGTTGATTGCTTAGTTGTAACCCAAATATAGCTCCACTTCAAGTCTTTACAGCCAAGAAGTCAAGTCCACACCTAGACATTTCCTCACTTAAATGATTTAGTAACAGGACTGGCTGCAAAGTGCCCATGTCCTAAATGATTTCCAGGTTTCATAATCTTGTTTAGTTCTGTCTCAGTGCAAAATTTGAACCTTTGAACATTTCTCTGAGCACAACTACTCACTCACCCCACAGTAACCTCTCTTATGGTCAGGTTGTTCACCTGGGATGTGAAAACACAGAATTTGGTCACTGTGCTGTTCTCCTCTGTGGAGAACACCTCTGGGAAGTTGTCAATTCCCTTTGCAACAGTACAGCTTTATGGTTGGTCTGGTTGAACTACATTCATTCCTGACAAAAAACTTTGAGTTCAGCAAATCAGCTTTTCTTTGACCACGATGCATTTTTCTGACAAATTTCTGACCCACTTTGATCTGTGGTTTTCTTAACAAATTCATCTGAAAGACACATTTTTATGCAACTGAAAGTCACTCAGTCTATAACTAAACAACGTTAGAACAACTCAAAGCACTGTTTTCTGTTTCTGTGGTTAAGAGTGGCACCCATTACCAGGGATTGAAATGACAGAGTGCCATTAATCATACTCGCTACACCAGCTGAGCACTCCTGCCAGGAGGGAATCTCATCCCCTAGCCTTATGTCCTATTACCTGAACATGATGGGCCAGTGATCGTCATATTAGCACCTCTCAGGTTTGTATGATACTCCCTCACAGTAACTTACTGACTTCATAACATCTCTTTTTACTAATGCTGCTCATAGCAAATCAAACAAACAATCATTAACCAGTCTGTAACTTGATGTGATTTTACTGTGTAATATGAGGAAGGCCCTAAAAGTTATTATAGGTGCCTTCAAGACTACTCTTATTATTAGTTATCATCTCCCCGTCCCTGCATTACCAAGAACATACCCTGAAAGTGCAATTCACTTCCAGAGAGCCAGCCAGGGTACCACTAGTTATCTTGATGAGATTCCCGCCTGATTTTCCCATTTGGAACTTGTGTAATGAGCAACCACTGCTATCAGAAATCTAATTTTCCAGGATGGTTAAGTTTGCAGGGTCAAAGTTTTGAACTACTGTTGTAGGGAGCAATGGCTTTCCTAAATTTAGAGACGAAGCACACTAATGGAATATCACTGTGTGTACCTGGGTGCAGGACCCTGATTTGATAATCATATTAGGTACAATATTTGTTTCATGTAGGATTTGGTGTTTCCAGACACAAAGGAAACAGAAAATATGAGAAACAGTAAAAGAAATGGCCTGAGAAAAATCAAGTTTGAGCAGAGCTCTCACATTTTACTCTGTAATTTCCTCTGCTTACTGTTACAATGTGTATGCCTTTGCTCTGGGATCTCTGGATCTGGACTGTGCTGCATCAAACATGCTGTTAATTAGCAATGCTCACTGAAGGCTATTTTTGTTCTACACCACTCATATTTCATTTTGGGTGTATTCCTACATTAGTGGCCTTGTGCAAAATTGATTTGTTACTCATGTATATTGCAAGCCAACAGAAACGTGATTTGAATACTGTGCCAGCTTGCCTCTCTTGAAAAGCTTTTGCAGAAGTCGGTGCATTGACCTGTCCTGCAGGACTAAAGGGACCTTTTGAGGGGCTGTGATTCACAGGATCCTGGTGAGGACATCCATTACAGGGGAAATTACCCTTTATTTATCCTGGAAATGGTTTCTTTAATTAAAATAACAATCTCATGAACCTTCTGGAAGGGTTGGAGAACTCCCTGCTTAGGAGGTTTTGAAACAGCTCTGTGGTCCCTGGATCACCCTGCCTGCCAACTCCTTGGCACTCTAGAGATGTCAGAGTGACCTGGAGGAGCAATCTTAAATCAGGGAAGCTGCTGGAGGTGTAGCAAAGCAGCACAGTGGAAGGAAGCTATGGGTCATGCCAGGTCTGTGGGGCAAAACAATCTGGCACCTCAGTTTCAGGGGAGTCATCTGCCTGTTAACATGGGCACAGGAGGCACCAGGAGCACCTGAACACTTCCTGAAAGCCAGGCCTAAAAGGGGACGTTTTTGCCTCTGCACTGTGGGAGCAAAAGGGCTTTTGGAGGGGTGTAACTTGAGGGGTAAGCAGCACTTTCAGAACTAGACAAAAAGAGGATAAATCAATTATCCCCCTGTGTGACACAGATACTGTATAAAGTCCGGTGCTGTTTGTTGAGCAGAGGAATCTGCACTGTTTGAGATTCAGGTTCACATGCATTCGATTGTTTTCCTCCCTTTGGTCTGGACTGTGTAGGAGGTGAGTTGAGATGGTCATAATGGTGACTTCTGGCTTCAAAAAGTATTAATCCATGACTTACTCCACAGGGTATTTCTCATTTGTGCTTGCTCTGTTTTATATCTTAAGACCTCTGTTTTCAGCAGTCACAGTTCTTACTGATCTGCCTTTGTAAACACAATGGCTCACAACCCTATAAAATATCAGAAACAAAATGTTTTAAATTTTGCTATAAGTTCCACCACAGGATTTACTTTTACTTTATTCAACATCAGAAGCTTTTTAACATCAGGGAAAGGGGAATAAATTGTACTCTAGAAAATACTGCTGTACATCAGAAAGGGAACCTAGAAAGAACAGAGGCCCCCTGGTGCAAGAAGCTCTTATTCTAACTTCAAAAAGGTGGCAGCATTTTTCAGATCTTTCACTTTATCACTAGCACTGGGTCCCATTCTGCCTAATAAATACCTTTCATCCCTGAATCCCAATGAAACGCTTTATAATTTTAAGGCATGTATTACTTGCCTTGCAATAAGGGCAGCATTTTTCTGTCAGTAAGCCAACCGGACTCAGAACTGTTAATCTCCCCAGTATGCAGGGTGCTTGCTTTCACTCAGATAAATTGTATAAATATTTGTAAACACTATAATCTATTTCAGCTGTAGCAATAGAACAATCTGATAAACACAACATGGTTCCCAGAGATCAATAGAAACACATAAATATTAAAAGCAAAGAAAACATACTCTATCCCACATTGACTGAGCGGTGACTAAAACAAGAAAGCAAGCTGTGGGGACAGGCAACTTCTAGAGGCTTGTATTCGAGGGGGACAACATCAGGCCTGCCAACGCAGGGTGAGAGGCACCGGTGGGTGTGCACTTACCTATCTGCATGGCGTTGCGGGGCTGGCTGGCTGGCTGCTGAGCTGAATACCTCAGGCAGTTGTTCAGCTGCGGAGAGGCTGCTTGTAGCTGGGGATGTGTCTGGGGAGTGGTGATAGGAACAACTGGTCTGACAGCCGTGGTAGCATTGGTGTGACTGGCCCCGATGGGGTGGATGGCTCCTGGAGCTACTTTTGTTGTTGCAACTCCTCCAGCCCCGCTGTTCCTGGGCTGCCCAGCTCCTACTGGCACCCTGCATGGAGTCAAAGCACAGTGTAAGCATGCTCCAGAGACCCCAATACCCAACAACAGTGTTGATAAGGCCCCCTCAGTTATTTAGGGGTGTCAGCATGATACTTTCTCAGTTGTTAGAGTAAATTGAGATAAATATATATCTTTATAGGTACCAGTCACAAGCATGCTGGAGGACACTTTGACCTCTTTATCCTACAGGAAGCAGCACAGAGTAAAAATGGAAAAGATAATTTTTCTCATCACTTTTTTATTACACTGCATTTCTGTCTGAATAGCTTCTAGTAAAATCACAAATCTTAATTCAGAGGAAATAAGTATCTCCCAAATGTCATTTTGTGTGCTAGAGGCTATTTCACATGGAGTGATAATTAAAACAGATTCAGAGATCTTTTCTTGGGACCAAACCTGCATACAACCCTACGGGGAGAAACAAAGATGGATAGTGCCAAATCTGTGTGTGGCTATCGAGGGGGGCTGAGAAGCAGCAGACTTCACAGGGCATGGCTGAACACTAACTCTATTGATGTAACCAGCCCTGGATTAGACTTGCTAAGGGAATGCAAAAGGGAAGGGAATACAGCTGACCTGAGCAAAAAAGAAATCCAAACAGTAATCAACCCCTCTTTTACTTGTCACTTAAACTGTATGCATAATTTTTATTTCATCTGAGTGGCCAGGTAGACATCAGAGGAAAGGGACGAGGCTCTTTCTCCAATGCAATGTCTTGATCCTCTTACCACTGAGCTGGAAACTCTCTGACCAGGACAGAAGGACACCAATGGACAAACTCAGCTGCTGCTCAGCAGCTCTTTCTCTGAGTTTCTTATTCAGGTTCCATGCCCAGTGGTAAATGCCATGAAACGAGGGGATCATTTTGTGCTGCTTTCCTCTCCCAGGCTGCTCCTTGTGGGAAGGTACTCCTCCAGGAAAGGACGGCAGAGGGGATATGAGGTAGAAAAAAGTAAGATGAAGGAAATGAAAATGCAACAGTGCAAGGGGTTAGCAAGGAAGGAGAGAATAACAGAAAAAATACAAGATTCAACTACTGGGAGAACTGCTGAGTTCCCAAGATTGTTGCATGGGAACACAGAGAGGAGAATACCAGAAAGAAGGACTATGCTGAACAGTCTGGTCTGACTCAGAGGACAAGACCCTAAGAACCCTAAGAAAAGAGTAGAAAGGGGAAGAGACAAAAGAGTGATATTCTGACAGAAAAAGACCAAAGCACAGGCTGGAAGATACGGTCCAAAAGTGCAACCCCTTCTGCCTGGTCCTTCCCCAAAAATCCCAGAATGAAAGACAACACTGTGCTGTCAGTGACTTGACTCATCTCATGGTGCAAGGTTTGCTGGGATTACATTTTGCTAAATGAATCTGATTTTTTTCCTTCAATTTTTTTTTATAAGCCTATAGGTTGGGAAAAACTGGGAATCCCACCAGATGGAAATCTTGACTGTCTGTCATCTGCTGTGAAGAGCTGGCAAGGTGGCAGGAAGGTTCCGCTGGAGCCAACTTGGCCATCTGCACTAGATTGAGTTTGCCAGAAAAGCACACCTAACAGTCCACTGAGAGCTGTGTTCAAGCTAACATGCACACCAACAAGTACAGAAACTATCTGTGACTCCCACAGAGGTGGATAGATGTTGGATGTCACAAATTTTCTCTGCTGCCTTGTGCCTGTCTGTCTAAAGGGTCTTGTTCTTTTTCCACCATTCTCCACTCATGCATGTGTTTTGGCAGCTTATAAATCTAGTTCAGTGTTACTAAATTCAACTTCTTTTCCTTGTTTTTTGTAGGGAGTGGCAGAAAAACATATATGAATCTAATCCCCTGCTTTGCTGTCAAAGGGGAACAAAATATGTTGAAAGTGCAGCAAATAGGAAATTTTGTTGCTATAAGATTTTTCTTGCTCTTTGCACTAAGAGTGATTTGCACAGGAACTTAATTAGCTGACAGAATCATAAATATTATCATAAAACTGCTTTCAGGTTTTGTAGAAAACACTTTTGCCCTTTAGCACTTCTCTGTCTTGTTCTAGCTGTGACATGCTGTATTTAATAAAGTCTTGCTGATTCAGATCACCAACTCTTCAGCACAAAGTTCCTTCCTAATTAAGAGCTGAAGAGGCAAGGAGTGAAGGCAGCCAAGGAGCTCTCTAAATACATTTAGGTAAATACATTTAGGCTGATGAACTGTGAAGAACCAATGAACTAATGTTTGGAGTTTTTTACTGAAATGCAATATTAGGACTGTCAGTAGGCTTAACTGTCATCTTCTAATCTGCTCTAAACTTTTGGTCCACATATTACAGATTGACATAAACTGTAGATGGAACAAAACTCGATCAATTTTTCAAGATCAACACTGTCTGAATTGTGAGGTGCCTTTCTCTGGAGAGGAGTGAAAGGTGGTGGAGACAGTGTGCATGTGGGCAGAGAGACTTAGCATATGAGAAGCAGCAAGCTGAGTTTGCAAATCCACAGTTGCTCTCAAGGAGACACGGGCATACATATGGCAACATTCACCTGCAAGGAGCACATGGGGCAATCAGTCTGGGACACAGAGATGAACTTTCTTCTCAGCTTTTGGACTATTTCAGAGTGGGCTCTAGATCAGAAACAACCTTTGATTTGGGGTTGTCCAATACCAAACTGAAAAATGGCATTCCTCCCCAGAAATGCTATTCTTTCCTTTTCTTATCTTCTGCAATTGAGACAGGGGTAACTAAAGCCAGACAGTTTACTGAATTTTCCTCCCACTTCTGAATTTTAACTGTTCAAACACTAGTCCAGATCCAAACCACTCCAGATCTTTAAGAAAAACAAAATCTTTATGAGGGACTACTGGAAAGGAAGTCACTTACTGTATTACATGTCCAGTAGTTTTATAACAATAACTAAGTCATTAGCCAAGAGATTCTTTACAAAACTAAAACCTGGGCTTATCACAGGTTATAAATGCCATCATCTAATACAACTACTGCAGTGTCCTGAGGACATGGATAACTCCAGTGCTTCCAGTGCTACAACCAGCAAATCTCATTACTGAAGTCTGCAGTGCCACCAGAAATTTTCTAGAAGGGGAATGTGATCTAAAAGCAGAGCTACATTGTTTTCAGCATCCTCCAGATGCAGAATCCCTCTTAGCCTTAGTTCAGGCCAGTGGTCCTCACCTTGAAACAGGTGTCACATAGTTGCCTGGGAAGACACCGGACATCCCACTCCTCAGAGACGTCCCCTTGAACCAGCCGTCCTGGCACTTCTCAATGACCCGGTACATCTCACCTTTGCGGAGCTCCAGCTCATCATTCTTCTGGGGCTTGTAGGCATACAGGGCTAGGTAGCTGTGGGGAAAGGTCACACAGGGAGAGAGCACACAGATGACATCAGCCACCACCTGTCCTGCCCCAACTCCAGCCCCACAGAGCAAGAAAGCAAGCAGAAGCACTGTTAAGAAACTGGGGTTAAAAAGGGACACCATACCAAACAAGGAAGGACAGAGACTGGATTCCAAGACAATAAAGGAATACCTAATTAGAGTAAAGGGAGACTGTAATTTAGAAATTGATGAGACATACTTCTCACTCAGGGCACCACCAAAGCAAAACACTGCTACACAAAGGACCACTGAAGTTAAGGACTTAGCAGCAGCTTCAGAAAGACAAGGCAATTATGGAGACAGCCAGAGAGAGTAACAAGGACTCCAGTAAGAGGGCTTTGCAAAGCCTAACATTTGGATGAAGTATGCATTCATATGCTACAGGGTAGGAGCCATCTCTACTGTAGAGTTTAAGAAGAAGATTGTCTTATCGGTAGGCTAGTTCAGAAGCATTTAGGGCAGCATTGCTTGCTGCTTTCTCAATACCATTTATGCTGTCCAGGTTTGGAAACAACAAACCAAATTGTTCTGAGCTGGTATGATAGTTCTTGTACCATGTGGGTAAAACAAATTGACAGAGGGCCAAATTCAGTAAAGGGTTTTTTATTTAAGTAGGTGAAGTGGTAGAATTCGGCTTTGGATGTTTTTCATGCATTCTAATAAATCTTTGCTATACAATCCAATATGTAGAACTTTCTATTTATTTAATTACAGCTTTTATCTATTCCCTTTGTTTAGAATCTTTCTATTTATCTCTCCTTTGTTCTTCCGTTACTACTTCAGGGATGTGTCTAGTGTTGTGAAATGACTACAGCTAAAAGTCCCTAAAGATGTTCTCTCTGTTTAGAAAAATCCTTGTTGAAAATTAAGAATGATTGCTTGCACTTTGGGAAATAATGGAAAGTTGGGATTGAACAGCAAGCGTGCACACACAGAACAACATGTTCTTTGTAAATACCATTGGCTTTTAGTTTTTGTTTTTGTTTGGGGTTTTTGTGGTACTGTTGCTTTTCTACAGATGCAGAAAGGGATTTCTAGTAATTCTTGATCAAGGTTATGACTTCTTGAGGTTTTTTTTTCTTTATTTGTGCTTTACAGGCAGTGAAGACAGATTAAGACAAATGGGAAAACACTTACAGAAAATGCGTTTACACTACAAAGTGCAGCAGAATGCCCTTAGGCTCAGGGGTGAGTGAGAAGAGGCTCACAGCTCACCTTATAGCAGTGAACCAGATAAATAATGAAAACTATAACCATTGTGATTGTAGATTTTCAGCCAATAAAAATGATACATGACTTTTTACTTCTGCTCTCCAAGAAATATAATTGAGGAATAAATCCTGTTAGTTTTCTTGATTCTACTCCTTTATTGTATTGGTAGATTTCCTTCTTTTTATTCTGAAGGCAGTAAATAAACAGCAGTAATGAGCAGAATATGAATTATTTGTTAACAGCTCCTTGGGGATTGCTTAGGCTGATGTGCCTGGTTCTGTTTGCCATGTGCATGGGGTACAAAGGCCTAATCAGAAACTATTTCATTAGTCA
The DNA here is from genome assembly GCA_013396735.1 of Grallaria varia. Classification (NCBI taxonomy): domain Eukaryota; kingdom Metazoa; phylum Chordata; class Aves; order Passeriformes; family Formicariidae; genus Grallaria; species Grallaria varia. The sequence continues at coordinate 50,288 of VWZG01005736.1, read as the reverse complement.
ACAGATGGGAGAAACCACCCCACACATCCTTTGTTTAGCCTATGTAATCAGGTGGTCTTGAGCAGGTCTGTATCTGTTCATCTGATGGAAAACATGAGGCTACATATGAACTGGAGAATACTGAAATGTGTCACCCTGAGAAGAAATAAGGTTGCATGCTTCAGTGCTAATCCTTCAGCACTGCATTCTGCAAGGACATAACACAAAGTGCCAGACTGCTCTCACTCAAGGGAGAGGAAAGTGTGGCTTTGACTACCCCTTTTGAAGTTGCTGCTTACATGGGGCTCAGATTCAGAAGCTATGGGTAGGGCAAGGGGTCAAGGACAGAGCATTTCAGATAGACTCACTTAGCCTTTTTCCCCAAGGGGCTACATGTAATGTAATTTACAGGTGGAGATGCTGGAAGAAGGTGCAAGGAAAATTACCCTAACTGGATCACAGGCTGTTGTGTCATGCAGCTATCTCCAGCTCTCCTGCTAGCTTCACCCTACAAATCCCCCCAAGTCAACCATGAGTAATTCTGAATATCCAGTATCACAATGAGCCTAAACATCCTCTGGACAGAGTATCAAAATCCTTGCAGAGACTAAAAGAAGGTGTACAACAGCCCAGCATGGACAACATACCAAAACAGACCAATCTCTGTATGGCTACAGTGATGAAAACTTGTATGTGGTAACCATATAGGGTGACCCTGGGACGCTGGGTCAGTGCTTTCCTTGTGATCCGGCGAGCCCATCACACAAGGGGGATGTCCATCCCTGGGGGGTCTTCTCTATTAGTTGCAAAGAGGCAAGGGGTTCTCCAAACCCAGCGACAGGCCCCGCCTGGGTCCATTGCCCACTCTGTGGGGACAGGCATACGTTCCATGTGCTGGCAGAGAGGGGGCTGTGGGAGAGCTGGGGGGATGCCTGCTCTCATCTATGGCTGAAAACAATTCAAATTTTCAAAGAGGAAGCTTCCCTCACCAGAAAATGTTTCTAGGTTTTTCCTCTGGCAGGTCTAGCAGTCCCATTTGCTGAGGCTGATTTTGCCTTAAGCCAGAGTCTCTGGACTTGGGCACATTTCACTATTCTCTAGATTTTAGGTGTGCAACTTCATCAGATAACTGTCTGCAAGCTAGAAGAAAGTGTTAAAACAACAACAAAATCTTGCAAAATGTAGTATCAAGTTGTTCTGGGCTATGAGAAACAGTGAGGCTAAGGGTTGGGGTGTGGGACCTAGAAGAAACCTAGAAGTTCCCTAAAAAAAGATCTAAGTGAGAAGCTAGTTTATGTTCTTGGACTTGGGGACCTGCCTGCGACTCTGCTTATAACGCAAAAGCTCCAAGGCTCTGTCTAGGGTTGCACCTCCCCGCTACTGCTACAGCTTTCAAACAACGCATCCTCTTTGACTGGAACTTGGCTCACAAATGCAAAATGATAGACTTGATTACAAGGCTGCTTCACAAGGGAGATGATAGGAGAAGCACGGGAGGGAGAAGGGGAGGATTGCTGAGGCACAGAGTCAGGGGCATTGCCAGAGAGCTGCAAAATGTCCTGATTTGGCAACTACATACTGGAAATATTACCAGTTACTGCTTCGTAGTCAGGGCAAAGTTTGAAATAAACTTGTGCCCCGCTTTGTGCCACACGGGCTGTACAGGGTGACCACAGGATGATGATGAGACCTCTCTGTGGGGCATGGAATGATATTTGGCATCCCTGAGGTATAAAGATCTCAAATTAGTAGCCATGAAGAAATTTTTTTGGTTCTGTGCCAACTCCCCAATTGTTCTTAAAGAATATTTCCTATGTTATTTTCAGAATTTTATTTGTGAATTCAGACCTTGTTTTAGCCATATCATAAAGCCCAAAAATATGAGTGTGCATATGTGTATGTGTGCCTATACAGTTGTCTTGCTTTTACAAGGTATGTGTCGAGAGGAAAGGATTCAGTAGTTTAACTAGACAGGTATCAGATAAACCAACCAGGCTAGAAGAGACTTACTATAATGAAGTCTACTCTTTTTGTTCTGTATCTAGTAAACCTTCTGTTATTCTACACACTGTTCAATAAGCCCATATACCCAAGATATGGAGTTCATTCATTGCCTTTGTTCGTTCATTGTTTATGACACTAAAAAAATGCAATTGGGTAATTTTTTTCTGGTCAATGGTGTATCAGGTGTTTGATTGCATGGGACTACACCTTTATAAGAGCTTTAAATGAAGGAATATTTTTGTTAGGTGAGAGGTGGTCAGTTTGCTTCACAGCGATTCATACAGCTATAATAAATAAAGTCTAAAAGGGCTCACAGAGCAAGGGGGAAGTCTTGCTTTTCTCTACTCATTTTTCAATTTCAGCAGAGGCTGCTTCATGTATGAAATTGCAATCTCTCTCTTCTCAGAATGCTCCTGAGCTGAGATTTGGGCTTTCAGATTTCAAACACACACACATACACACACACACGCACACGCGCGCACACACACGCACACACACACACACACAGAGTTGGGAACAAAGAGAACACAGTGACTGAGATGAGCTGCTTACATATTGAGGGGGAGCTGGACCTTCGGTGGTGTTCCCTGATCTCCAATTATTGCACTTGTCCTGGGACCAGCCACTGTGGCTGTTCCAATCAAAGAGGAGTCCTGAAAATACACAAAGAACACGCAAGGATTTAAGATGAAACCCATAATTTCCCAAATTGCTATGGGGTGAAGACAAAAAGGGAAAAAACACATATATTATAAATTCCCAGATTTTCTAACTTCATGATACTGCATTAAAAAACAAAGACATATTTTAGCCTTATACATTCCAAAAATATATTTCTGACACAAATGATATTAGGTTATTATCAGAATTTTCATGTACCTGTCAGAGAAATTTTAGTTGTATTCTGTGTGCAGATCTTAAAAGTTTTAGAATATTAAACTACTTGACTGCTTCATACAATCAGCTCAAAATGTGCATCTCTGCAATAGTACCTCCTCTGATAAAAGTAACCTTTTCCCTTCAAAAACCTGTTTTTAAATCGGTACTCTTTCTGTTAATGATTATGGATCTATGGAAAAGAAGATTCTATTCAATTTCCAAAATGCAGTCCTGTTTTTATCATCAGGAATATTATTCTCCTTAAAAAAAGGTGACTACACCACCCAAAACGGGAATACCTCTGAATGGAGAAAGTAGGAGTTCACTCCACTGTTAGCCCAGATAAGAAATCTCTACTCTCATCCAGGCAACTGGGCAGATCTTCTCCAGCTATTAATGTGAAAGGCAATTCTAAATGTAATTGTTCATTTCTCAAAGCTTAATGCTCAGCCAAAGTATGTAGGGCAAACTCATTTGAGATGTCTCACCAAAGTCCTCATTTATCTATGTCAAAAAATGAGTCCTGACTAAAAACTCCTCAAGTAATGCCAAGGCCTGTAGCAACAAGTCTTTACTGCAGACAGGACAAAGCTAGGCTGATGAGATTTGTAATGGTTTATTTGAGCAAAAAGCTTTTTTCATTAAGTCTAAGCAAATTCTGTATGCATATCTGTATGCAGAATGGCTCTACAAAGCAGGGACCAAAGTTGATGCACAAGTTGCAGGCAGAGCGTGTCACACAGAGCAAAGATTCTGAGCAGTTCACAGCCTCCAGTGCAGCTTTTCTGTTTCCAAACTCTATCTAACAAACAGTAAATAATTGATTTTTGGAACACAAGCATAGGGACATTTTTTGCATTTATAAAGGACACTGAACTAAACCAAGACACTGAGTTAAACCAAGACACACATTTCTACTTAATTATTGGATTTCAATGTTACCTCATTCTAAAAAAGCCCACATAATTATTACAGTGTTCTGTCTTGACAGTGCATTGCTAAGCTATATTGCTTTGCTCTATATATGAACATAGTATCATGAGGAAATTGTGCAGCAAAACATGAAGACGCTGCAGTGTGATTCCATAGCTTTTGGCAAAAACCAGCAAGATGTCTCATCTTTCACCAGCATTTACACTCAATCATGAAATTGTAGTGACAAGTACAGCTCCTTTTTCTCATTATTTCTGCTGACTTTCTGGCTGCTTGCTCAAAGAAAGAAGAACCCAGGCAGCTCTTGGTCCTGTGCATAAAAGTAAGCATTCTTTCCAGTTCTGTGACTAAGGCTCCGTTAATACTGCCTGTCACGTCAGTGAGATAATATCAACTTCCAGAAAAAAACACACCAATCTACTAAAAAATTTAGGAATAGCTGGAGAATGATCCCTCATTTGTTATTTTGAGCTGGTTAGTGGGGTTTGGGATTGTGGAAGATGCTGGGCTGAGACACCTGGCAGCTGCCTCATCCAAAAGGTAAGTGAGAAACCAACTGGTTCAAGCTTCTTCATGTCATGCCACCGTTGTATGCCTGCTCTGAGCTAGAGAAACTGTCTCTAAGAAATCAGATAATACACCAGTCTCCACCCTTTCTCGCTAGGAAAAAAAATTTGGTTCTACCTCATGAAAAAAACAGACTTGAATGAACAGCCTCAGGGTGCAACTATATAGGCAGAGACGATCACAGCACCGTAGGATGGGACAAAATAGAATAGAATAGAACAGAACAGAACAACATAGCATTGCAGTGACTTGCAACAATCAACTGTTCAACTCAGTTCATCTGACCATTTCAGAGCTGACCAAAAGTTAAAACATATCATTAAGGGCATTGTACATATGCCTCTTAAACACTGACAGGCTTGGGCATCAATCCCCTCTCTAGGAAGCCTGTTCCAGGGTTTGACCACTTTCTCAGTAAAGAAATGCTTCCTAATGTCCAGTCTGTCGCAGTAAAGAAATGCTTCCTAATGTCCAGTCTGAACCTCCCTTAGGGCAGCTTTGAACCATTACCACACATCCTGTTACTGAATCCCAAAGAGATGAGCTCAGCCTCCCAGTCTGGTATCATCAGCAAACCTGCTAGTGGTGCATTCAGCTCCTGCATCGAGATCATTGATATACTGAACAGAACTGGCCTTACAGCTCAACTCTGAGGAACACTGCTGGTGACTAGTCACCAGNCCCTTCTCAGGAAGCTGTAGAGAGGTTGTCCCTCAGACTGCTTTTCTCCAGCCCAGACAAACTGTTCCCAGCTGCTCCTCACGGGATGTTCCTTCCAGCCCTTGCACCAGCTCTGTAGCCCTCCTCTGGGTACATTCAGGCACCTTCATATCCTTCTTAAATTGTGGGGCCCAGAACTGTGCACAGAATTCCAGGTGAGGCTGCACCAACACTGAAAACAGTGGGATAATCACCTGTTTTGAGTGACTGGTGATGCTGTGTTTGATGCACCCCAAGATGGGGTTTGCCCTCTGGGCTGCCAGGGCTCCCTGCTGACTCACACTGAGCCTTCTGTCCTTCAGCATCCCCAGATACCTTTCTGCAGGGCTGTTCTTCAGTCACTGCTCTCCTAGTTTATCCTTGTGGGTGGCCTTACTTCATCCTAGGTGCAGAATCCAGCATTTTAACTTGTTAAATTTCCTCCCATTAATCATTACCCAATACTCCAGTGTATCTAGATCCCAATGCAAGGCATCTTGTCCCTAAAGAGAGTCAACAGCACCTCCCAGTCTGGTATCATCAGCAAACCTGCTAGTGGTGCATTCAGCTCCTGCATCGAGATCATTGATATACTGAACAGAACTGGCCTTACAGCTCAACTCTGAGGAACACTGCTGGTGACTAGTCACCAGCCAGCTGTAGCCCCACTCACTACAACCCTTTGAATTCTGGCCTTTAGCCAGTTCTTCACCCAGTGCATTACAAATCCACGCATTCCATGGCTGGACAGCTTGTCCAAAAAGATGCTGAGGGACAGTATCAAAAGCCTCACTTAAAATCCTAAAAAAACTGCATCCACTCCCTTCCTTTAATCCACGAGGTAGTGACCCTATCATAGAAGGATACCAAATCAGCTAAATGGGACTTCCCTTTTGCGAACCCATATTGACTGTTCCTTATGACTGCATCATTTTTTAAATGCCTTTCAGTAGTACCCAGTATAACCTTCTCCGTAACTTTTCCAGCAACTGAGGTTAGATTAACAGGTCTGTAGTTCCCTGGGTCTTTCCTCATGCCTGTTTTTGTAGAATGGAATAACACTTCCAGACAGCAGGACCTCCTAGACTTCCAAGACCTTGGACAGATGATTGAGAGGAGTCCTGCCACAACATTTGCAAGCTCCTTCAGAACTCTCGGATGAATCCCATTAGTCCCCAAGGACTTGTGAACATTCAGCTGATAAGCGAGTCCCTTACAATTTCAGTGTCTACAAATGGAAAGTCACTGTTCCTGCACTTGTGGTCCTCCAAATCAAGGTACTGGGCAGCCCAAGGTCTATTGGTATCATTAAAAAATGAGACAAAAAGTGAATAGAATGCATCAGCTTTTTCTTCATTCCTGTTAGTCAGGTAACCACCTTCACCAAGTGGCATTGTCTGCTCCTGTGCTTCTGAAAGGTGAATCTTAAAGGCTGACCAGAACACGTGGACTCCTAAGACCTTAAAAGCAGATTCCCAGGGCCCTCTGCTAAATAGCTCTCTGAATAGCATAAAATTTGCTCTTGTGAAGTCCAAGATAGTAACTCTGTCATCCTTTTTTGTCATTACAGTGAAAATTTTAAAATCAACCATTTTGTGATCACTGTGGCCAAGACAGTCATCTGTCCTTCACAAATCCTTCTCTATTCACAAATAGCAAATTCAAGAGGGCACCTTTCCTAGTTGACTCACTGTGTACCAGTGACAAGAAGTTATCTCCTACAAACTTTAAGAATTTCCAAGACTTGTCACAGCAGTATGATATTCCCAGTTGATGTCTGGGAAGTTGAAATCTCCCATAAGGACAGGGAATACTGATCCAGAGATTTCTCCTAGTTGTCTATAGAATAACTGACTGGTGCTTATATCCTGGCTGGGCAATCACTAGTAAACACCCTTTACAGTATCTCCTTTGTTTTCCATCCCCCCGATCTTCACCCAGAGGCTCTCCACCATACCATCACTAACTATAAGGGCTGTGCAATCAAACATCTCTCTCTCTTATAGTGCCACATCTCCCCCTCACCCTGCCTACTCCTGAACCACCTGCAGCCCTCCATGCAGGTTTTCCAATCACAGAACTCATTTCACCAAGTCGCACTAGTGCCAATGCCATTGCAGCTTTGGGAGCTGCCCAATGCTTCCAGCTCATCTTTTTTCTAAGACACATGCTAACCTTCTTTAGCTTCCACGGTGCTCCCTCTGCACACCTGCAGCCAAGTTGGAGTTTGCAGAGGTGCAGCTATCCAAGCCTGGATTGGCCACTGCAGGCACCCTGGGCTAAGCCAGAGTGATTCTGTAGAGAGATGAGCTCAAGCCCAGAGAGCATAGTAGCTTGTCAAAGCATCATCTATTTTCCTGTTTGCACAGACAGTGGTGCTTTCTGTGTTGTCTATATTACAGCAAGCATGACCTCAAGTGCTTTCTATTGTGCTTGTACTAACATACAGTCCAAGCGATTAGGAAATCATGTAACTGCTTTTCAGTGTTGCTCGATGACAATGTTGCTTTCGTCCCTTGAAAAATCCCAAAGATATCTCCATAGTAGTGTATGCTGTCTGTCTACCTGACATTCAGTTTCTTGTCTGTGTCCTGTTACTATAATATTACTGCATCTGGTGCCAGCTTGGACCCTACAAACCATTCATTTTTGTCACTTTGAACTGTCTGGTAGCCTAGGTATCCAAAGTCTAAATCAGTGTCTGTTTCCTGATTGTGCTCCAGTTTTTCTTTAGCTGCTCTCCCCTGCAGGCATTGACTTGATGTACCTGTCAGTCTGTCTATGGCCCTGCTTTTCATAATCAAGTTTTACTACACAGGACCTCCACACATTGAATTCTGCTCCTCTGTTCATATCTTGCCATTTTCTGTCACACAAGTATTCTGCTCTGCAGCTTCGTCTGCCTCTGTGCTCCTTGCTGAACTCTCCCAGTGACTGCCCGATTGTTACTATGCATCTGAATGTTCACCAGCTTTGCATTTAAACTATTGTCCCTGACACATTTGGTGCAAGCTTTGTTTTCTAAGCTGCTCTTTCAAGGACCCATTCTCTCTAGTATGTATCACTAATTAGCTCATATTATAAGACATAATATTGCTAGTTTATTTTGCATGGTAGTATTTACAGTAAGATTTTGAAAAGACTGATTTTTGTGAAAGAATAATCTCCTATTTCTTCATACTTTTGATTACCTTATTGGAAGTTTACCTTTCCAGTTTCCATTCGCACAATTTTATATGCATCTCTTCAACTACTGGTAACACTAATAATCCTCCTGGAGAACACAGGAGGCCTTTCTCCATCACATCTGGTAGAAGGACTTACTTTGTTTTCCTTCCTTATTTAACCTTGGAACTAGGTTGTACTTTTGCAATTGTCATCTAAGGAACAAGGTACTAAACATGTCCTCCTTTCCTCTTCATCTGCTCAGCAGAATCCAAGGCGATGCTCTGATATTTTGTTGTCTGCTTTGATACCTTTTGGGAGGACTGTGTGCCACATCCTTGCTTTCTGACTTTCCTACGTGACCCACCTTCCTTTGGCACCAAACACACAAATACAGCCATGCACAGGCATTGCACAGGGAGGGTTCAAATACTGCAGCATTTGTGTCTTAATCCTTCTTCCATCTCTGTTAATCATCACTGCTAAAGCCTAACGGGGAGGAGATGTCTCTGACAGCCAGGTTCTTAAGAGGCATGTAGGCACCTATTGATAAAAACAGGCATCTTGTATAGTTTTCTCAGGAAGGCATTAAGTACTTCTCTGCCTGATTCCCATGGATTTTATTGCAATTTAAGTAATAAGAGTCACTTCTGAAAGTGCCATTTGGTGCCTGTCTCTATCCTTAGGAGCCTCTAATGCCTTTAAACATTTTTTCATTGAATTTCTAGACGTGACCCGCTGGGTAGTCACGTGTAGCACACCTTCTGATTAGAAGGCCATTTACTCTAATGGTGGCATGCAGTTTTCTGATCTAGACACTGCCAACTCTCATCCCATTTACCTAGGGCACTGAACAGCCAAATCTGACTTATTCATGCTCCCTCTTCAATCTGGCATCTTCCAAGCACCACTTACACTGTTGATGTTTTCAGCTCAACAGCAACAGCTCTTCTCTTCCACGAGACAGTACAGACACAGATGCCAGCCAGCAGGGAAGAGCAGGGAAAGGTACTGAAAACCACCTCCAGATACCTTTGCACTAACTTCTGCTTCTTTGTGACCACTGGTAGCACAGCAAGTTCACCTGTACTGTGAAAGGCTAAATCTTGAGTAAAACTCCCAGACTATATGCACAGGCACAACAATGCTGCATGACAGGTATCTCACTCTCAGCTTATGCTGTGCTGTCTGTTTTCATCACCAGCTACTCTCGTGTAGTAGGTCATTATGTACACACAGGCTGGATAGTAACATAAAAGGACCTTTTGGTTTTTTTTCTGTAAAGGCACAGCTTCCTATGACCACTGAAACACAAATCCCTCTAAAATATTACTGACAAACCCAGAGAGACCAGGAAATGAAAAGTAATAACCACTAATCTGGCTGAAATTTCATCTCAAATTCATTGCCTTTATCTCTTCTCATCCACACCTCTATGAAAGCATAAGAATTACTAGTCTGGACTTCTAGCATAAATTATCTTTTTCTTTCCCTTGTAGATTTACTTTAGATTTTCACCAGTATTTTAAGGCCACATTTGTGGTTTAATTTGAAAAACCCTCATAGGGATCAGTGAAGTGCCTTAAAAAAGCAAGGAACTCAGTCTTGGAGGGGAATAGAAGTCATAAGTGCAATGATACTGCAAGCTGCTGTAGCCTTCACTGAAAAATAATTGTTGCTGCTATCAGATCAAAGTTGCTATCACCTAGAAAAATCACAAACTAGAAATCTCAGTTTTGACTTCAAAGAAAATCCAGCACTGTCTCACCACAGGGCAGTTACATCATTCATTAGTTCACAAGAAAAATTCTTTTAATGTCTTGAATGCGTATTTACAGCTTACTTTAGATTTCTCTTTAATATTACTTTAAAATAAGAGAAAACCACCCATTCAACTCACATAAGTTGACATACCATCCTCTGGAAATACCATAAAGAATAGGCTAATGGTCTTTAAGATTCCTGTGACTTGTTCCTCTAATTTGCTGACTCCGTAAAACAATGACTGTGGCAATCACTCCGGGCCTTTATGTTCCTAGAAATAATGTACTAGCACTTAATGCATGGTAGTGCCACCAAGTACTGATGAAAAGTGTTACACGGAAGATCAAGTAGCCTCATCAAATGCTAATTGTCAAAGTGGGGGCTGAAACAGACTTAGCAATTCTAGAGGAAGACTTCTTTTTTGTTTCCATAATGGTATGTGTGTAAAAAATCAAACAAATGTGCAGAATAACAGCTGCAGCTGCATAAATAGCTGCATAAATACTCAGTTCCTTCCTGCAAAAACTGGAGCTAAATTTATATGATTTAGCATTTACTGAGGGGTTCTTACAACCTGTCTGTGGAGGAAGGTGAGGCAGAGTATTACGTCAGCCTAGCCCTGATTATTTTTTTCTTCTAAAAGGCCAAAAACTCTAGACAGTTATCTTCCCTGAGTAGCTCCTAGAGCGATGCGGAGAGCTGGAGAAGTCAAGTAAATTTATTTCCTTAACTTCCATTTTCACTATCCTGCAATCTAAGGATGCCTGCAAGTTGGAAGAAAAAAACTTACAAAGATTTTTTGTCATTTTCTTCCAAAGATTTATCTGACATTATCATCCATAAAAGCACTGATTATTCTGGTTTGCAGCTTCTCAGTTCCCCTAAATGAGGACTAATTAAGCATCATGTGGATGAGCATCATGAGAATTATATTTTATTCAGCCTTGTTTCTCTCTCAGACTTAACCCTTTCAGCACTGAGCACCAGTATATTGCTCCACTGCAAGGTTTTAAATGGGTTTATGGTAAATAGTTTCTTGCAATTCTGGGATCAAGGAACATGAAAATTCAAACACAGAGACACAGGAAAGCTTAAAGTGAAAGCCTGACCTATAAAAGATGTTAATTTAATCCCACATTCATTATTATCCTTTTGATAACTGCACAACAAACTCATCAGGATCCTGTGCAATGCCTCCTGTAGAAAGTCCCCTTCCAGGGAGAAAATAGTGGTAAACAAATAAACAAAACCCCCAAGCCAACAAAAAGGGGGAAATGCACACTTCAGTAATTTCTGTCCAAATGTCATGCATTTTCACATAGCATGTGCCAGATAGACAGGATTTTGTGGTATAGTGTAAATACCAAGACAGCATCTCACTAGTTCTGCAGGCTTCCAAACCAGTAGTTGACTAGCAGGTAGCATAAAGCCTCAGGATTAGCTGCATCCAAAAATTATTTCAGTGGCAAAATGTTTTTGGGTTACTACCTGAAGGAGCAGATGGAAAAAAAAAATTGTTTTTGTATTACAGGCAGTGGGTTTTCATGCACAGTTGAATAACCCATCTAAAACACAACCTTGTCTTCATAGATCCTGTAAAAAATTAGGTTTTGTGGTTCTTGAAAAATCTTTCAGAATGTATTTGTGATGAAGCATATTATAGGATAAAGAGAAGACACTGTCTCTAAACTCTCTAGCTTATGTAATCAGTCCATAGATTGAGTCAGCTCATGTGCTTCATTTGCAACAGGTTTGAAAACTAATGTAATACATCCAAATATGCACAGAGTGTGTTCAGAGACCTACTNGGAAAAAAAAAAAAAGAAAAAAAAATGCATCTCGCATTTGCCTAAAACTTTTTGTTTAAAAAAAGTTAACTCCTTCCCACCTACAACCCTCTTTTAAAAGTTATTAAAATAGGCAATGTCTGGAACCAATTATAAATAACTTTTAGTAGAATTGGGAATGTACAAAGACAATGAATTAGTTTACGCTAGACTTTACCAATGTCTCTTATGCATTTTTCATTACGTATTTTGATCTAAATGACAGAAAGACAGGTTGGACCAATATTACTTCTCTTTTGCCATTTTGACTGCTGCAGTTTCCTGAAATAGCTGCCCTTGGTTTCACCTGTCTCACTCTCATTAGTAGATGTCCAGTCAGTTGTCATTCATAGCCAGCAGCAGAGCAGGTTGGATAGAATTTGGACTCCAAGCGAAAGCTGAAAAATACCTGAATTTGTCTTATTTTCCCAGAGCCTGTCATGCACTTGAAAATTCAAGGTTCATTTTTAGTTTCTGGATTTTAGGTGTAATCTGTATGCTTCTCATGGTCAGCACATTTAGGTTATCAGCCAAGCCTCAACCAGAGTTCTGCTATTACATTTTCTCAGCAAAAATTCAGCACTTCTAAATAACTGATAAGGACACATTTCCCAATGATTTATATAACAAGACACTTCAAGGAACATTTTTCATTTCAAATACTGTCACTCTGTGGGACTGGGAGCGTGCAAGTCATTGTTCTCAGCTTTTCCTGAACATATGTCCTCTGGTTAGGAGCTTGTACTAATACTTGCAGATACAAACTGACTTCATGTGCATGGTGATGAGTTGTTCAAAACACACAGAGAAATTCCTTCTGTGGGGAGGATCCTTTCTTCCTCACTCAGCTGTTACCCTGGTGTGCACAAAGCCATAGTTCATTATTCATGAGACGCATTTTCTGTCAAAATCCAGGGGATTTGGAGCAGTACTGACCTATGACCTTTTCAACTAGCAGGGACGAATAATTCATGAGGGGTGAAAATGGAAGCAAGACAAGCCATCTGAGGCCTAGGCACGATTACTTTCCAGGGGGACCTTCCCTGCTCCCTTGGGAGTCTCAGTTGTGAACTGCTCCTCTGCACCCGTAACCTAATTCAGCTTCAGCTCCATCACAGGTTTGCAGCACTACATACATCTTCAATAAAAATCCATTTTGCCAGTATGATAGGACATTCTGCATGATGGAGAGACACTATTACCTTTCAGATGGAGATCTTATGTTTAATGAGTGATGCTCAGCATGCAGCAAAAAGCATACAAGCAAATTTTGTTGCAGAAAAAATTAGGATTCCAGCATTGCCTCTTTGGAATTAAATGCTTTGTATCCTGGCTGTTGTGGAATTGCAGTCACTATTTTATCCAGCTGAGATGACTTGAAGTTGATTCTTCTACCTTTTGAGCATCCCTAAGTTTGCAGTCAGTGAAGATGTTTTTTAAGACCAAACTTTATTTCAAAATACATCTTGGCTTTTGGGAAACAGCTGAGTTGGTTCTGCTCAAAGAACAATGAACATATTATGGAAGGCCCATAGTCTTCAATTATTAAATGAATGATATGGAAAAGTACTTTCAAACACGTGATGTCATAGTCTGGTCTGCAGGTCAATGCTCAATATATAGCAATCTGTGCCCTCCTGGAGAAGCAGATGGCTTATAACAGTCTAGCGACTCATAAAAACAAAAAAACATGTCAGCTGGGCATGGAAGTCTGGTTTCAATTCATAAAAATTGACAAAAGCCAAAGGAATAAAGTACTATGCATGGAATCACTTCTAAGGGGTGGAATATATGCCACATTACTGAAACGTAAAATTTGCACCTAAATTGTAAGTTCCTGCAGTAGGAAGCCCTAGATGTCTCTGTTTCTACTCATGTCAGCAGAGAGAAAGTAGGTGCTCCAGATGTAGGTGCCTCAGGTCTACAAGGAAAATGGATGCTTGTTTTGAGAAGATGATTTTGCTGGTCACTAGCAGGTTGCCTTGAGGTGGGGAACTGGAGGCCATTCAAGAACTCCTGTAATTGAATTCTGCTTGTTCAAAGGACGGGCTATAGGAAAACTGTGTTGAACTTTTTCAGTATGTAGAATCCCCCTGCAAGTTAAATACCAATCCTGATATGTTCCAGAGAAATTCACACCTACTAAACTGAACAAAATTCCTTTATTTCTTTTTATTAAGAGATCTATTAAATAAACAATGAAAATGTGCCTGGAAATTTCAAGGACATGGTATAAAGACAAAATAAACTAAATTTACATTCTAATTTTAAAAGAAAAGGCACCAATTTGCTAGATTGTCTTTACTGAAATCATAAATTTGTTGTTTCCCCTGTAAGAAATAAGCTTTGGTTGTATTTGCTGTTGCAGAGAGAACCACTCAAGAGCAGTGACAATGACTTGCAGGGCAGAGAGGTTCCTCTTCAAGTGAGGAAAGAAAAGAAAGGTGAGGCATCTTCCCGCAGCAGAGCTCACTGCTGAGTTTGGCATCTACACGCACAGCCTTCCTACCTACCTGCCCAAGCCTTCAGCAACGCCCCTGAGCACTTCCAAAGCAGCAGTAGAATCAGTTTGCAAATTCGTCAAGATGTCAAATCCTGAACAACATGTAAAGGGCATTTACCTTAAAGATGCCAAATGCATTTTAGAGCAAAATGATCTGAAGACAACATTCTCACTGCCCTGAATGCCTTGATGTAAGAGCTCATGGGGCCCATTGTTTATGCTACTTTGGCTGGCGTTCAGCCATGTGAATAAAAGTGCTGAACTGATTTTCTGTCTAAGGCTGCAGCATCATTAATTGCTTCAGAGCTATGTCAGGTCTTAGCAGATGGCCAAGAAGGGACTAAATTTCTGACATTTTTAATTAAAATTCAACCTTTATTATTATGGGATTAATAGTTATATAAATACAGCTGGAAAATTTTAATGTACATTTGGTAAGAGGCAAATTCTGTACTCTCTGCAGACCTAACTAAAGGCTTAAAATCAGGTGAATTCATATTGGTAGCTCTTGTGATTTTATTGCTAGTGCTATAGGGTGAAGCATTTTTCTGAAAGCTGCTCCTACAGTCATAGCGAAAAGTTCAGCCCCACTTTTTTCCCTATAGATCGACATTGATAGCAAAGTTTGCAAAGGAAAAAGTTTAAATCAGTGAAAATAGAAAGTAAATAGCAAGGTTCCCAAAAGCAGAAACATGTATTTATACATGTAAATGCCACTCTTGGGGTGAGAGGGTCCTTGGGGCTGCAATAACACTTTTTGACAGAGGGAAACCTCTTTCCACTAGTGCCTTTTGCAACTGGACTTGCCTATCTCGCATTGGCCTTTTTAGCCATCAGCGCGCTTGCAGCAAGCGTGGGTAGAGCCCTTCCCAAATCTTTGTTTGCAAAGCCCAGCCATGATGATGATCTAAAACACCAATGCTCTTTTTCCCCTCCCTGGATTTTGGCCAAGACAGTTTTGGCCAGCAGTGAGAGAGGCATGTGCTCAGCTGCCTTGTCTGCAAACTGGCTCTACGCCCTGAGGCAGAACCACTCCCCAAACCTGTTCCCACCATGGGCACATGAGTGACTTCATTATACCCCAGTCCTTGCTGAGCTTCTGACCATGACACCAATTACATGTCTTCCCATCTGCTGCAACAGACCCAACCAACATTCCTGCAGGCTGGATTTCAGCAATTGTAACTTGTTACTGGGAATATGAGGCCCTTCTTGTCCTCTACCACTTGTGTACAAATGCTACAGTGGTTGGAGAAATGAGTGGGGTTTCACATACCAGTTGTTCTGTTAAACCAGGGGAGAATAACTGAGTCACTTTTTGTTTCATGGTCTAATTTTTGTGGTTTACTAGCTCAGAATGAGTCTTCACATGACTCTAGCAAAGGGTGTGCATGGTGTTTCTCTTGAGTAGCACAAGAACAGAAATGCCACTGTCACATCTCTGTAAAGTCCAAACGTGTCACTCTGAGTGCCAAAAACCTGTGTGTCATTTACTTGACAAGTTCGGGACCCTCACTCATGTCTAGTGCTTGTGCTGCTTCACAGATGTCCCAGTACATCCTGGCACACTTGCTGCTTTGGTGGGGGCCATATTCTCACCTTCACCCTCCTGCTGAGGGCTGAAAGGAGGGGAAAGACTTTATAGTACAGAAAGCCTGCCTGGAAAAGGCATGTGGAAGAAAATTAGTGTAATTACAGTTGGACTGAGCTGTGTCCCTGGCTCCTACATGTGGATGGGCTGTTGAGGGAAGAGACCAGCTGAGGCAGGAGCAGAGGGTACTGCTCCACTGTGGCAGTGTCCTCTCAGTACACTATTTTGGCTGGCCCTGTGGCACACATTGGCATGCATGCAGACACTCTGCCTTCCCTGGTGTCCTTGAAAACCTGCAGTGCAGGGGCCTGAGGGGCTCACGTTATGGGTTGCAGCAGGGCACAGCCATCTGAAGTGATCTCATGGTCTGGTGCACCTCACCAGTCTCACAGGGGAGACCCCCCAATGCTGCAGATGGACATAAAAAAGGCATTTCCACCCCAGACAGTCCCTACAGATCGTAACTCTTCCACTGTCTACATGAATACCACATGTGCAGTGGCTGTAACGTGGATCTCTTCCTGCTCCAGGCCACCACAGGGATGGCAGGTGATCCATGTTTGTCCCTGTATGGGGACGTGGATGTGAGGGGCCAGAACACATGGTCAGGAAGAGGAAAAGGGCAAGGTTGGTTTTTTTCAGCAGAGAAATGATGGGTTATGTTATCTTGGCACTAACAAGAAGTGCACACCATGGGGAGCTGGTCTGCAGAGTGAACCTGTGTCTGATAATCTGAACACCAAGTGTGTAGATGACTGAGCAGGCAGGCACTGGCAGAAGACCTTTGGGACTGTGATTATTCTCCCTTCTCTTCTACACCTGCAAACTGCAAATTTGCACTTGGATTCCCTTATCCACAGAAATGGTGGGAAATTGCAAGAGGTTTCAGTGCACCCCAATCAGTTTGGTTTCTGTTTCTGCCTGCCCCCAGAAGCTCCTTTTGGGACCTGTGAGAATGTTCAGGAGGATGCTCCTCTCCACCTTTCTTTGAGAGGGGGAAGGAGGGAGGGTGCCGCACCCTTAGCATGTGTGATGGTTTAAAAACTCCTTAGGTGTTTCCGACAGCAGCTTCTTGCTGGGTACAAAGTACAGAACACTTGTTTGTCAAAAGGTATGGCACATTTGCTCCAGTGATCTGTACAGAAATAATTATTCCAAAAATCTTCTTTATCCCCAAGATGTGAATTTCATACTGACATTGCTACCCTGCAGGGTAACAGATGCATTCAGGGTAATGGGATCATTCAGAATTTCTCCTTTCTACAACAGAAATGGATGCAACATAAGCTGCATTACTTCAAACAAACTGTAGGATTACTTTTTGTTTTTAAAAGTGTTCCATTATTGTGAATCCTGTTTGGCTTTATCCTCCAACTTCTGATTGCCTCAAATTCGGCTTTATCCTTCAGCTCCTGGTTGCCTCCAGCCTGCTCACTGACTAACACAAGGATGGGAATGGCAGATGCCAAGTGCTGTCACACCAGGCTGACAGCACTGTGTGACTGTTTTGTGCAAGGGTCAGCCGTTTTGAAAGAGGCAATGCAATCTGCTAAGGATGCCCAAAGCCCACCTCCACCCCCGCCTTACCTGCGTTGGGGCGCTGGAGGAGAGGTGGGTCAGGTCGCCGATCCTGGCAGCTGCCCGTGGGTCGCTGGAGCTGATGAGGACGGGGGCGCTGATCTCCATGGAGTGCCGGTTGCTGGCGGCCTGGGAGGACTTGTGTGTCATGCTGAGGGCGGTGAAGGAGTGGCGCTTCTTGGCATTCTTCTTGCCTTCCACCTGCCGCTGGGCCGCCCCTGCTGCCCCAGCGCCAGCCAACGTGGAGCACGGTGCCAGCCCCACTGCTGCTGCCGCTGCCGCCACCGCCGCCGTCTCTGTCGCCAGTGGGATGTCACAGCCAGAAGCGGCAGCTGAGCACGTCTTGTCCATCTCGATGAGCTGCTTGGCCGATTCGTTCAGCTGTGTGGGCAAGAAAAGGGAAAGACGAAAAAGGAGTTGTAGAGACTGAAAAGGTCCCTCCGTTGGAGAAAAGGAAGCTCAGGAGGGACCTTATCGCTGTCTACAACTAACTGAAAGAGGTTGTAGTGAGATGGGGGTTGGTCTCTTCTCCCAGGTGACAACTGAGAGGACAAGAAGAAATGGCCTCAAGTTGCACCAGGAGAGGTTTAGATTGGAGATTAGGAAAAATCTCTTCACTGAAAGGGTTGTCAAGCACTGGAACAGGTTGCCCAGGGAAGTGATGGAATCACCATCCCTAGAATCACCAGAGACATGGCTCTTCAGGGCCATGTGTTAGTGGTGGTCTTTGCAGTGGTGGACTAACAGTTGGACTGGATGGCCTTAGAGGTCTTTTCCAACCTAAATGATTTTACAAATTTATTAATTTTATGAAATCAGGTGAATTATTTCCATCCACTTGTCAATGCTGGGAAAGTCAAAGAGTTAGGTTAAAACCAGGCACCATAAATTGGTCTGTTGGGAACCGGCCTCGGACCAGGGCAGAATTCACGCAATGGAAAGAGGCCACGGAGGACCCCAGTTTCCAGTCTGCCATTTGAGAAACTTTTGTACAGGGTCATTGAGGGTAGCTTGCCTGGACATGTTCCCTTTGTGTCACTCCCATTCCCCTGCCAATCCTGTCACCCTACCAATCCCCTGTCCAGGGTTCGATTTCCCAGGACCTCCCCTTTCCTGCCCCTTAAATACCCACCACCTTTTACAATAAAGTACATCGGTCCATGTGCCTGAACTGCACACCGGGCCTGCGTCTCTTCTTTCGGGGCTCACTCGCGGCTAACTGCAGCTTAGAAGCTAAGATCCCACCGGTCTGAATTATTCCCTTGCCCACAACCGTGGCATTGGTCCACATCAAGCTATGGCATTTAATAAAATGCCATTCCCCAAAATAGCTTGCCCCAGGCTGGTGACTCAGAGCCTGGGGAAGGAGGCAGGAACCTCTGCATCAATGTTTTGCTATTCTCAGCTCCATCATAGGCCTATGCTTGATGTTTGCCACATGTGGCTTTGATCCAGGGGTACAGCTTCCAAATCCTTCCAGTTTCATCGCCCTGCCTCCCACCTAACACACATTATCTAAATGCAGACGCAACTGAAAACATTTTTCCCAGGTGTGTCATCTAAGCTGTGGAAGACCTTGATGACCCTTGCTCAGGGTACACCTTGAAAAAGTGGTCTCATCAGTCCTCTTGAAAGGTTCAAAACTTGACCTGTAGCAGATCACAGAGCACCAGGACACTCAGGCCAGTCTTCAGCCCACTGTTCCTCATCCAATCCACATTCATGGATAACCTCGTGTCTATAAATGCGAGAGGCATGCTGGGTGGCACAAGCCTGTCACTGAAGCCTGTTACCTTCTAGCCTCCACAGCTCATACAGAATAGCTACACTTTACATAGCTGGAGAGCTCTGAGGCTCACAGGGATGCTACAGTCACTGATGATACATGAATTGCACTTTCTGCACAGCATTCACTGCCAATACATCTTCCCTCAAGGAACACTAACAGTTGAGGGAAAATGCCACATTTTGCCAACAGACCTTTATATTAAACTAGGACGCACCACAATATGTTTGCATTGAACAAATAAAAACACCAGATGAAAAAGGGAGACACAGCTAACGTACATGTCCTTTTGCACTCACTGCTATTGTGACACCCACAAAAACCAGAGGTATATGTAATACTATTCTGGAACAAAACCAGGCTATTTTTTCTATAACCACTTCTATGAATTATGGCAGCATCCAAGAAACTCAGTCGAGGACAAGGTCTTCCAAGGTTCTAAATAAAACAAGAGGAATAGTTGCTGCTCCAAGGCAATTTAGAAACATAAGTGAAAATAAAAGGGAAAAAGAGAAAGACAGGAAAGATAACAATAGAAACATGTAGATAAACAAATGTGTGATTGAGTAGCTTTTATAACTCCCGACTACTGTCACCACTTCAAGAAAAGAAATAGACATTGCTAAACTTTAGCCAGTCTCCTAAGTTTGAAAACACTTCTGACACCATGAGGACTCATTTTCTGTCACTGGCAAAAATCACACTAACACCTAGAAAGTAAATATCAACTTGCAGGATCCTTCATTCTGTGACAGCTTCCACGAAGTCAACCAAGAGCCTCCAATTAGTGATGCTCCACTACTGTCAGAGCTGCTGGGAGTCCTGCAACCATTCAATTAGCAAGTCATTTTCCCAGCTGCACTCTTCAACTTGAGACCATGCTTACAGCCAGCGTAGTGCACTGCACCTGCCAATTTTTGCCAATAACAGCTGATCCTATTTCAGAGTCTTCAGAAATGTCCATTATTTCCCACTTCATCATGCTCTAAATTGGTACAACCTAATATTTGCCAGCAGGCAAGGAAACCAGATGGCTCCCCTCCCTTAAGTAGGTGTTACAGCTCCACTTACCCCATTGAAGGAGATAGTCTAGCCGAATTACTTGAAATATTAAGCAGAAAAAGAGAAAGGCATCAAATATGCATGATTCTTTCACAGCAGAGAGTGAGGAAATACTTTGCTAAACAACACCAAGCAGAAAAAGAATGTATTTAACTCTTTGACAAAGGAAAAAATAGAGTTAAAAGAAAAAAATTTAGAACTTCTGATTTTACAACACACTGCATATGGACAATGAAGTGCTCCAGCTCTTGATATCAAACTCCGAATCCTTGTAAGAATTACACTATAAATCCCACTGTCTGGAATCCAATTTAACACTGAAGCTGTTCTTTTTAAAACAACAAAATCCATTACTTTTTTGTTCAAAGCAGCACCTAGTTAAAATGTCAATAAGAGAGCTCTGTATTGATATAAACAAAAGTAATTCTCAATATCAGTAGGAGATTAAAGACAAAATGAAAGCCCCTGCCCAAACAGTCAAGCTAATGAACCTTTGGGAATGTCAGAGTCTTCCTGAAATACTGGGAAAAAATTATTTTGGTCTGCCAAGATAAAAAATGCTTTATAGCTTTACAACCTTATTTTTTGTAGACAACTGTTTTTAAACAGCTTTGCCCACAGATGCTGGAAAGTACTTCCCAAATAGGCTATGAATACCAGAGAAAAGTCTGCTTACCACTTTGTAAAAGCAAACAGTTCTGCCTCTTTGCAAAAAAACTTTCAGAAACCCTTTTTAAAACATAAACATGATTGCAAATTTCTTATTTTAAACCTGAGTATGTAAACAAGCATTGCTTTATGGTGTCTGTCATCTGATCTTCAGGCAGATTTGCTTCCAGATGAGAAGCTTAATGGAAAGTTCTGACCCACAGTCAGTGTCAGGAATTTGACATTTTTGGAAGTCTGTAGCTCTTATGACAACCTCTAATACCAGAATTTAACTTTCCTGCTCAATTTTTATCCCTTCTTTAGAAAGAACCTATATTTGAGATTCTGGTCCTGCTAAGCCCAAATTGTACAATGCCCTTGAGACTGCAGCTAGACTGATTTTACCCCAAATCCATTCTTTAAAAAGGGGATGTCCTAGAAAACTTGACATATGATTTAGAGGGGTAAGGCTTGGATTTGAATGCCAAACTAGTCAAACATTCCCAGCAGCCCTGCAGTCCTGTCTAGGAATGCAAAATCTCGCTAGGGCAAGCCTTAAAATATCTAAGAGACTCTACCAGGCAAGAGAGACAATGAAATGGTGCAGTAAAACTGTTCACAGGGTCTATTGACTGTGAGTCCTGCATGCTGAGATAAGGATGCACCAGTCTCAGCTCACAGAGCTACTGTGCCTGTTTCTCAGGAAATGCTTTCCGAGCTGTGAGGAATCATACTGGAGACATCTCCAGCTCATCTGGTTTTGAGAGTGAAAAAGGGTGCGAGTGGAATACCTTTGTGCACAGAGCCTTGTTCACCTCCAAACAACCTTTTCCCACAAAGGGACCAGTAATCAAGTGCACTTGATTAGAAATTTGCTGACCGTGATGAGGAAGCCACACTGCCATCTCTGTCACAATGCGAGCTGTCATGACTTTAGCATCCAACCAGACAGCCCCTGCAATATGAACTAAGGGAGAGGTTTTTTCTTCTTCTGGATTTTAGGTATGATTGTTTTAGGTACTGTACTTGAGAGTTCATCACAAAGGTGACAAAGGTGGAAATATTAAGCTACCTTACTCAGGACTTCTCCACTGCCAAAATTATTTTTTATTAGTTTCTAGATAAACCTATTTTTTTCTGCAGAACGCATTATGGTGACTTTCTCTCGGTCTCTGTTGCACATGCTTCCACACACACATATGCAAACACACCACAGTTCACCCCAGTTCCTGCTACATGTGGATTTAAAAGGGACCACCTATAAATGGTTTCAACATATTTCTCTGCTAAGGATGAGGGGGTACAGGAGAGAAACTGTTACCTTCACTGACTATCCTCACATAGGACCAAATATGCCCTTTATATCTCAGAGTGGTTTAATGAACTATAATATCGATGGGCAGCATTATGCACCAACTTACATATTCCAGCTGGGATGAAGACTAAGGAAAATTCACTTCTTGTCCAGTGTGGGTGATAACTAATTCTAGATTTAGAACAAGTAACAAAATATTACTTTGGAATTGTTATTATTGTGAAACAAGAGAGAAGAATGGGAAATTTAGGTCAGATTTAAATAATTAACCTTTATTGCATCTCCCTTGACAAATATGCCAGTACATTTACTAATCCATGTTGGTGGCAAAATCATTGTAACTCAGTTTAAACTCCTAAGGGACACTTTGATACATTGTGATCACCACAGCAGCTCCTGAGTTGTATGTAAATGACTTCTTTCTTCTGTAAGACAGAGGACAGTAAGTCTTATTCTGGTATTGAACACTTTTAGCTTTCTTATCATTTAGATCTGGGTAAGAGATTAACTTCTGACTAGCATTGGACCTACTAAAGAGAGGACCTCACTCTGTGGCTTAGTTCAGCACATACTTGATACGGTGCAGACCAATGGGACTAAAATGTCACTTTTCTGAATAAGGAGGGATAGACGAAATTCTCAGTTTTACACACATGCTTCAGTATTTTGATAAACGAGCCAATTTGAACCAGAAGGTACATTTTATTAAGGCTTTCAGGAAAACAATGCTTCATTTGCTATGTAAGCTTCTTTTTCCCCATCTTTTGGAAACTATTATCGAAAGAATGATGCTGTTCAAATATAGGTATAAGATCAGGAATATGTTGCTTCAGATCCCTTTTCAAAGTGAGAAGTTAAAAAACCCTACAAATCAATACATGCCCAATACAAAAAAGTAAATTTGTAAGAAAAAATATCATGCTCCAGTTTTTGGAAAGGAACCACTGAGCAAAGCAGAAGCGAAAATTAAAATTATTAATAAAACATCTTAACAATGTCCTTAAAGACTGAAAATATTTTCACCTAGGGACTGCTGATTTTTATACTTTATGGTTCATAAATATTGAAAAGATCATGTACATCCCTTTTTTATGCCTTGTGGAAACTCTGGCAACTTGGAATTCCATATCTGATTTTGTGATTAAAATAAACAGTCTGAATTTATTACTGCATTTTAACTTCAGAGTAGTTACTTTAAGGAAATATTAAGTTCTTATTCCCTCATTAAACTAGTTTTGCTAGTACTATAATTTATGTTCTGAAGAACAGGGACGTTATTAAGTAACTAAGGGTATAATGGTACAAGATTCTCCCATCTCTGTTGGGTCCTGAGAGGAGTGCATCTGTAAAAGCATTTTCATCCCCAAAAAGCAGCATTTCAGAAAGCTAAAACAGCTTCTCCTTGCTGTTATCCCTACTGGCAAATGCAGAATACAACCTTTCTTCTGTAGCCAAGTAGCAAAACAGCCTTTGACTCAAATGGACTGTGGGAGAAAGTACATAATACTTTACCTAATACTTTAGATGTTCACTGGTAAGTTAGTACAGTGGACGCACAGCAATTCCAAGAGCTTACTAATGGGATTTTAGAAGATGAAGTTGTGCCAAAGGCTCTTTGACCAGGTCATACTGAATGCATCTATCATTTTCATCTTTCATATGTTTTATTAATTCAAATTTAAAAGTGTTTAGAGAAAGCCTCCAAAGTTCTCCATGGACAGTTTAAATTCAGCTGGCAAAACCTACAAATTCCTGTCTCAAATTTTCATTTAGGCACCACCTTCTAATGAAGAATAATTAGTAAGGCACAGTTTAAGAGAAAACATTATAGTTAAAACAAAGCATTATTTAATGGCTTTGGGTTAATCTCTACAAATCCTCTGTTGCCTTTTTAAATTTATTGCCAGGGAGGAATAAGCAAATGTGGAACAGATTTTCTGCAAGTGGTTTATCCATCATGGAAGATAGATTTCTGAAACTCCATACTGTGATTGAGAGCAGAGTTATTCCATGCACCCAAAAAATACAAGAAGCACAGTACACATGCTTGCTTGAACACATTCACATGGAACAATAGCGGCAGAAATACTTTGCTAGAACACATCTCAAACTTCAAATGTTCTGCTCCTCCAGTCATAGGCTGAGGCGTATGTCTCGTTCTCTTTTCCAAAAGCCTGCTAATTATGTCAGCTTGTTCTCAAGTAAGTCCATAAAGCCATACAGCAGATAGCCTTCCTAATCAGGGCATACATCTACACAACTATATATAGTCCAGAAAAAGCGAGCCAATCATTTTTGTCTACAACATGGGTCCTTGAAAGGCATCGGTACTTAGCAATCTATTTCCCTGTCCTACAAGATCTTTCTCATTTAGCAGCAATGTCACTTCTAACACACTGAGAGGCTGAAGGAATGTAGCATATTAGAACAGCATGTGCTTGGATGAGCATGTCATCATGATCTTGCAGAATGAAAATAAATGATGCGTGCAGAAGAAGTAAACATTAAGCCCTGGGTGGTGAACTGGGAATTTTTTTCTTTTCACTTTTTTTCCAAACAGTTTTAAGAAGGAAAATGGTTTGCAGTGGTAGAGAACAAGATTGGTGAATCCCAGAAACATGTGCAGTTTTCTGCAAAGTCTGCTCAGGACCAAAGGACAGCAAGGAACTTTATGGAAACTAATGTCTAAATCACTGAGGAGAAAGGAAATAAAGCTAAAGGCAATATCATTTAAATAAATGAACTCACTAAAAAGAAGTATGCTTTCTAGAGCCCTCTCCACTTTCTGAAATAATGCTAGCTATCCAGCCTTCATCTCCAAGTATGAAGACTATCTTGCTCTGATCTGTCATCTCTGAATCTCTGATCTGCTGTGTATCTCCACTGTGCCTAAGGATTTCCTTTTTCTTCCTTTCTGTCCCCTATGGACACCCTTTTTCATAATGAGATGCTCATGACTGCACTAAAGCTCCTTTGAAAGCAAGAAATGTAACCAAATACAGTTTTATTCGACATCAGAAGGAGTGAGAGAGAATCCATCCTATTTTTACTTATAAATTATTCGGAAAGCTAAATAAAAAGTGCAGTCATGAATTCATGGGCTTGATCCTAATTCCTTTGAAGTCAGTGGCAAAACTCCAGCTGCCTTCAATGGTGGAAGGACTGGTGCCCATCTGGCACCAATTTCAGTACCAGAAGAGTCCCTGTTGAAGCTTGTGTGGATTTGACTGACAAACTATTTTTTCATCAAAAAATGAAACTCATTGGAATTGAAGTACTTCCCAGGAACTTGTTTGTTTTGACAAGACATCCATCACAAAACTGTTTCTCAGATGATATTTCTCAGCTAAGACAAGAAATGGCCAAAGCTACAATGGTTTGGGAGTTCAATGAGGTACTTGGACTCCTGGCTCAAAGTCTGTGTGTGAAGAAACAGTCATGGGAGACTTCAGACACTTTCCAAAGAGAAAGTCACCAGCTTTCTGGCTCTGCTGAGTCTCCTTCACTCTTGTTCTTGTAAAATGGAAAACCTTTGTGACTCTGCCCCTGAATCCCGGTGCCCATCTGCACCATGACAGAAAATGCTGGTGCTGGCAGGAGAAGTGTGAGCAGCCTTATGCTGGGCAGCAACCTGGAGAGTTAATGCCTATGCTAAACCTTGGAGTCTTAAAGCAAATGGCTTCCACTTCCAAATTATGGTGTGTGACTCCAAGTAATTATAAATAGGATTGTGAACCAGGCAACATCATGCTCATGTTGTTGCAGAGACCCTTGCCTTCTTGACAGCTGCACTGTGCACACATGCTACCAGACACAACATTGTGCCCTGTTGCTCATGTTCTCAGATTTGTTTCTGGAAATATAGTTCTTGAAAATACTGTTTTTGTAGTGTTCAGGGACTTGTGAAAGAAGCAGCAATACTATGTCTTCTTTTAAGGAAAGCACTTGCTTCCAGCTTAAGGAGACAAAAGATAAGGATGAAAGAAACAAAACACATGTATTTGCTGAAGTCCTTTATGAACTTGATAACAAAACTGTTCTGGTGGGCAATGAGAAAAAGGCCTACATGCACCTCACACTATCAATGTTACCTGCAGAAAGGATGAAGTTGGATAAATCTGTGAAGCCCTTGGAAGCTCTTGGAATTACAGCACAATGAGCATGTGGGAAAGCCAAAGTAATTTTCTGAGCACTGCAAGGCTTCGCCTACACTAAGCAAGCAAGGAGTCTTTGTTGCCGTGATTTACAACTTTGTGTAGAATAAGAAATCTTGTGCAATTGGGGAAAATTAAGTTTTATGTGCTTGCAACTGAAGATTACCTGTGGGGAATCATATACAAATAAATGCACTGTTCTCTCTATCTCTGATAAAGCAGCGAAATGAAGAATGAAAGCAAATGCCAAGAAAATGTTTTGGTTCAATTGCTTGTAAAAAGAACCAAGGTATACAGACTTCAAACAGACATTAGCACGAAAGGGTTGTGATAAACAGCCTTTGCCCTGTGTGTACTATATTTAGGAAAGAGACATTTTTTACTACATAGTGTTCTGGCTGCTGCTTCCAAAATACAAGGCAGAAGAGGACTGCTGGATGTGGTACAGGGTATTTGCAATAGTACAAAGTCCCATGGTGCTGTATAGTTAAATACTGTCTGCATGGAGCTCCTGCTACAGTCGGCTACAAAGCTGGTTACTAGCTGAGATGCAGAGTTGCTGTACCAGCTCCAGGGTCACACTGCCTGCTTCACTGGAAGCAGCCAACATCAATGAATGTCAGCCACCTGTCACAAAACCTGCTGTGTCAACGGAAAGCTGTGTCCAGGCTTTGGTTTACTATTTGCCAGTTGGGATGAAAATATGAGTGAGGACATGATGTGCTGCTGTTTCACCCAACCATCTGACAACTCCCTAGAGGGGCAGTTATGAGATGTTTCTCTGAAATGGGAGATGAACTATGTGTGTTTGAGATGGGCAGCAGCATCAGAATACATGAATCGTCTGTGTGACAAGGAGATTGGTCTTCTTACCTACGCACACAGATGAAAAAAAGTTCTGCTGAGAGAGACATGACTTGACAGCCTGAGTTTGTGTCTCATAGTTGCCCTATCTGGTGGTTATTACGGTACAAACTCTGCTTGGAATTGCCTGCACATTTAAAGCATCTTCTTCCCGCATAGATGTGCTGATGCCTGATCCAGCAGCATGGCTCTTTTTCCTCAGTGGAAGCATTAATTTGCATATCTTTTTACTCTATGCAGTGACCAGTTTTTTTAAAACAATTTTACAAGACTTGTCTTACCTTGGAGACCTTTATATTTGTGTCATACTGTTAAAAGGGGGACAGTGGACTGGGATGGCATTATGGGGCAGTGGCTGTTGCACATGGCATGTTGCACATGGCATATTGCACATTGCACAGCATGCACATCTCAGTTTCATAGGAAGCCTGACCAGTAACTGAAGGCTTTGAAAGCCAGTCTGTAAGATATGAAAGTGTGTTTTCTGTACTAGATGATGACATAATTGAGTTCCCAACCCTCCCCCCTGATCTCATGGAAGAAAAATCTGACAAGGCTGAACTGTGACGAATTCCCTCAAGTCTGCAAATTCTTGACTGAAAATGGCAGCATTCAGCCTCTCACTCATGTCATGACTGGCTGCCCCTCACCTCAAGGAACCATTTGTGGCCTTCTTTGGAGAATCCAAGATGTTAAAATATGATTGGAGACAAGGGTGAGGTCAGAGCCAGAGGTCTCTCCACTGACTTGCCGGCAGCTGCAGTCAAAGAGTACACTGAACTTTCTGACTGTCAAACTAGAAATTGTTATTTTTTCAACTTTCTGAGTTTAATTTCTGGTTTAGGGTAAAGGACATGTACCCAGCACTGTGGAGTCACGCAGTGAAGTAGCTAGTACCCTTGCCTCTTGCATGCTCATCTATAGCTGGATCGATGTTCTGGTTTCTGTCCAAGCCTGCTCTGCCACGGGTGTCACTGCTAGATAAGAGGTGTGCCATTTCTTCAGCGCCAGTGAGCTTGGAGCAGATCTTTTAGGATGCTCAGGCACATTTGTCACATTACTGCAATAAAGTATGATGATTGCTAGCATTAGTCACTTTTACGACATCCATATGCAAATGTTGTTTATAGTAGTATGCTACAACTGGAAGAAATTTGGAAAACCACTGCTCTAGGCCATGCTGTTTGAGCTCTGAGATGGCAAAATTAATGGACTAGCAAAAAATCTGCACAGTAGGAAATCTTCCTGAAAGTGCAGACTACCAGGGTTTTTTTTTCCTGCTTGCGGAATTACTCATGCTCAAATATTTTCCTAACACATTCCTTTCTGAAAATGGACTCACTGCATTGCACCTACATTCCGTAGGCAGAGAGGCAAGTTGTCCCAAGGAAACTGAATTTTTGCAAACTGTGACCATATCATGTGATGCAGTCACACAGAGACATTTGTTAGAACTTCTAGTATTTTTGTCATTAAATGCTGAAGGACTCCTATCACACATCAGAACTCCATTGTGAGAAACATTACATAAACATTGAGCAACAAGACAGCTCTTGACCCAAAGAAAGTACAATTTAAGATGAGAACAAAAGACAATATATAGACAAAATATACAATGCAACAGTTTCATCAGCATGATGGACAGAGGATTTTGTACACCATAATTCTTCTGTAGCCATCACAGCCAAGAACAATTTTAGAGAGGAGTCTGAAGGAGCAATGCTGATGCAGATGTTTGAAACATTCATAACGATAGTGAAGAACAAAGAACTGCAGTAGAAAATAGGGATTTAAAAAACTGAAAAAGTGATTGGCATCGCTGGCATTCAGTAGTAAATAAAAAACAATAGGGAGATAGAGCAATGAATAATCAAAGGTTTGAGAGTAAGGGCAATCTGTATGTGTTCCATAGGAAAGGGCTTCAGGGAGAAAGAAAGAAGTAGAAGCAGATGAGCAAACTGGACTGTCATGAATGTGGCAGGTCTGCATTTCCTAAGGTTGCAAAAAGGCTGTAGTCGCAATCAGGGTATGACATGATGAGAGTTTGATCTTTGTGAACGCTCAGCAGTCAAGTTGGACAAAGACTAGGTAGGACTGCCAGCCACATGGATAAATGGAACCAGGCATGAGGATGTGATTCCAACTGTCAATGTCTTTCTTATCTGACATGAAAGTACATTGATCTCTCCTTAACCAGTGACCAAACAGAATGTAACACACTTAACTGTGTACTGTGTACTATACTGAAAACTCAGGTATGTGTTGAGTGAGGGTTGCTCTACACAAAGGCAGACATATGTGTCATTGAAGTGGTGTGGAGTTGCCTTTGATTGGACCTTAAACTTGGGCCTCAGGAGTGTTTCTGTGCCCTCAAGGACCCCCATATGACAAAACCTTGTGCTTGAGACAGCATGACCCTAAGCAGTAATAGGCCATGGTTAAACCGTGACTCACCTGCCATAGGTCAGAGAAGCTCAATGCCAGCACCAAGAGCTCCCTGACTTCATCTGGCCTGGGAGACTGCGAGGAATGCAGTATCAATCATCTCTATAGCCCCTAGTTCACATATTGAAGGAGAGGGAAACCATGAACCCACCAAATCAATACAATCACACTTCTCTTTCCTGAGCAATGCACCTATGGAGGTGAAAGGCTTTGTCTGGGAGCAGGCAAGCCTCTCTAAGCACTAGACTGGAGCAAGGAGAGAATCACAGAATCACAGAATATGCCCAGTTCGAAGGGATCCACAAGAATCATCAAGTCTAACTCCTGGCTCTGCACAGGAATCACACCATGTGCCTGAGAGTATCATTCAAACGCTTCTTGAACTCTCTCAGGCTTGATGCTGTGACCGCTGCCCAGGGGAGCCTGTTCCAGTGCCCTACCATCCCCTGGGTGAAGAGTCTTTTTCTAATATCTCACCTAACTCTCTCCAATACCATCAGAAGATGCTGAGGACAGTATTTCTCAAAGGTAAGACTGACAGTCCTTCCTCCTGGGCTAGAGAAGAAAAGAAAAAGGACATGAGAGGAAGTAATTCCTATGTATTCCTTACTCTGTTATTGAGGCTGAAGCAGATCAGAGAAAAGGGATCAAGAGATGACCATTGGGGAATGGTCTACCTCCTTCTGCAGGGTTGCTTTCTTCCCAAGAAACAGTAACACCAGACAGGGCTCTCTCTTCCCTCAGTGCCCTCCTTTTAGCCACATGGTGAGAGGAGAATATCTCCAGCATGAGTCCACCACTGCCTGAATGCTCTGGCACCCCTCCTGCTTTGTTCCAAGGTTTCCAGAAGAGTTCTGTTATGAAAAAAATTCCATTACAGAAACCTCTCTCATGAAATTTCCTGTCAATTTGATTCAGTTGTGTCTGAACAGATCGGAAGACTTCAAAGTCAGATTTAGAGCAGGACACTGCCTCCAGCCTCACTTAAAAAAACCCTAATATTATTAACCTGGTTTATGGAGTGCCTAGTGCTGCCTTGCCATAAAATTATTACTTAATAAAATAATTTGATAAATTGAGGGACAAGCAGGAGATAGAGGAGGTTGCTTGCACCAAGTCCCACATTCCTCATCTCACCATTTTGGTGTGATGGCTTAGAGTGCAGTACACTGGCAGCAATCACCTGCAGAATATCTATGGGTGGGGGTTTCTGCCCCACATGGTCAAGTTTTTCTGCAGCGTGAGATGCCACATGGCCTCACCAATTTAAATGAATAGCTTTAAACAGGGTGACTTCTCTGATCCATCTCAGCACACAGATATGCCTGGTAGTTCTGGAACATGGAAGGCAGAAGGAAAGAACTGACACACACAAAGCAAAAGCAGGACAATCCCTTTGTCAGATTAAAATAATGTCAGTATCACACCCAAAAATGGTGCAGCAGGACATAAAACAAACAATGGCTGTTTTACTTCCTAAAGGAATAAAGTAAGCAAAAACAAGGACCCCTTATGCAATTTCTTCTACAGGATAGACTAAACACAAAATGGTGAACCTTCAAGAGTCCTACATGTTCTAGAGAAAATCTGGAAAAGATGGAGATCCCCAAATTAATTCCAACAAACTTCCCCTGTTTCTGATTTTTGTTTTTAATTTGCGGATTCTTCCTCTAGTCTTTTGAATTTGATTTGCTCAATGTTCGGCTCTAATACCTAACAAAATGTCAGAGGATTTAAGACTTAAACATCTGAGTTTGGCACAGCTAATTACATTTTTAGGGTAAAAATCAACTTCATCTGTTATTTTTGTTATTTGAAGCATGCATTCAGCATCTCTTTAAGCCTAGAATAAAAACAGTTTGAACCACTCCAGGATCTGCAACATTAAGAAGTAAAGAAAGAGGTAAAACCAATTCATAGCTACATCCAATCAGGAAACTATTATTCTTGAAACTACTATTCTTTAAAAGTTCAAAAGGTCAAGCTCAGATGCATTTTGTGACTATTTACCATGGCAGAATAATCATAGAATCACAGAATGGTTTGGGATGGAAAGGACCTTAAAGATTATCTAGTTCCAGCTCTCCTGCCATAGGAGAGGTGCTCCAGCTCTCTGATCATCTTAGTGGTCTCCTCTGGACTTTTTCCAACAGATCCACATCTTTCTTGTGTTTGGGACCGCAGATCTGTACTCCAGGTGTCATCTCACAAGAGCAGAGTAGAGGGGTAGAATCACCTCCCTCAACCTGCTGGTCACTCTGATTTTGATGTAGCCCAGGATGTAGTTGGATTTCTGAGCTGCAAGTGTGTACTGCTAAGTTATATTGAGCTTCTCACCCACCAACACCTCCAAGACTTTCTTGCAGGATCTTGCTTTTGGCCTTGCTGAACTTCATGAGGTTTGCACCGTCTCACCTCTCAAGGCTGTCGAGGTCACTTTGGATGGCATTCCTTCCCTCCACTGTGTTGACGGCACCACACGGCTTGGCGTCATCGGCAACCTTGCTGAGGGTGCACTCAATCATAGCATTCGTGTCACCACAAAGGTGTTAAACAGCACCAGTCCCAATACTGACCCCTGAGGAACACCACTTGTCACTGCTCTCCCCTTTGAACATGATGGTTTCTTTGAACATGACCATCCAGACCATTCCTTATCCCCTGAGTGGTCCATCGGTCAAATCCATATATCTCCATAATATTTAAGTAACAAGCTATCTTCTGAAAACAGAAATCAGAGGGAGTCTAACAGGCATTCCCTGCCAAATCCTTTATGGTTTCACTGTCATCAGCATTCCCTCCTGTCCCTCTGACCCAGGTCATCTCATGTACCTCTAACACAGCAAAGGATAATATAGGCTTTCACGTCTTCTTTGTCACTCCCAGCAACAGTGCCATGGGAGACACATGGAAACATTCTGCTCTTTGTTCATAGGGCTGCAGCCACCAGTAAAGGAGCACAGAAGACAGACAGTTTGCCAGGGACATCTCCCAAACCCCTCTTACCCACCCTCTGTACCTATATTTGGATTGAAGATCTCCACTCAGGGTTTTAAGGCACCACGAAAGCTCCATAAGAAGGAAGCTAATTAAGATGTGCAATATGTGCTAACAAGGACACTAGGAAGAATGCCTCTGTGAGAAATAATGAAATCCTCTAGGATTTTATTTTTAATTAACTGCTAGACAAATTGTGTATCTGTTGACATATAGCTTCTTAATATACATTCATGCATTAGCTCTAGGGAAGTGAGACTGAAACTTTCTTTTTAAAAGGAAAAAGAATCCCAGGAATTCATCAGTGCTGAAACAATCTTTAGAAGCTGTCAGAGGTGATCAATGGCTGGAAAGGACAAAAGACCTCTTCTGGTGCCTCCTCTAGAGAGTGTGGACTACTGATGATGTGCTCTAGAGCTTGCCCAGAGCCCTGGTACAGCAGATACACTCAATGGGTAATGCTAATTTCTAGTGCTTGGAAACATGCACCACTGCTGAAATATTTCACTGCAGTGGTTGTGCTATGAGGCTGCTGAGCACTGATGGGAAGTCCCAAGTATTTGTTCCACAGACAGAATCTACCCTTAAGTAATCTGCTATCTATTTACTTGGTCCTTCCGAGTGGATACAAAGCCAAACGGACTGATGCCTTGCCTGAGGTATTTGTTTCCACTTGAAATATTGCAGGACTGCATGAAGACATACTTTCTTGTGCGTAGGGAGAAACTTACTCAACACCCATGGCAGGCTGCTGCCATCCCAGGAGCAGAATGAGGAAGGGATGGCTGATAAAGAGTGCACCTAAGCTTCCCCAGTATTTGCTGAACATGTATCTAAATGTTGCCAAAAGTTTACCATTCAGGGCATCTCTTTGCTTTTGAAAGACACAGAAGTTTTAAGATCCCTTACGAAAATCATAACAAATACTGACAGCTATATGACTGAGGGGTACTTTTGGAAATTGATAAATATTGAATATAGCATCAAAGACCTGACTTGAACATAGATACTTTTTGCTGGTGAAATGGCAGGGTTTATGTGCAACGAGCACTGTGGGCCCTTTCCTTTCACTGCCTCAGCAACCACAACACATGAGGACTAGTTCCCCCTCCCCTAGGCTGGAACTGGCAGCCTTGCCTTCCCCTCGTAATTGGTGAAGAGAAACAGCCTCTTCTACAAGTAGGCTCACCTGACAGGTTTACCTGTCTCCATGAAGCAGCAATGTCTTTTTCTCTCCCTACGAGCACCTGGTTCTCTCTCTCGATGGTAAAAGGGAATCCAGACAATTAGCTCAGATGCAGAGAACTATCTGCTGTTGGTCAGATGAACCGTACCTAGAGACCTGCAAGGTCTTGCAAAGGATTTGGAAGCGTATTTCCCAGTTCAAAAGTGCTAGTGGGGGCAGAACTGAGATTCTGTTGCTGATGCTGCTTCTTGGTGTGACCTGCCAGTATGACTGAACTTCAGCAGTTCTATCTTCACTTACCATCCAACTCAAAAGAGAGTGGAATAAAGGATGAAAGGACAGTAAAGAGAAAGAAAACAATAAAATGGATGAAATTATCAAGCATGACACAACAATTTGTGAAAACATTTAATTATCTCCATTTGGGGACATTGGGGGAGCATCAGTGCTTGTTTGTAACACAAGCAGTCCTGCAACCACAACAGGAAAACATAAACTTTGAGGAAGAAACCAAAACTAAGTGTAGGAATAACAGAAATGAGACAGAATTGCACTCAGGACCAGAAAACATGTATTCAAGCACAAGCACGGTTCAAGGGATCTGGAGGTGAAGAGAAGGGCTGATGTGCTGATAGCATGGGGAAGTGGAAGCAGATGCAAAATACAGCAGGCCAGACCCCAGTGAGTTTGCACTGGGAAGGACGACAAACAGGATTTTGCAAGGGAAGTGCTGGAAGTCCTTCAGTGGATTGTGGCTAGAGACCAAAGTCTTGTTATCAGATCAAGAGGAAAAGTCAGACCATCTTACTTGGATACCTAAGTGCCTAATTTTTGGCACCTAGGAAGCAGCACTTCAAAAATGCCCTGTACAGATAAAGAATTAGTGTATATGACTTTGAAAGACTCAGGAAATGGGCTTATTTGTGAATAAGTTAGTTGTGCTGGAAACTTTCCCCCTCCCCCCCCCCCATAAATTACCCTAGAGAGTTATTTTTATGAAATAAAGCCTAGGAAATTCAGATGTTACTCATAACAAGGGGGGGTGGGCGGAAAGATATTTCTGGATGTGACAGCTGGCAAATCTCGGGTTCAACAGTCCCTGAAACAATAAGAGGTGATAACAACTTGGATCTGCTTTTTATTAACAGAAATATTGGTCAAAAGATATAAATTTGAATAATTTAATTACGAGTTCATTCAAGTGAAAGTAGGCAGGAGTACAAGCAAGAGAAGACCTGTAACTAAAACTGTCAATTCTCAAAAGGCAAATTTTCACAGCCTACAGCTATGTCTAAATTTACATTGTGACTCTCACCGAGGCTCACCACAGATCTAATTGTCTGAGCTGGAAGATGACTCAAATCTGACAGTACTCCCAACTACCTCTGTATGGAGGCTTCCCCTCTGTGGCACCCACCTGAGATGAACTTTAGCATAAAGTGGTGTCCCTGATGAAGAAACCAGAAAGCAATCCTGCATTCACTTGTCCAGACATAGCCTGAGGGGAGTGAGTGATTGGAAAAGGTCTGAAAAGCTGAGGAGCTCAGCTAATCCAGGGAAAACCCGACGTTTAAGTCAAAAGGTGACAATGCAGCTCAGTTTTGTATCCTGAAGATGGAAGAAAGTCTGTATGAAAGAATCTGTATGAACAATCACCTTGTGAAGGATGCTAGAAATTAAAAGAAAACTTAAATCACTCAAAATTAAACTAAACCTTTTCTGCTCAAAGTCATATTAATTTACATTTTTCATAGGAAATTAAATCAGAGAGCAAAAGGTTCTTTATTTATAGAAGCAGAAGGGAACATCAGAAATTAGGGTGTTATGCAGAAAAGATGGGCCACAGATTAAAAACAACAAAATATACATACATCTAATTATGTATTATAATATGTTGCATATTTAATCTTCTTCTCACCTCTGACTGCTAATACTCTTAGTTTTCCTGACTAACACCATTGCTATTTGAAGTTCCATAAATTATTTTACTTTGTACATGCGTAACAGTACTTAAAATCAATACGTTTTATTGATGACGTGAAAGTAGTAGCAGGTGTATAGGCTCTTACTGAGGTCCCTCTTGCAGCCTACAACACAAATTCTGCATGTTTTAGTTTGAGTATGAAACATGGGAACTATATTTTGTACTCTATTCACACAGAAAACTGATACCAAAAAGTATCTTGGAATAGTCCACAAAATTCTACGCAGGGTAAAAACAAGTAGGACCAACTTTTTAGAAGGTACAAAGATGTAGATGAAGTTCTTAAAACAATGTATATATAAAAGTTGAAAATGCATATCAATAAATCTTTTCAACAGAAAAAGCTGAATATCTCATATGGCTTACATTATTGTCAGCTTTACAAGGTTCTTATTCCATTTTTATCTGACATGCAGAAGGAGAGAGAATAGAAAAAATCAATTGTGATGTTAATGGGTATAATTCTTACCTCATTAGTGTTACACCTACTTACTACTGGGATGAATTTGCTCCTCTGAGATTTAGTAAGCCAGCTTTTCCAAAATCATCTGCATTAGCTTCCATCTACCTACCTTTCAAAAGCATCCATTTTTATTCACATTAAATGATACTAGCAAGACTAAAATGAACCATTTTGACAACCCTTAAAAACAGTGATTGAATGTTCTTTTTGAGAAAGGCACCAAACAAATGTTACTATTTATTGAATGTCTAATGCTCCATTTTTCTTTTGGAAGGCTTTCATAAAAGATACTCTGAAAGATTCTGAGTGTACTGCCACTGAGACCACACATACATAAATGTCGGGTCAGACATCAAGGTTGAATTCATTATAAGAGTCCCATAGGGACCCATCTGTCCTCTAGCTGAAGGGAGAAAGCAAACAGACTGAGGAGAGAGAAAACATAGGCAAGAAGTGGGCCGGGCAACAATTATTTGTTGAAAATGGCCAAAATATCTATTAGAGCTAGAAATACACACTTGAAGACACAGAGAATATGACTGTGATGACTGCCACCGGGGACACCAGCATACTGGGAAATGGCTAAGATGGGAATCCGCACAGAGGGGAAAAACAAGACAAAATCTGCCACCCAGGCTGACATTCATCTGTGGGCTAACTAAAAGATACCCTCAGCAAAGTACATGGTTATACAGTTAAGGACAAATTCTGCTGGGAAGACGGGTCTCCGTGACACTATTCAACCACCACAGCTGGGATCCTGGTAAACGTGCTCAGGTTCTCCTGTATGGGTTAAATTGTTTTAGGACGACTGCTCGATCCTGTGGTACAGCACAAAACCGTTAAATGGGATGGTCTGCTCTGCAAAGCTAATTTTAGAATGAAAAATCATTGTTTTCCTTAAGAAATGCATTTGGCTTTGGATTTTTTTTTTTCTCCACTTCTGGCTGAACTCTTTCTAAACACTGACTTGCAAGAATTATTTTCCTTGAGGAGTCTTCTGGACCTATGCTGCAGGGCACTGAAACCATTGGCTCTGCCCATTCTCCTCCTCTCTCTTTCTCCTAGACCTCCTTTCCACCGNTTTTGACTGTGAAGAACAGGAGAAGATCCCCATTACGCTGCTTCACTGCTCTGTAAAAAGACTTTTAAAACTCCTAATATTACTTAATCACAGCTTTCAGTGTTCCCGCTGCCATAAAACATTATAACAATGGGCTGGCACTTCATCAATTGTAATTTGCAGATATTACAGTCACAGTAGCGCTCGACATAATTGCCTTGCTCTACCACTGACTCATAAGGCTTCTTGATCTCGGTCAATGCTTCCTTGCTCTGGGGGTTGCAGACAGAAATTTTGCTTTAACAGTTCAGGTTTTTGAATTTCCAGTTCCTGCCCATCTGAGCAGGATCTCCAAAATATTCAGTACACCACTGCCCTTAAATCTCATTCCCACACATTTACATCTATTAGGACACATTTTATTCTTCATTATTCTCAATTTTAGACATAGCAGAACACAATTTTCAAACAGAGATAATAACAGCAGTTATTAAGAATAAAGAAGCTAGCTTGAAGACAGTAAAATAAAAGACATTTTCTTAGGACTCTGAATTCCATGCAGGTCCAAAACTCCTCCCAGTAAGAATATGACTTCAAATCATACAGATTATTAATTAGATGTTTATTTCAGGACAGAAGGCACCTTGAGAATCAATTTAATTATGCTGTGTTTTTTCTGTAGACAAATTAAAACATAAATTATCAGCTCAAATTACTTCTACTGAAGACAAAGGACAGGAACAAAATAAGAAAAAACAATAGTGCAAACTCTCCCTGACAGAACATACTGTGTGTGACTCATGCTGTAAAAGTCATCATTGTGAGCTGTGAATACTTATTCCTTATCTGACTGTGGCTTCTCTGAGGTTGGGACAGAGGTGGGAAAAAGCCCCTCAGCAGGCATGCAAGCACTCTTGCTGAATACTTGCAGGGAATAAAGCATAAAAACCATGCCATGTTACACTCCTGTGGTTACGCAGACAACCAAACAGAATGCTGAGATAGAGACTTCCTAACACATTGCAGGGATGAGATGTATTTTGATGTCTTTGGCTATTTTTTGTGCCTCTACTTTTCTGATACCACAGTCTGGCTCTAAACGCTGCCCTCCCAGGCTTTCCTTACAGAAGCAGACCACTCTCAAAGAGTGGTAAGAAGATGGAGCCTAGGGAGGCACTGCAGGCTTTTACATGGGCCAGCTGGCAAGTCCAAGTGCTGGGAGGGCAGTGGGATCCTGGTGAGGAATTTGCTGACCACCCCTCACCACCCTGCTCTGTCTTATGAGTGCAAAAGATTTGCAAGCATCTGCAAAAGCCCCAGTTGAGGGGTATGGCAGCACATTGCCAGGACAAAGTGTTAGCAAAGGGGCCACAACAAGGATTACATCCACTGTTTGTAGCCCTGGCATGCTCAACCCTAAGATCATCGAAGTGACCAGCTTGTTTTCTAATGCTCTGGCTGCTGTAGCAAGAGTAAGAGCTCTTGTCTGTGCTCTGGGAGCAACTGGGGACATTAGAGTCTGCCAAGCTGGAATTCACTCTATCCAGAGTGCAGGGCTTAGGATGCCATGTGAAATCCCACACACTTTGGCCAACAGCTCACACAAGTGGAAGGCTACTGTAAGAGTTTAGCTTTGCTTATTCTGCACATTTTGCCAAGATTTTGAAAACCACTTAATGGGCTTGGACAGACTCGAGGGGTGTTTTTTAGATTCAAGTACTACTTGTTTAATGGATTTATTTTATAAACATCAGCACTGAGATTTTCAAAATTTCTTTGGGATTTGGCCTGATTCCTCTTAATTTTTAATGTAAAGTAACATCTGAAGCTGGCAACAGCAATATAATTGTGTAACTCCAATACTTGCGTAAGTTCATCTCATATTCAGAACAAGGCCTCCATCCACCAGGATGTGGATGAAATAGGAGGCTGATATTGCTCTCTGAGGATCATTTCCCTTTGGATTTACAAACCTCTGCACAAATATTATGCCCATGGCAGCCACGTATCTAATATGAAAAGCCCTTTAAAGTCATCAGGTTTCACATTTATACAGATAAAATATATGTGTGTGTATACACACAAATATATGTGTGTGTACAGTTATATTTGTTTCACCTATGTGTGTGTCTGCATATGAGTGTATATGCACACAGACATTCCTATGTGCATTCTTCTCCACTGGTGCTGGTTTGCATCTGTGCTGTTCACGTGTCTTTAGAAACTTGCGGCATTGCTGTTCTGACCCTGCTCAGTGCTACCTCCTGCTCCTCCACGGCCACTCAGGATGTGCTAGTGCTTGGAGAACTTCAGTGACACATTGCATGTGTTCCCAACAGGCTCTTCTTCTGAGGCTATGAGCCCTTCACCCTGTGAGAGCAGTGATTAAGGAGAACAGACACCTACGAGTGCGAGAAGGATCAGGATGCTGTACAGTGCCAGCCTGCAGATGAAACCAGAGCTGGGGAAAGGTGGTGGGGTGCAATGGTGGCTGGCTGTGCAAAGGTCCCCAGTTCACGCTTTCTGTAGCAAAATTCAGGACAGTAACATCACACTTCCCGAGACAAGAAAAAGAAAGGAAAAAGAATGAAATCTGGGAGAAACCCAGCTTTCTAATTTAATCACAACAAACTGAAAATGTCTTGCATGTTCAGAATAGAAGAAAACTAGTCATTAACTTATGAGAGGCAGCTGGTTTGCCAATAACAGCTCCTACACATTCTGGTTTTAATATTATTGTTCTTGTCAACTATGGGAATGCAATGTATATTAATGATGGTTTATTCCAAATTGGTCATTGTCGGAGTTAATAATTAGGTAGTCAGGCACTAATTATCTTTATTTTGTCTCAAATCATTAACTAAGAAATCTGGAGAAGTAATTTCAGAGGCAGGCACCAGAGCCACACAGAGAGTCTCTGCTGCAGGCACAAGAGATGCTTCACTCCAGAGAGTAGCACCAGACAATATCTGGGAGCAGGGTCAGGGGGATATCACTCCGTGTACTGGGTGCAGAGTGGCAGCATCTTGGAAAAACACAAATGCGTGTGGTGCTCATCTGCTCTTTGCACCCCTGGTTCATGCATGAAGAAGAAAAGCTCCTTGAAGGCATCAGCTGGCACCTCAATAACAGAGCTGCACCAGCAGGGCTGCCACGAGCCACCACTGCTGGCTGCAGCCCTGCTCCCAAGCAGCATCTGGCTGGAAGAACACCACCAGTAGGTGGGCACAGCAGTGGGATGAGGTGGCACAACAGGTCTGCTCAGAGAAAGTGAAGTCTCAGCATTTACTCTGAAGTAAGACTCCCATGGAAATTACCACAGGAAAGAGCTCAGGACCAAACTGGGCCTGGCACACATGGAATGAGAGACGCTGGGCACAGGCCTGGAGCTGCCTGAGCTCCTGCTGAGGATGGGGACATTGAAAGCACCCCTCCGAGGGTCTGTGCTTTCAGACCACAGCTGAACCTGCACTGCTGCTACCCACCAGCCAGCAACACCCACCTCTCCTCATTTGTGTACAAGGTACCCTGACTACAATCATCCTCTCCTGCTTTCCCTATGCATTGTGGAGATTACACCAGAAATGCTACATGGGAAGCCTTTTAAGTAGTTGAGGTTATCCTGCCCTTGTAGGCACAGAAACCCCACAAGACATCAAGAGATTTCAGCATCAACCACCACATGCTATGAACTTACCTCAACATAGAGGATAGGGAAAATGCCAATCTTGTCACCCAGCATTCCTTCCGCCCAGTTGTCATCCACCCTCCTGA
This sequence comes from Grallaria varia, assembly GCA_013396735.1. Taxonomy (NCBI): domain Eukaryota; kingdom Metazoa; phylum Chordata; class Aves; order Passeriformes; family Formicariidae; genus Grallaria; species Grallaria varia. The sequence continues at coordinate 9,059 of VWZG01005736.1, read as the reverse complement.
TGACCGTCAAAATTTCATCCTAAAATCAGAGATACACAGAATACATAATCATAATTTTTTTTCAGAAGAAGGATGCCAGTTTTTAATTACCCACATGACAGCTTAGAGAGAGAGTACACACAGAGGAGGTCATAAGCCAGGTAAAAATGTTTGCTGAATCCTCGGCCAGCAGCATTCCTGGCCCAGCATCGTACCCCAGGCACACCATTCAAAGTGCATTTAAGCACTCTACAGACCAGCGCAGCTCATGCTGGCTGCCAGCAGCTCCAAGGGTCTGGGCACAGCAGGTGGGAACAGATAACTCTTGGCTTTTCACTGCAGGAAGAGAAGAATGTTTGACCCAGGAAGTCACCTGTAACTCAAAGGTGAAAACTCCCTAGCATGAAATTGCCCCTATGCATCCAAGGGTCTGTTGTGATGCTTGGCTGCTCCAGAAGGCACTTTAAAGGGAAGCACAAGTATAGCTCAGGTAATCCTGGAAATACTTCCAACAAGAAGCATAAGGTATAGTATGAGGTGCTCAGTAACTAGCCTACACTGCTGACACACTGAATGTTAGTTTTCTTTAAAAAAAAAAAACACATTTGAAGGTAAAAGTGCAAAGCAGATAAAAAACCAAGGATAAAAAAGTTAAAAAATGCATTCAACTGCTGGATCAGCTTCATTGTAGATACAAGTTCATTTGCTAAAACTAATGGCATTTTAGTATTATATTTAATCTAAGGGACCTTACGAGAATTTCAGCTGATGATGACATTTTTTCTGATTATAAAACAGGAGGTAAAGCAGTGCAAATCAGATTCATACTGCTCAAACTTCTCTTAATATGGTTAAAACCTAGAAGATACTAATCATTAGAAAAGCTAAAGTGACTAGAACGAAACGCTGAGTTTTTTCAGTTTGAGCTACTCGGCTTGTCAGTGGATTTGTGCCACCACCTCTGGCTGCTGGGGTCGTCATGCTAAACCCAGGCTTGAGCCAGCACTGCTTGCTGTGGAAGGCAGCCCTCTCTGTGGGGCTCTGCCTGGGTAGAAAGGTCTCCTACGAGAAAGGAAAGGAGAAGGCTGAGAGAAGCTGGGAAGTCAGTTTCCTTCTCTTATGGCATACAATCTTCCTCTGTTCCTGTGCAGAAATTTACAAAAAAGAAGAAAATCTCTCTCTCCAGAAGGATGAGACAGAGTTCCCTGCTGATCTCACTTTATTTCCACTACTCACTCTGCGAAAATAAGAGCTACATATGGTCTACCACCCTCCATGTAACAAGATACTGAGGTTAAATGGTCAGGCAAGGGCAGCTGTTTTTTTGCAGACACTTTTCATGTATTAAAAACCCCACATAAATTCCTGATCCAGGATCTGCTGTGGATTTGCATTGATAGAAAAATGACCAGAACAGGGATGTGATGTGATGTACTTTGCAGTTTTTGAACATGTGCATTTTGAACATGTGCACCCTGAAATAGTTTAAATGTTTCCTTTGAATTATTCATCTGAATGATCAGTTAGAGGAAAGCTCAGAGAAACGGCCACAGACTGAGTCCTTCAGCTATTTATTACAGTTGGAAGAATGCAAAAGAATTTGTGCATTTAATTTCCTGAAGAAACAGACAGCATTCCCTTCCAAAGGCCTGTCCGCACAAACCATTTTTGATCTGTGCAAAGAACTGACAGTAATCTGCAAAGCTTCCACATGCTCTTACTAAAAACTGATTATCATAAATGTAGAATCTAGGTAAAGGGGACAAGTGAGGAAAAGAAACAGCTGCATCACTTCACAAACCTGCTATGAGTACTCCTACTTTCTGTTTTTATTCAGCTATTTGCTTAAAGGAGATCTAAAAAAACAAAAATGTGACGGGTCTACACTATATGTTTACGTGTACATACATAATATTATGTATTTAAGTGCATACATATACCTATGAATAGAATACTAGGTTGATCAGGTTGGAAAAACCTCTCCAATCATGGAGTCCAACAATTAACTCATCACTGTGTATATATATATATATTTATATGCCCACGTAGGATAAGAAATTCAGAAAAAAATTTAAACTGTAAAACCCCAGAAATATTTGATTAGATTTTGTTAGAGGCACTGTGTAATCCCATCCCTGGAGCAGGCTGTAGAGACACCTGTCAGGAAAGTTTTATCCTGCACTGACTCTACTCAAGGATGGGGCGGGGAATGGGTGAACTTTGAAGATCTTTGAAGATCCCATTCATCTTTACCTTCTATGGATATATGAAATCTGGAAGCATTTCCATTAGTTTGGGTCTGCCACGTCTGGCTGCTGAATGTGGTCATATATGAGAAAAGTATCCTGAGATATGCTAACATTTAAAATGTGTATCTTTGTGGGAGAGCAAAGTGCAAATCCTTGAGAATTCCATTTCATAATTAGTTTTCAGAAGGGTGTTGAAAATCTCCAGGAATTATAGCAAATCCCAACAAATCTTTTTAAATTCTTTATTAATAGAAAGTTTCTTTGAATTCGCAGCCAACAACAGCATTTGATACAGTGGGCTGGTAAAAGCCTCAACATGAACTATTTTAGTACCTTGTATTAGTTGGATAGCCGTGCTACTTATAAATTCCTAGAAAGATTCCCAAAAGGATCATGAATAGTAAAAATCCACAGATCTCTTGGCATGCCACTTCAGCTTTCTGAACTTCACTATTTCACATTGACTAAATTGATTTCTGGGCAGCATAAAGGAATCCAAGTCTCAAATCTCATTTCAAAAGCCAATGGTATCCACTGTCATTTGGACAAAGATATGTTGTGCTCTTTTTATGCCTGTTGCTAAAGTCTTTAATTATTTGCTCTCTCCTACTTCCTTGAGTTTCTCTCTATTCATCAGGGCTGGGTCAGCCTTACAACAGGCATGTGGAACCTGCAGTTTCAGTTTATAATCATCATCAGAAAAGAAGTCAAAGATGAATCACTTAAAAAGCAATCCGATTGACAGAGAAATGAATCCTTTTGCTGAGAAAACAGCATAAAAACGTGTCCAATAACAGTCCTGATTCACAGCCTGATTTTTACTCTAGTCATTGATGGCCATTAACGAAGCAATACAGAGCAGATGTGCCTGCTGTTCTGCAGAGATGACTACTCCATCCAGAGCACTGGGGAGATTTCAGCGATGGCAGGATGGCACCACGCCATGCTTGGAGAGTCCAGTGACAGCGCTTGCCAAGTGGCATGAGAATCTCTGTCGCCAGCTGTTGCTGGGATTGTCCCTCTGTGAAGAGCAAATGCTGCTGGAACTGAGTGCTAAGGGGCTGGGATGCGGCTCCACAGCCAGGAACCAGTACTGGATGTGATGGTTCTAAGATTGGCACAGCACTTGTTAAATACCACTGTGGCCTGGGAACAACAGTGCTGGAAAATGAATGAAATAGTTGATGTTATTAAAAATGTGAAGATATGCAATAAAACATGGTAAGCAGCTGATGCTACCTGGCCAGGTTTAAGACTCATCTGCCATGTGAACTCATGGGTGCAAAGTGTGGTCAAACACCAAAACAAACCTGTGGGCTGAAACTTGACTCAGTCTAAGGGTGGGGTAACTACATAAACAAACAACAATGCAATTACTACATATTTGCACTGCTACACCTGAAAGCAAAATACTCTTGCACATGGTTTGTACCGGAGAGTGCACAGCCCAAAGGAGAATGGATTATTTTTCAAAACAGAGACGGCAGGAGCCCAAGCCCATACTCTGGCAGCAGGTAAGGTGAGAGCAGAAAGCTGAGTCAATAAGTATATCCCAAGGGCATTCAATTAGGCCCTGTAGGACACATGCTGATTGCAATCACACTGGGGAACATCAGGAGTAAAACTTCTGAAGCTCCTGGAGTTAAACGGGTGCAAAGCTGACACAAGGCTGGAAACAGTTGTTACGGAGAAAAAGTACCTGCTAACTGCCTGGTTTGACTGATCACTGCCAAGCACTGCGGGAAAATAAGTTAAGTGAAATATTCTATCATCTTATAGCCACTGCAGAGGCGACAACAGTGGTGGGACCCTATACCTGAATATATGGTTTATTTGGGAGGAGGAGCTGAGGGAGCAGTCCACCTCGTGTAAGAGAGCAACAGGTGTGAGCTTTGTTTGTTGCACTGGATACTCAAGACAGATTTTTCTCTGTCCCTTCTGGGTTTTATTCTTACACATACAAAATTATTATATTTGGTTTATCTTTGACCTTTTATCTGGAAAGTATTGTGTCTACAGGAGATAAAAATGGGTAAATGGCAGAAGCCCTCCGCAGTACTACTCATGAAGATCTGTAAGCAGACTTTATTTTCCTTGCAATACACCTCTGGAGCAACAGAGCATTTTAATTTTGAAAAATAAAACAAACCAAAACAAACCAGTAAGAGGAAATACCAAATATCCTTCCTTCGTTTTCTTTTACTGGACTAATGGGTATTATGATTGCATAGTAACAAAGGGGATGGGAAGAAGTGAAGCCCAGAAAAGGAGTAACAAAACATAATGACAAAGAAGATCCCTATGTTTGAGTTTCCTTCTTACAGGTTTTCTTTAGAGGAAAACTCTTCTTTATTATATGATTATAAATAAAATCCAATTGCAAGTGTCTGATAACAAGTAGATTGTATTGGTTTGTATAAATGGCTGACCTAACCCCTCTACCAGAGGAAGGAACAAATAGCTTAAATGAAATTGAGATCAGGACCAGAATCTTCAGATGCAAACTGAGACATTCAAATGATGCATATTGCTCGAAGTGACAAATCACATCTACAGCACTGCAGTACTCAGGACTCTATGCAGAGGAACTGACTGCATCAGCAGATGATCTATAATCTGGGCTAAACAGGAACCTTCATCAGCACAGGTGACACCTGAAATTAGCATTGAGCAAACTGATGAAAACATGATGGTAAAGTCCCAAGATGAAAAATAGATTATTCACTGTCAGGGAGAACAATAGGCAGGACATAAAAACACTTACAAGGTGACAGTTGCATGTAGTGGAAGGAGCTAAAGAAGAAAATAGCAGCAGCAGAGAAACCTAACCCCCTAGGGAAAAACACAGTCATCAGGGATAAAAGGATGCAGACAGTAACACAAGGGGTGAAAACAAGGAAAACTGAGAGTTTGAGAGTAGAGCTACACAGCAAAAAGAAATGTTCCTTGTGAGAATGACATTGGACAGCTGAGAAAATGAGAACTATCGCTATACAAAGGCAGTTATTGTAAAGGAGGTGTACTAATATATGGCACCAAATATATCAAATACAAAAGTGTGCAGGAAAGGGCCTGCTCTCACAAAAAAGACCACAATTGCCTGCTGTACCTATTAAATTTCTTAGATTGAACAAGCAAGGAATACTTTAAGCAGTCAAGGAAGATTGCATCTCAGAGAAGTCCCCAGTGTACCTCTGGGCAAGCAGCAAGGAAAACAGCAAACCAGCAAATTTATATTTACGGATAGGCTCTAAAAGGTAACTTCTGGGTAACTTTCTGTTAGTGCAGGCTTGTTACTTCTCACTAAGCAGCTCACTTTCTCGCAGGGATTCACAGCTCCAGGGAGGCTGGCTAGTTGCAGGGTTTGCAGTGTTTGCAATCAAACACTTCACTTGCTATGGAGCAAAAGTGCTTACAAATCTTTTGTTAAATAAATATGAAAAAGTATACAGTCTAGGAAATTGCATTCTGCTGAGAAACGTTGCGTGAGTGAAAAAGAGGTTACATTCGGTGAGAAAATTATATGCTGCAAATGACTCATTCAGCTATAATAAGTAGCCTCAAAAGAGGAGGTCAGTAAAATCCCGGTGAAGGATATTTTTATCATCTATTTCATATTCATTTTCAGCATAACTGTTATTACTTTATGTGATACTATAACAGCCGCAGACAGCTGAAATAAAACAGAAAATGACAATGAACAGGTTCTCCATGGCATTCAGTGCCATAAATTAACAATGGAGGATATGCTTTATTTTACTGTGGTTTTCTTGATATCCATGAAACCCATCTAAGGTCAACACAAATTGCTAGGGAGGGGAGGGGATGGCAAAAAGCAGGTGGGGAGATGGGGGTGAAAGGGAAAAGGTGACATTTTAAATCCAAAGGAAATTACAATATCTTTGTGTTCTCTCATTCCAACAAGAATTTATGAAACATTCTAGTTTAAAAAAACAAAGACTGCTTTTTAAATGTCTGCTTTTTACTGTCTTTATGTTCCTAAAATAGGAAATACTGTGATATGTTATGATGATTGTGTATTTCAACTGCTAATTGGTCTATGGTATGATGCAATATACATTTTGAAGCTGAATGTCATTTTAAAACACTGGAACATCTGATTCAATAAGGAACATTAAGAGACACATTTCCATTAGATTTTTTTTCTGAAATTTGAGTAGTTCTTGGGGAACATTTCAATGCAGATGAAATGTATACTTTTCAGACAGAAAAAATGCTTTCAGAAAGTGTGTAGCCAGTTCTACTCGTTTAGTTTCACTAGTTTTATACCACCCTTGCTATACATTGGCACGAGCTATCTCAGTGGCTTCTGCTTTAGACATAATGGGAGTCATTTCCCAGCGACGCTTACACAGGGCCGACCCTGATGGGAGTCTTTACGCCTATCCAGTCCTGTGCCAGGGCTGGTGCATGGGACACTGTAGGGACACTGAGCAGGCTCTGCCCCCAGAGGGAGGATGTGCTGGTATTTGGCTGGGGTAGTTAATTTTCTTCACAGTGGTTGGTATGGGGCTGAGTTTTGGATTTGTGCTGAACACAGGGTTGATAATATAGAGATGTTGTTATTGCTGAGCAAGGCTTACACAAAGCCAAGGCCTTTTGTACTTCCATACTGGCAAGGAGGCTGGGGATGCGTGGGAAGTTGGGAGAAGACATAGCCAGGACAGGTGACCCAAACTGACCAAAGAGATTTTCCTTGCTATATGACATCATGCTCACTGTTAAGCGTGATGGGACCCTGCTCTCCTGAGCCTGCTGAACATCTGCCTGCCCATGGAAACAAGTGAGTGAATTCCTTGTTTTGCTCTGCCTGTGTGCATGTCTTTTGCTTTCCCTATTAGACTGTCTTTATCTCAATCCACGGGTTTTACAGCTTTTACCCTTTCAGTTCTCTCTCTGATCCTGCTACAGGGAGAGTGAGCTAGTGGCTGTGCTAGGCTTGGCAGCTGGCTGAGGTTAAACCATGACGGAGGAGGATTTACAAGTTAGAAAAAGTCAGTGTCCTTCAGCATGTTACACTAGTAGATATCCCACTTAATAGAGAAAATTTAGCTCCATCGTCCTGTCTCCACTAGGCTGCCTGAGCTCAAAGACTTTCATTTTCTTATAAACCAGTTGAAAGAAACAGAGTGCAGGGGGTCTCTGGGTTCCAGGGAGGCCAGGAAGGTGTCCCACCAGTCCCAGGACCACTGAGCTCCTGACTCAGCTGCCAGCACCACACGTGCCTCATCACTCCCTACAGAAGCAGCTTGCTGAATTATTTTTTTAAAAACCTATTCCCCTACCTTGGTGAAGGTCAGGCAATCCTTGTCTTGATCTTTATCCTTTATCTCAAAGTCGTAAAGTGCTTTGCCCTGAGGTGGAGCTTGTGGGAGGGGCTTGATACACTGGATGTAGCTGGCGGGGAAGAAGCCGTGGTTCCCATTGAGCTCCCCATGGTACCAGTTCTCGTCCACCTTCCGCCGCAGTATGATGATGTCTCCCTTGTTAAACTTGAGGTCACCAGGCTCTTTTCCCTCATATGCATAGAGGGCTTTGCCATAGGGAAGCTGAGAAACATTCTGGGGAAACAAAATAAACAACACCTTTAAGCAAACTGCAGCCAGCACCAATATCCTTCTTGGAGTCATTTTTAGGCAGAAGCAAACTGATCAGCCGTGACCAAATTACCCCAATGACTGCAGGTGGCTGCGACATAACAGTATACCCTGGATCTCAGGAAAACTAGGATGTATGTGCTAGTAAGCCTGAGAAGGTCGGTGTGTTATAGCAGAGCAGGCACTGTCCATCTTGTGAAGCTCAAATGAAAACTCAGTACCTCTTACATTATCAGTTAATTTGCAAAATACCCTATGTAAGCAGAACAATGTGTTTAAACAAGTAAACCTGGAAATGTGTAAAGGTAACACTTTAGACATTTTGATCTTCAGGGTTGCCTTGGTTTCTGAAGCTCAGTAGAGAAACACAACAAAACAAGCTTGAAGATTCACACAGTTCTAAAAGTTGGCAAATTGATAATTTTTCATTGCATTTGTTTGAGCAACTCCAAACATTTTTGAATTTGAAGCTTTCCATTTAGCTTTTGATTCTGTAACCAAAAGCTCTCATTTCTTTAAAAATCCCAAATCTCATGCTGCTCACCGAGGGATACTGTAAACAGTTACAATAGTTTTTGTTGCTTATGAATTAATGTCCCTGTGGAAAAGTGGAATAGGCAGAATGCCTCAAATCTTTCTTTTATAACTAGAAAACGCTCTGAGGCTTTCACCCTCATTAAAACAATGAAACAAACTTACTAAAAATCACAGCACAAGAGAAAAAAAAAAAAGCCTAAGAAGTTAATAGTTTGGTATGATAGAAAAGAGAAATCTATTTCATGGAAGCTACTTGATTTTGAAAAATTCTTTCCAGGGTTCAGTTTGTCCTGCTGCAAGATTATCTCACCCAGACTGCAACTGCATGGCCAACTTTTGGTGGAAGTACTGGTTTGTGCAGCCCTTGCCCTCCTGGCCACTTGCTCCCTTCTTGCTGAATCCCACAGAGCAGGGGGTGACTGTGTTGAACACAGCTGACTGTGACTTTGGTTGTAGAACAGTTCTTTAACCCATACTGGGATAGAAAAGGTGTATCACTGTATTATCATATATAATTTTTCATTTTATTTAGCTTGAACTAAGAGTCAGCTTGCAAGCCTCAATCCAAATATGTAGCAGCACATACCACAGGGAATGTTAGAGCAGTCCTGTAAAGTCAACCTTCCTTTAGAGTTGTTTTTTCAGAGAGGTATTTGCAAACTTCTCCACGGACACC
>VWZG01005735.1:12282-45887 GCA_013396735.1 Grallaria varia | reverse complement strand
GCGGCGGCGGAGGGCGGGAGGCATGGCCGCGGATGCTCCGTGACTGTACGGCCCCGCCGCGCTGCCCCGCCACGGTTACGTGACTGCGCGGCCGCGCTGGGGACAAGTTCAGTGCAAGGTGAATCTTGTCTGAGATAATCTGAAAGTTCAGCCGGAGGTGAAGGCAGCGCGGCAGCTTCTCAGAGCCCGGCCGGGGTGAGCAAGAGGTCACCTCCTTGGGTGTTTGTTTTGTTGGGTTTTTTTAAAGGTTTGGTGGTTTGTTTTTTATTTTTTTTTGCCCCTTTTTTAACGCGTAAACAAAAGGAAGAGGAGGCTCTGCGGAGCGCTCGGCAGCAGCTGAGCCACGGGAAGGAGAAGTGTGGCGTGGTGGCCCCGTGCCGCGGTCGGGTCCCCGTGGATGGCTCCAAGGGTGGCACGAGGGATGGCAGCCAAATATCTTGGGGTTTTCCGTGCCCTGCAGAGGAGAGACCCTCATTGCTGAGCTCGGGAACGCTTTGCTGGCTCGGCTGTCCTTGCTGCTGGTGGGAGATGCTGAAGCCCCTCTGGTGCCCCTCGCTGGGGTGTCTGGGTGTCATACCCCGGGGCTGGTGACACCACGGGACCTGTTGATAAGCTCAGTGTCTTCTGGGCAGCCCCTGATCACTGCAGGTCCCTGGATTTGCTGCTGGACTTCAGCAGGTTGGGAGCAGCAACCCCTCCTGACCCCAAAGCTTTCTGGCTGCTCTGTCCGTGAATCGGGAATGTTTTCCCCATGAAAAGGGGCATTAAAGTGATTTTTTTCCCCCTTTTCTACACTGGGGTCGATGCTGGGCATGGGTTTGTTTGGAGAACTGGGTCCTTTCCCCCTCTGAACACCCTTTCCTGTGTTTAGGAGGGTTTGTGGGGTTTTTGTTCTTGTGTTTACTCTTCCCTTACTAAAGAATTCCAACCTGCCGCTGAGATATCGGGGTTTTCCACATCATTCCATAACATTTTCTCTGGAAAATCTTCCTTCTTTCTGAGTTTGAAGTGTGGGCCAGGCAGGGCAAGTCAGGTAAATGCAGGAGGCCTGTGGCAACGGGAAGGAATTCCATGTACACGGGATACCTGGACACGACGCAGGGGGTCTTTGACCTTTACCAAACCCAGCTTCTTGTCCCCAAAGTACCTTCAAAGCTGCTTCCAAGTGCAGCTGTCTCCAAGCTGAGCATTTTCCAAGCATCACATCCTAAATTCAGCCCCTGTAACCTTGGATGTTGACCTTGGAGACTTCAGCCAGCTCCATCCCTGCTGGGAACAGGGAATGGTGCAGCTCCTGGATGTGGCCACCAAAGATCTGAGCCCGAGCGGCTACTGGGGGGGATGTTTCTAAAGGAGACATCACCGCTCTGGGAATGAATCCCCCTTTGTGACGGCTCAATGGAAAAGAGAAGTGTTATTCAATAGCGGTCCCTCTGGAATGCTCTTCCAAGGCTCTTTCATTTCTCTTGGCTCCTGCCCAGTATTGTCCCCGTATCCTACATGGATTGAAGGGTCCGGAGGGTGGAAATACGGGCGCCCTCCCTGCAAACTCACGAACCTGCCCTGGAGAATCCGACGAGTGCAAAGAATTATTTTTAGGAGTGTAAATTGGCTCCTAAGCCCAGCAGGGAGGGCAGAGTTTCCTTTTGTTCCCGTGGCCATTCATAAAATCCCCGGGCCGGGCGGTTATCGCTGGAAACGGCGGATTTTTATTCCGAGGCGCTGAAATTCCACAAGTCTTTTTCATGCCTTGGTGGTTTGGTTTGTATTTTTTTAACAAGCGGCATCGCCCGGTGCTTTGCCACCATCAGAGGAACTTGGGATTTCCCTAGAATTTGGCTGAGCTTTTCCCTAGAATTTGGCTGAGCTTTTCCCCCCAGGGAGTGACTAAAGCCATGGTCCTGCACCATCAAAGGCGGTGGGACGAGAAGGTGGTGGGGACTTTCCAGCCGTCTCAAGGGGTGTCACCCCGGCGGGACGTGCTCGTCCTCAGCTCAGGGGCTGTTTTGCGTCACGTCTCTTGAAGCCCAACAACCCTCAGTGGCTCCTTTTTGTGGTTTCGTGTGGTGGGGTGGAAGGAGAAGGTGGATTCCTCCGTTCAACCCCAAAGGGAGTGTTTTCGGTGTAAGCCCAGGAGCGAGTTCCCAGCGCAGACACTTTTAAGGTAGAATTTTGTTAAGGTTTTAACGAGAGCCTTGGAATAAATACCTTCTGGAAGAGTGGGAAAGACAAGCCGTGCAATTCCGGCGTCGCTTCGAAGCAGGTGGAAAGCCAGAGGTTTCCCTCCTAATAAACGATGAGCACTTGCAGATGGAAAACCAGGAGATCTCTCTCTGTGCACGCAGCGCAGGGAAAAAGCTTCCTGGAGCCCTTCCCACTGGAAATCTGATGTCAGGAATACAAAAACCTATAAACAGGCAATAATATGAATCTGAAAATAATCCAGACTGGACAGATTGGGGCTTTGTTGGTCTCAAACCTCTCTCTGTTACGTAGTGTCCTGTCTGCCAAAAATCCTTCCAGATTCCTCTCATGGGTTTGTTTTTTTGGGGTTTTTTTTTCCAAGAACTGTTTGACTTTTGCAGATAGGAGGAGGGGGGAAAAAAGAGAAAATATTAAATTGCTGCCTTAATTTGCAGAATCAGTCAAGTTAAATGGGGAACTTGGAGTGGGTTCTCCTCTCTCCAGCGTGAGTGTTCAGGACATCCCTGGGCGAGGCATCTTCCCAGGAGACCTGAAGGAGTTGCTGTGAGGATTGTGCCTCACTGAGAGGTCCGAGCAGGCTGGACAGAACTCTCTGACCTGTAGTAACTCCTGGAAATCCAGGTCTGGTGAGCACCTGCCTTAAGACTGAACCTTCCCCATGCTCTGTGCATGGATCCCTTGACTTGAGCATCGTGTTGACTTGGGCGTCATCACTTCTCTGCTCCCCCCCCTCATGCCAAGGACATGAATACACAGATCAAATCTTCATTTCCAGTGAAATCACTGACAAATCTGCTCCTGTTTTCACTTAGGCTACGACTTCACCCTCCGTGTCTCTCACAATTAAAGGAACCACCACGATGTTCCAGTTCCCGGTGCCGTTTCTCCTCGGTATTGTCCAGCCCCACGTCTCGCCGTGGCTCAGAATGTTTCTTTCTCTCTCAGGATTACTTTCCCACGAGGGGTAATTGAAACCTCACCAAAGCAAATGATGTTGAATGTCCTTGTCTGTGGCTGCCCGCGTTGGAAGCTCTTTGGGCTTTTGTGCTCCAGAACAATTCCCAGCTGGCTGGTGGTAGGCGCTGCTGGACCCGTGGTGGGATGGGTTGGGGGCAAGCTTAGGCGTGGGCAAGCTGGGAATTCCCCCTGCTTTTCCATAGTTTTTTGTCTCTTATGGAAGTACCCAGCAGGACCAGGTCATGCCTGGTTGTTACTGGTCCCACTGGGAGCATCTGGTCCCTTCCTACAGGTGGACAGTGGTAGGACTTGAGTGCTGATTCACCCTGAGCCTCTTGTTGTCCCCTCTATTGAAGCAGCTGTGGTGTTAAGTCAGTGAAATGGGCCTTTGAAGGAGAAGATCTTGGTAGGTTTCTGTGCTCCTGGTGGCATTTCTTACAAACTGAAGCACGGCTGGGTTGCAGGAGGTGTCGACTCAGAGGTTGTGAGGATGAGAAGAGGTAACAAAGCTTTTGAGAGCTGTTTGCAGCTTGATTCTGAAAATATTCCCTTCTTGTCCCCCAGAAAGAGAAGTGGCCACTCGTGGACGTGACCCTCAGCAGGTTTCAGGGCAGGAGTGCTGCCTCCAGCTGGGAAAACCCCAAACCCGACTTAATGAATCCTTTTCCATGCCCTGGCATCCGGGGGGTGTAAAACTCGTCAGGAAAGCTTGGCTGCAACCGTGTGGGTCGCTGTCCCTCCCGTGTTAATCTGAGTCTCCCAAAAACCCATCACAGGGAAGAGCTCGGGCACCACCTCCACCCAGGTGGGTGTGCTTGGAGGAACAGGAGTTGGGAGGGTGATAAACAGCTGCAGGGATGCAAGAATGCCCCAACTCAGGCTTTTATTGAAGGGAAGGTTTAGTTCTTCATGGAATGTTTCCCACCAACTGTCGGTGGTGGTGTTGGCAAAGGAAAGTCCTTCTCAATCCGTCGTGTCACTGGGAATAACTATTCTGGTGGATAGAAGGGAAGGGATGTTGATTTTTGGGATAGAATCACAGAACCATAGAACAACCTGGTTAGGAGGGACCTTGGGAGATCAGCTGGTCCAACTTTATATGGGAAAGAAAGCCTGGAGAGGAGGATCCAGCACCCTCTCCCGTTGCACCTGGAAATCCTCCAGCGTGGGGTCTCCACCACATCCCCAGGAGGTTGTTCCAGTGAAAGGTTGTTCTCCCTTTCGGAAATCTCTTTCTGATATTGAAACAAAACCTCTCCTGTTGTAACTCGGGAACTCCTTGTGTCTTCTTGTGAAGAGACATCCTTCCTCCTCCTCCTTGCAGCCAGCCTTTGAGGACTGCGACACTGCCATGAGGGAATGTCTCTTATGGAACCAGATCCCTTCCAGGAGACCAGGGACAATTGGTGCATCTCACATGGCAGTGTCCTGCAAGCCAAGAGCTCTTGGTGGGTGCTTGGAGTGGTACTGCATCACATGAGGCAGTCACAGCCCCATCCCTGGAAGTGTCCAAGGCCAGCTTGGATGGGGCTTGGAGGAACCTGGGCTGGTGGAAGGTGTCCCTGCCCATGGAGGGGGGATGGGATTAGATGCTCTTCCAGATCCCTTCCACCCCAACCATTCCGTGATTCTACAACTCCACGACATGGGTGCGAGTGTGCAAATGCTGGTGCTGGCCTAGATCTCGTTCCAAGGGCTCTGGCAGGGCTTGCAAACTGTGTTTTGAATCGTTTTGGGTTCACGTTACGTTATTTCTGGCTTGGCTGGAGGAGTTTTCCCCAAATCCAGCACTGTTGTCTCCTGTCAGGCGGAACAGGCTGTCCCGCTTCGCTTCGCATCTGGAGGGGGATGCAAAATCATGGCCACGTCCCCGTTTGCCACCAGAAATGAGGTGTCAACCACCCTTCCCCCGTGCTTGAGGTGAGGGGGTATAAAAACAAGCCTCTGCTCGGATAAAAAGAACGTTTCTGAACGTGATGTTTGGAGGAGAGTGAGAAGGAAGTGGTTTTTGAGGTGGAATTGACGGTTGGTCTCGGCGACGTTCAAGGTCTTTTCCAATTTGAATGATTCCGTGAGCCTGTGATTCCGTGAGCTGGGGAGAAAGTGCTCCTCAGTCCCCTCCTAGGAGAGCCTGGGGCAGGGCTGGACGCTGGTTCCCAGCTCCATTCTGTCTTTCCTGCGTTTTCTTCTCTTGACCTCGACCGTGTCAATTGTCACCGCTTGAGGAAAAGTTTCTGTATGTGCGTAAAACCAATTTTAGTGACTTTTAACGCCTTTCTTTTGGCATCATGTTCCAGCCAGTCTCCCCTTTTATAAACCTCTCCCTGCCCTTGCAGAGGTGTCCCCAGGGAGCTGCAGCTCCACAGCCCTGGGTGCCCCTGCTGCTTTCCGTGCTCATCCTGCCCCTGTCCCATCAGGCTGAAAGCTCCTCTTGGTTTTTTCCTTCCTCTCCTTTCCCTCTTCCCCCACCCCGCTGCGGTGCATGTGCTGTCGAGTTTGATTTATGGCCTTGAAAGGGAGACTCTGGTTTAAAAGAATTAATGGCATTTGCATATTTGATTTGGAAACTCCCCCGGCAGACCCTCTGCAGCCCGGGCGGGTTTTTTCCTTTCCCTTTTTTTTTTTTCTTTTCGGCTCGGCCGCTCAGATTTAGGGCAGAGGTGAAAAGTTGAACCGGTAAAACCAATAAAACCCCATTTATGTGACAGATGCATCGCTCCGAGGCACCTCTCCCTGAGCCTTGGGGCTTCCTCCTCCCGGCCCTCTCCCCTCCGGAGCACGACCTGCGGCGCGGCCCCGAGCGCCGGCGCTGCCCCCGCCAAAGGTGCCGGCCCTGGATATCCTCGGAGCGGCCGAGCCGGGAAGATGGATGTGGGCAAACAGCTGGAACACACACAGGCCATCCGTCACTGTCGGGAGCCGGCGCGGGGGGGTCGGGCTCTGCCGGAGCGCAGGGAAGGTCCAGCTCGAGGTGGGAGCCTTTAGAGTCATGGAATGGTTTAGGTTGGGAAAGAACTCAAAGGTCGTCCAGTCCAAGTGCTCCCCCAGCGCTACCAAGGCCACCACTGACCCACGTCCCCAAGTGCCACATCCACGTGGATGTTAAATCCCTCCGGGGATGGGCACTCCACCACTGCCCTGGGCAGCTGTGCCAGGGATGGACAACCCTTTCCAGGAAGGGATTTTCTCAATATCCAGCCCAAACTTCCCCTTATACAACTCAAAGCCGTTCCCTCTCCTCCTGTCCCTGTTCCCTGGCAGCAGAGCCCAATCCCACCCTGGATCCACCAGGGACTTGCAGAGCCAGAAGGTCCCCCCTGAGCCTCCTTTTCTCCAGGCTGAGCCCCCCCAGGTCCCTCAGCCCCTCCTGCTGCTCCAGCCCCTTCCCAGCTCCGGTCCCTTCCCTGCACACGCTCCAGCCCCTCCGTGTCTCTCTTGTCTGGGGGTCCCAGAAGTGCCCCCAGGGCTGGAGGTGCCCCAGCAGTGCCAGCACAGTGATGGGCACTGCCCTGGGCTGTGACGCACCAAGGCTGGGACAGTCCAGGTGACAGTGGCCCTTCTTGGCCACCTGGGCACCCCTGGGCTTGATTCAGGCACTGTCACCAGCCCTTTCATGTCATTGGAGTTTCTCTGTCCATGTGAAGCAATTCCCTGTGTCCTGTCCCTCCATGCCTTGTCCCCAGTCTCTCTCCAGCTCTCCCATAGCCCCTTTAGGCACTGGAAGGTGCTGGAAAGTTCCTCCAGGTCCTTCCCTTCTGCAGGTGACCCCGTGCCCAGCTCTCCCAGCCTGGCTCCAGCCCTGGAGCATCTCCTGGGCCCTCCAAGCTCCCTCTGCCTCTTCCCTGTTTAGAACGACTCCCAACATTTGAATTCCACCTTCTCCTAAGGCCTTTCCAACCCTCACCTCTTTGTTTATGCTGGTTCTTCCCACCCCTTTCTCAGGACCCTTTCTCCCCCTTTGCCCATGGATGGCCACCTGGCCCCTTGGCGCTCCGGCCGCGCGGCACTTTCCATGGCAGGAGCTCGTTCGGCTTTGTTTGGGCTTTGCTGGAGGCACGTTCAGCCTCCCGGGGGCCCCCAGCAAGAGGCCTTTGGTGCCTTGTGGGGGGTTCCCATTTAGCCTGTCCAACCATGGCAACTTCTCCCAGCGGCCGCCAAAGCCCACGAGAGGGGTTCTGGCCCCGCCGCCCCGCCTGACAAGAGCCTGTGAAATCATATTTAAGGTTTGTCTCTGCGAGGTGCCCGCTGGGAAAAGCTCCTGCCAGGGATGTCGAGCCGGGGCTCGGGGTCGGCACAATGGCCCCGCTGCACAAAGCCGAGCGGGACCGCGGGCTGGAAAAGGCCTCTGAGGTCCCGGCTAATCCGTCCCCCCCGCCAGCCCGCGGGATTGTTCCCGACAGCTTGTTTTCTTTGCCCTGACCTACATAGTCAAAGAGAATCTTGTTGCACATTTTTGTTTTGTATCTCGAGGTCTCGGAGGAGCTAAATCCCCTTCTTGGCGGGGCAGGGCGCGTTGTTAAACAGCGCCGGAGCCTCCAGGAAAACCATGGAGACGCGGGGACAATGAGCCCTCTATGGTCCCGGCTTGGCCACGGGATGGTCCCGCTCCTCCTGCCTTCGGTGGTGGGCGCCGGGACGCGCCGAGGCGGGAGATGAAGATGTCCACGCGCTTGGCAGCCTGTCCCCAAATAGAGTGGTCACAGCAGCGCTCCAGGACAGAATGTTTTGGGGCAGGGAGCGGGGAACGAAGCTCTTAATTAACCTGATGAGATGGTGGAGGTGAAGGCAGCATCCCGTGGATCCCATGGATGTGGATGGGTGGGACACTCAGTGCTCTCCAGGATGGAATGTTTGGGGGCAAGGAGTGGGAACAAAGCTCTTAATTAACCTGATGGTGGAGGTGACGGTGGCATCCCGTGGATCCCATGGATGTGGATGGGTGGGACACTCAGTGCTCTTAGGGGCGAGGGAAAGATGTGGCAGTCTCTTCCCAAACAGAGTGGTCACAACAGCTCTCCAGGATGGAATATTTGGAGCAGGGAGTGGGGAACGAAGCTCTTAATTAACCTGATGAGATGGTGGAGGTGAAGGCAGCATCCCGTGGATCCCATGGATGTGGGTGTGGATGGGACAGCCAATGGTCTCAGGGGTGAGGGAAAGACATGGGAGCTCCCGTAAGGAAAATAAGGGTGGGAATGGTGTTGGAAGAGGACATTTAGGAAGCCTGGGCTGTGGTTTGCTTGCGTCTCACCTGACTCATCTGGGAGTGGTGGGGCACTGATGGGGTCATTGTGGAGGTGACCAGGTGGGAATTTTGGAGGTCTGGAGCAGAGACTGTCACAGTTGTCATGTGTGACTCTTGGGGATGGTCCTCTACAGGGCTGAGGGTTGGACTCAATGATCCTTGCGGGTCCGTTCCAACTCAGCGTGTTCTGGGATTGTGGGATTGTGTAATGAATCCTCTTTTCCTCCCCCCCACCCCGTTGGGACCGGTGGTTTCTCTTACAAATGCCTTGGAAAGCACCTGGGAGTCCAGCCCTGAGAACAACAAACCAACCCCAGAGCAGGTCCCAAACCTCCCCAGGGAGCTCCTGGCACTGGAGACACTTCCAAAGCACTTGGGAGGTGTTGAGGTGGAACAAGAGCGGCAAGAAATGCCGTGGGAATGGTTCAAACAGCACTGGGGGCTTATCTGGGGACAGGAGAAAGTTGTGGTGGCTTTGACCTCAGAAGTGTCCTCTGCCAGAGCTGGGGTTGTCAGGGCTCTGGGATCCTTCAGCACCCACCTTCTTAGGGTGTCTCAGACCTCAAAATCCACTAATTCACCCCAAAAATAAAGATAACAGAGCAGGAGTGCCCTAGAAATTAGCATAGTCATGCATAAATCAGCATTAAATATTGATAGATTTATAATAAGTTACTGAATAAATGTTGGAAGAAAAATATTAAACAAATTAATAAAGCCTTCGAACCATTTTTTGTGGTTAACTCCACCTGCCCAGCACCTTTGGCAGCTCTCAGATAAACCACCTGCTCCCTTTTTCCAGCTTTTTTTAATCTTCCATCCCTTGTTTTTTTCCTTCCAGCTCTTGGATCTGTTCATCCAGTGGGATTGGTCGACGTATTTGGCTGACTATGGACAGCCCACGTGCAAGTACCTGCGTGTGAACCCCACGACAGCCCTTGTCCTGCTGGAAAAGTGAGTGTGGCTCCCGAATCCTGAGATAATTCCACCCCCCTCCTGCTTTGGCAGCTCATTCCATGCTGGTGGTGCTGGGATGAGCAGCCTGGGGAGCAGGAGGCTCCTTGGGATCCAGGGAACAAAGATTTCCCCCCGGGGTGGACAGCGGGAGCTCAAATGGAAAATTCCCATTTTATGCCTCTGACCTGAATCCCAGTTTTTTATCAAAATCCAAGGACTTGGCTGAGGGTCTGTCTTTGTCCTTCACTCCTAAGCAGAGTTTTCCTTGTCTTACAGGAAAATTCCACTGTAAAGGTGGGATCTCAAGCCCCAGAATCATCTAAAATCTGCTGGTCTGCAGGCACCAGACAGTCTTCCTAATGATACTATACTGTATTAATTACTGTATTAATTATTAATTATTTAATAATATTTTAAATATATTCTAGAAAATATATTCTTTGTAACATCTCATCTAAACCTGCCCCAAAATGTTTAAGAGGCTTTTGGACAATGCCCTTGATAACAGGACTCAGCTTTTGGCCAGCCCTGAAGTGGTGGGGAAGCTGGACCTGGAGGTCCCTCCCAACGGAAAAGATCCCATTCCGTTCTATTATTTCTATTTCCATTATTTCTGTCCCATCTCCCTTCTGCTGGATCTGCAGCAAAGATCAAGTGCTCAAAGCCCATCTGGGGGACAGGGACGGTGTCTTTGGGTGACCTCCAGGCTGTCTTTGGGAAGGTCTCCTCCACCCCTGCCCCACCAGACCTCACTGGTGTGGCAGCTGCTGGGACAGAGAAGGAACCTGCCAGAAATGATAATTAATAATTCCAAGCAGCTCATTCCATGGGCACTACCAACTCTTGCGTGGATGAAAGGAATGGTTTGGGATGGAGAGACCCTAAAGACCATCTCGTTCCACCCCCCTGCCATGGGCAGGGACACCTCCCACCAGCCCAGGTTGCTCCAAGCTCCATCCAACCTGGCCTTGGACACTCCCAGGGATCCAGGACCAGCCACAGCTTCTCTGCCCACCCTGGGCCAGGGCCTGCCCACCCTCCCAGCCACCAATTCCTTCCCAATATTCCAAGAAGGCCAGTGGGATCCTGGCCTGTATCAGAAATAGCGTGGCCAGCAGGAGCAGGGCAGTGATCCTTCCCCTGGACTCTGCCTTGGGGAGGCCACACCTGGAGTGTTGTGGTCAGTTCTGGGCCCCTCAGCTCAGGATGGACATTGAGGGGCTGGAGTGGGGCCAGAGAAGAGCAACAAGGCTGGGGAAGGGACTGGAGCACAAGTGCTATGGGGAGAGGCTGAGGGAGCTGGGGGTGTTTAGTCTGGAGGAGGCTTAGAGGTGACCTCCTCACTCTCTAGAACCACCTGAAGGGAGGTCATAGCCAGGTGGGGGTTGGTCTCTTCTCCCAGGCACTCAGCAATAGGACAAGGGGGCACGGGCTTCAGCTCTGCCAGGGGAAATTGAAGTTGGATATTAGAAAGAAATTCTTTACAGGGAGAGTGATCAGGCATTGGAATGGCCTGCCCAGAGAGGGGGTGGATTCACCGTCCCTGGAGGTTTTTAAACTGAGATTGGATTAGGCACTGAGTGCCATGATCTGGTAAACTGACTGGAGTTGGACCAAGGGTTGGACTTGATGATCTCTGAGGTCTTTTCCAACTCAATAAATTCTATGATTCTATGATCTCACCCTTCCTTCCTGCACCTAAAGACCATTCCCCCTTGTCCTGTCACCCCGTGCCCTGGTGAAAAGGAACTTGAAGGACAATCTTCCCGTATCCAGTTCACTTTTGGGGGGAGCCTTGGCTTGGCACTCGCATGTCCCCCATCCTTGTGCCATGGCACCACCTGCCCATTCCAGCAGATTCTGCCCCCTTCCCACTGGGACTTCAGGCCTTTTGGGGGTTATCTGTCTATCACCCACCAGCTCCATCCCTCCCAAGTCTCCTCCCTGCCCTCTGCTCTCCCCAACCCTCGAGGCGATGGGAAATTCCGATCCGCTGGTTCCCTTTGTAACCCGTTTCCCTCGTTATCTCATCTCCCAGTGGCACATCTCTCCCAGGATATCCCGAGTGTACGGACTCTGCTTGCTGGGGCTTTCACCCTCACCTTGCAGCGACTCGATTGTTTGGTTTAAATGGAGCACTAAATGGTGGAAATGCAAACTGCCTTTGAAACGGGGCCCTCCGGGAACTTTGGCGTCTCAAATGCACTAATTAGAGCTAAAAGAGGAGCTTTTACTGCCTCGCTTTTTTTTTTTCCCCCCCTTATAGATTAATTTAAACAAAGCTTGGCTCTGTTGCAGGTGGTGTTTGCTGACAGGGGTGGGGACAGCGCCGAGCTCTCGCTTTCCCTTCCTTTCACTTCCCATCCCGGTGCTGACGTTACAAACCCACGCTTGGTTATCCCAGAGCCTTCCTCGAAGGATTGGAACTGTGAATCTGCACGTCCAAACCCAAGTCCTGCAGGGTCTGGTGTCCTGCGGGCAGCTCCAGTCATTAACAACACTTAATTGCTTAGGGCTTTCACTTTCTCCTGGTGTCAGGAGGTACCAGCAGCTCCCAGACTTGAGCAGATCCACCTCTGGGTCTGTTATGGGATCGGTGCTCCAACTGCAATTCCTTTTCATCCTGTTCCGGGAGCTTTATCCACCCAGCTCTGCTCTAATCAGTTGAACACACACAGAGGTTTTCTTGCGCAGAACGTGTGATGCTTCAAAAATACTTCGTGGACCTGAACAGGTCCCAAGGGATCAGAGATGGCTCGGAGGCTGCCCAGGATAGGAGGGCTCCTAGGGCAGGGGATGTTCTGCTTGGAATTCCTGGTGTGTCACCTGGGAATGCTTGTAGGGCAGGGAATGTTCTGCTCGGAATTCCCAATGTGTCAGCTGGGAATGCTCTTAGGGCAGGGGATGTTCTTCTTGGAATTCCTGGTGTGTCACCTGGGAATGCTTGTAGGGCAGGGAATGTTCTGCTCGGAATTCCCAGTGTGTCACCTGGGAGTGCTCTTAGGGCAGGGGATGTTCTTCTTGGAATTCCTGGTGTGTCACCTGGGAATGCTCTTAGGGCAGGGGATGTTCAGGAATGCTCGTAGGGCAGGGGATCTTCTGCTTGGAATTCCTAGTGTGTCACCTGGGAATGCTGTTAGGTATGGGGATGTTCTGCTTGGAATTCCTGGTGTGTCACCTGGGAATGCTCGTAGGGCAGGGGATGTTCTGCTCAGAATTCCCAATGTGTCACCTGGGAATGCTTGTAGGGCAGGGGATGTTCAGGAATGCTCGTAGGGCAGGGGATGTTCTATTTGGAATTCCTGGGAATGCTCTTAGGGCAGGGGATGGACAGCGATGGGCACAGCATTGGGAGGAGGTTCCTGAAGGCACAGGTTGACTTTCAGCACCTCTGATGTCCCCACATAATCTGGGAGAGCTCTCAGTTCTCCTGCTGAGCCTCTGGAGCCATTTGGAGCTGTGGAGGTGTCCCATGGGAGGATGGTTGTCCCCAAAATTCATGATCCTTGGGACAGGTCTAACGTGGCCGACTCCAAGCGCTGCTTCCCATGGGCACAGTCGCTCCGCGGTTCTTGGAGCGGAGCAGCTGGAAAGCAGCTCTGGCTAAAAAAAGCAGAGGGAATAAAATCCAATCCGTATTTTGCTGGATTGAAGCGCTCTCAGCTCTCCAGTTACTGTTGGGAAAGCAGCTCCCTCGTAATCCCCTGTCTTTGGGCACTCACAGCTCCAGTAAATTAGCCTCTGGGATAAAGTCGTTACCCTCGTTTCCAGTTCCAAGTTGGATGTTTTTGGGAACATTTCAGATTCCCTTTGGCTCTTTTTTAGGAAGGCTGAAGCCTGAAAAACCCTTGGATATTTTCTGTGTAGTCAGTTAAAGAATTTCAGGAGGTTGGAGTTGTGCTCAGTTAACTCCAAACCCAGACTTCCCAGGAACGTCAGCGCAGTGTCCCCGTCACTTCAGTGCTTCATTTGGACCCCCAAAGCCTGGGATTGTGGGATCCATCCCAAACCTTCTCCCTCTGCCAGCTCTGATTCCTCCAAAAAACCCCTGTACAAACTGGGAGTTCACAGAAGAGCTGAGCCCTGGCCACTTGGGTGGGGGGAGGTTGAAACCTTCAGGAGCTGCTCCAGGACTGACCCTGGCGGGGTAGTTTCCCTTCCCAGCACCCCTTGGAATGTGCACCAAGACCCACCCCCTCCCCTGAAAAAAAAAGGGATATGAATGAACCCCCAGCTTTGCAGGTTGGAGACAGATGGAGCTGCACCAGCCGGGTCCCACCCCACCACCTGCTCTGCTGGGCTCCGCATTGTGGAGACCTTGTGGAGACCTCATGGAGACCAGCGTGTTGCTTCAAAACAGCTGGAGTCCCTCCTTTAATAGGAATTATATTGGCATTAGTACAAATTATGAACATTTTTATTAGATGTCTGTGCATCCAGTTCTAGTGGGAGGTGCCCCTGCCCATGGCAGGGGTTGGAACCGGGTGGCCTTTGAGGTGCCTTCCAACCCAAACCATTCCGTGATTCCGTGTAATGTTTTCAGTTCACAACTCCAGCCCTTTCCAGGCTCCACAAAAGCCTCGTGCAATGCACCACGTCAAAGAAAAACCCTTCATTCCGTGGATTAGATGCTGATTTTTGTAATTTCCTCCTGAAGTGACGTCGCTGTCATCCACCACTGCAGAAAGTGACACGGGGACCTGTTGGGAAGGAGGAGCTTTAGGCTTTCTTGCGTTTTGGTATCAGAGGCCCCCCTTGGTGACCTTGATTGGGATCTGTGGGACTTAAGGCAAAAACGCCAGTGGTGCAGAGGCTGAACAACACCCTAAAAATGGGATAAAACCCCAATGTAGAGCCTTTAAATTCAGTCCCCTCCTCCGCGAGCGCTCGAGCTTCCCCCGTGGGACCTCCCCAGGGTCTGGGGGTGCCACCCCAGCTGCCATAACCTGTTTCTGCTCTGCGCAGGATGAGGGACACGAGCAGGAAAAACAACGTTTTTGCCCAGTTTCGGAAAAACGAGAGGGACAAGCAGAAGCTCATCGACACCGTGGCCAAGCAGCTCCGCGGCCTCATCAACAGCCACCACTCCTGAGGGGCCTCCTTCCCGACTCCTGGACTTGGGATTCTTGTGGAAAGAGAGTGACATGTATTTTTTTACTCACCTGTCTGTCCCTGGAACCTCCCCCCCACCCCGAGGAGAGAGCGCTCCTTGTTCCGAACGATCCCCGGGAAAAGAGGCTGCGCTGGAGGGGCTGTCGGGAGGCTCTGGGGAGAAACTCCTGTTTTCGGGGGTTCACAAAGCAATGGGAAATCTCAAAGCCTGGGAGGGGGGTTCACACCCAGGCTGATCTTCTGTTGGATCAGCCAAATGGAAGGATCATCCCACCTTCCTTTGGTTATCCATGAAAAATGGAGGGAAGGAGCCGTGGTTTCGGGTCCTTCTCGTGGGCTCCCCTCGGAGGACAGAGGGTCATCCATTAGCGTGTCTTGTGGTTTGGATTTAGGTAGGAGAAGAGGCAAAGGGATGTGCCAGCTTCTCTCCTCGTTTTCCCATCTAAGAGCTGATTTCCACCTTAGGAAAAGGAGATCCCTTGACATCCCCAGAGCTGTGACCTTGGCCTGCGTGTCTGTGGCCACCCTGAGCTCCACCCCGGGGACATGGGGGGGCTGTCCCTGAGTGGAGAAGGGCTCCAGAGCTGCCTCAGTAATTATTGGGAAGGGAGAGCTGAAGGATAACCTGGCAGGGCGTCCTGTGGAGCGGGATTGGGGCTGGAATGCCGCCAGTTGCATCTGGGCAGTGGGAATGGAGGGGTGCTCAGCAGGGATGGGCAAAGCCGAGCTCTCCTGATGTCCAGAGCACTGTGACCAGGGGTTTTCCCTGTCTTTTCCATGTTGGTGTCCCATTTTCCCTCTCCTCCTGATGGTTCCATGGGCTGAAGTCCCTCTGCTTCCCTTGGTTTGCGCCGTGCCAGGAGCAGCCCCGGCCAGGACATCGGGTGGGGAGCTCCTGGAATCCCTGACATGGATTCAGCTTTGCTCGCCTCCAAAGTGCCTCTGGACAGAACTCCCCTCAGCTCCGAAGGTTCCCAAAGATCCTCTGCTCCAATCAGGCAGCGTTTGAGGAGCGGGGTAACATTCCCGACAGGATTTCAAGTCCAGGACTCGGGTTGCAGAGAGGGGATTTTCAGCCTTACCATCTCGTTACCCTTTTGACTCTCCATTCCTGCAGGTGAAAGTTTATCCAGCCACATCCCCCACCTCCCCAACCCTCCTGGTAAAGGGAATTCACATCTTCCCGGTGGATGTTCCAGCCCTGGGAATGCTGCTCCAGCACAGCCATGGGATGTGCCCATTTCCTACCCTCGGGATGCACAAAGGGGATGAGGCTTTATCCTCTCTCCCCGTTCCTCAGCAAGACTTTGGGGTTTCTTTGGTTTTTGGGAAGGATTCGTGTTTCTTAACCCTGAGAGTGAACAGGACCGTGGCCAGGAATGACCTCCTGGGGTTGTTGTCCCATTCCAGCTGTCTCCAACCACAAGGACTAAGGGATTATTTTCATTAATAAGAGGGAAAACTCCTCCTGGCATGGTGGTTCCTTGGTTTGGGAGGGGGATCAGAGGGCATTTTAATGCCTCTTGGAAGGACATGGAAGAAGGATGGAGGGAAGAGAAGCAGGTGAAGGAAAGTTGGTGTCATGTGGCCAGAAATGGATCATCTTTGTAGATAAACCTACAAATGACCCAGCAAAGGCTTCCAAAGGGACATGAGGTCACTCAGGGTGTGAGATGAAGGGAGAAGGAGCAGGACCCCCAGGGATAGGGAAGGGATTTTGGGTGGAAAAAGCATCCAGCTCCTGCTGCCACCTCGAAATTCCATTTTCCCCTCCTGTATTTCACTGCAAGGGATATTCCTGCATCCAAACCTCAGCACAGCTGGGTGTTGAGGCAGGACCCTGATGCCCCAGGCAGCTCCCAGCGTTCCCCAGCCCATTCTGGGCTCTCCTTCCCATCTCCACCGAGCTTTCCTTCCAGGAGCAGCGACACGGCCTTGCCGTGCCTGGAGTGGGTATTCTCATCCCTTTAAGCTTTCCTTGGCTAGGCTGGGATTGGGATCCCACAAACCAACTCCTGGCACTCCGGACTCGCCTCTGGGAAAGTCCAGTCCAGCCCAGGGAGGGACTGAGGGAGTTGCTGATTTCAGGAGGTCAAGAGCCTGAACCACAAGTCCCAGCCCAGGGATGAAAAATGGCATTTTGGGGCTCTGGTCCTAATTAACTTTCTGTTCCGAGAGATGCAGCTCCATCCCCTTCCAAAGCAAATTAATCTTTAGAACAGATTGCCCAAGAAGCCCTGGAAGACGTTTGAAATCCCCCCCGTTATGTCTCCTGCTAATGATGGGGATCCTCTGATACGGACGGAATTGCTTAGGAGGGAAAGGCTCTCACTGGAGATGGCCAAGGAGGGGTGGGGGGGAAAGGGGAGCAGAGAACCCCAAGAGAAGGTTTGCAAGCCCCAAAAGAAATAATGGTGCTGGAACACACCGAACATTCCTTGGCGGGTTTTTAAGCAGTGGCTGTAGGGGGAAAAAGAAAGAAAAAAAAAATGTGGGTTATTCCCCCGATTTTTCCAGCAAATACATTTCAGCACCGGTAGGAAAAGATACACTAGCAAAAAAAAAAACACCCCAAGTTTGGCTTCCTGGGAAGCATCTGCACTTCTTATCTGCTGTCTGATCTTTGGCCATTGTCAGGCAGAGCAGGGCTTGGGAATAACTCCGGAGTGGGAATTTGCAGCCCAAGTCACCCCTGGGCGAGGGGACAGCTCTCTGTGGGCCGTGGGCACGTGGGGAAGAGCGAGAGGAGGAGGGTTTTCCTGGGAGATACACTAGCATTCCAGGGGCTGCAGTTCAGGGCAGACGCTCTCAGTGAGTTTTGCACCTTGTTGTGGATCCGGCCGCGGCTCCCGGCTCGGGGGGACAGGACAGGCTTTGGCTGGGGCTTTGTTTGAGGGGCTCTTTGGGGTTGTTGCCTTCCAAATCAGCTGCTTTCCTGCTGCTGGGAGGATGGAACTTGGGGCAGGAGGGGTGTGTGTGGTGGAGGGTGGGCTGTGCCGGCCCCAAACTGGAAGATGCTGGGAGGAAACAGGGGATGAGGGGCTGGGACGGAGCTGGCGGCGCTCCAGTGGCACCTTGAGTCCTTGTGCTGGTTTTGGGGTCCAGTTGTCCCTTCCAAACAGCATCCAAACCTCAGGCAGAGACACCTTCACCCTTGGGTGCTTCCTACCTCTGTGTGGCTTTTCCCTTCAATTCTGGGTTGGATTGGGTGCTTTTTCGGGACCATTGAATGCTTTGGAGCATCAACACACCCTCCCACAGCCTTGCTGGATGTGTGTGGCACCCTTGGGTGCCACCCCTGTGTGTCCCACCACTGTGCCCCATCCCTGGGTGTCCCACCCTTGGGTGTCCCATCCATGAGTGCCACCCCTGTGTGTCCTACCACTGTGTGTCACCCCTGTGTGTCCCATCCATGAGTGCCACCCCTGTGTGTCCCACCACTGGGTGCCACCCCTGTGTGTCCCACCCCTGTGTGCCACCACTGGGTGTCCCACCACTGGGTGTCCCATCCATGAGTGCCACCCCTGGGTGTCCCACTACTGGATGCCATCCCTGGGTGTCCCACCCTTGGGTGTCCCATCCATGAGTGCCAGCACTGTGTGTCCCACCCCTGGGTGCCATCTCTGGGTGTCCCATCCCTGTGTGTCCCACCTTTGGATGCCACCCCTGTGTGTCCCAGCCCTGTGTGTCCCACCCCTGGGTGCCACAGGGTCTGGTGGCATCTCTGTCCTGTTGCCGTGGTGTCCTGGGCCCCTGCCCTGTGTGTCCCCCCTCCCACACAACTCCGTGTCTGTCCCACCGCTGGGGAGCTCCAAGGGGACACAACTCACCAATAAATCTCATCCCAAATGACTTCAAGATGCTCCCAGCCCTGCTGTGTCAGCTTGGGAGAGTTGGGAGTTTTATGGGGAGTGCCCCCAATTCACGGGGAGCTGGGTGGGATTCACCCCAAAACTGCCAGGCGCGGAGGGGAGCTCGGGCTGGGACCCGGCCACTGGGGGATTTGCCTCATCCCAAATTTGCTGCTCCAGTCTCCAGCCCCTGGACTCAGGAATCTCGGCTTCCATCCCACGTGCATCTTCCCCAGTTTGGGTGGGGCTGCACCCCAAAAACCCCGTGGGCTGCTCAGGCTTGGGGGATCCCCTCTGTGCAGAGCTCCGGCTGCCTTGGCTCATCCCTCTGGTTTAGTTTTGACGGGAAAACACTCCATCCCAATCCCTCTCCTCATCCTGATCCCTCCCCTCATCCCAATCCCTCCCCTCATCCCAATCCCTCCAATCATCCCCATCCCTCCCCTCATCCCAATCCCTCCCTGTCCACCAGCTGCTTGGGTTGCCTTTCCTCACTTATTTTTGGGGGTGGGGTGGGGAAAGGCCGTGATTTTGTAAACTGATGTGGTGAAAGCTTTTTTTGCACAAGTCGTTGCACAAGAAGGGGAAAATTTAGCAAATTAGGTTTAACTTTAAAGGGAACTGGTTTGGGTTTTTTTTTCCCTACAACTCACTAGCAGAGCTGCTGATTGAAAGAGAAGACCCAGAGCGGGACTGATTAAAGGACGGACTGCACGGTCTCCAGGTGGAACGCCGTTAGAATTTAGCATGTTGATTCCAATTGTACATTTATCCTCTTGTAACTTCTATTAAACAATACGGCAATTATCGCTGCTTAATTAACAAAGTGCCTGTGCATCGCTGGGAGGGCGCTGCCTTTGCCTTCCCCTCGCTGTGAATAAAAAAACAAAACCCTAAATCCCATCGAGGGTAAAATTCAACATCTCTCTTGGAGCAGCAGCAGAGATTTGCTGCAGGATCCCCCAGGTCTGGGGAGGATCCCGTGGGAGACGGTCCCTGGATGGCCGTTGGCTCCTGCGCCCCACGTGGCGTTGAAACAACCCCAACTAAAGCCAACTTCGGCCTAATTTGGTGGTTGTTTTAATCGGTTTCCATCAAAAATTCTTAATTATGAGGGTGGGCAGGCCCTAGGGTAAATTTTCCAGAGAAGCTGTGGCTGCCCCTGGATCCCTGGAAGTGTCCAAGGCCAGGTTGGCCGGGGCTTGGAGCACCCTGGGCTGGTGGAAGGTGTCCCTGCCCATGGCAGAGGGTTGGAATGAGATGATCTTTAAGCTCCTTCCAACCCAAACTTCCTGGGATTTTAGGATGATACAGAAACATGATTAAGCCCCAGCCTTTGCTCTCACTAATTACATGTAGGTTTGCAGATGGAGAAAGCGATTCCGAGTAGGAATTAACTCTTGGAGGGCAGAGCAGAGCGATGGGCAGCTCATCATGGAGTGGTTTGGGTGGGAAGGGACCTTAAAGCCCATCCAGTACCAACCCCTCCATGGCAGGGGCACCTCCCACCAGCAGGTTCTTTGGAGCAGAGCATCGGCTTTCCCTGGGCATGTGGATTAGGGAATTCCAGGGACACAAAGTCAACGCCGGGTGCTAATTAAGGAGTGCCTGATGGGGACATCCCCCTGGGGCCTGGAGATGCTGAGCACACCAGGGTGGGAGATCTTGGGGGTCCTGCCCCACTGGGAGAGGCCGTGGGGAAGTTTGGAGGGTGTTCTCAGGCAGGTGATATGGTTTGATGAGGAGGAGTGAAGGATTTAGGGAATATTCATGGGATAGGAGACTCCTTCCCAGAAAGCAATCCTGGATGGTTTGTGTTCCATGACTTCCTCCAAACCCCTTTGTTTAAGTCATTTCTCCCTTTTGGGATCTGTTGGATCCCGGTGCAGGGAGTCCCGGGTGTCAATTTTTGGGAGGAAAAGTCCTCCCTGGTGTTTTTTGTCACTCAACCCCTGCCAGAGGTACAGAAAAAGGGTGGAAGGAGGATGGGAATCTCCCAGAGTTCATCGGAATACCCTTGGATGCTTCTGGTAATGGCGATAATGAATGGAAGGGAAAGGGCAGGTCCAGGTGGGATCCCAAAAGAGCATGAGGTCCACCAGGGAACCCAGTGCCTGGAGTGAGGACCTTCACATCAGTTCCTGTTCCCTTGGCCTGGTGTGTCCTGGGAGCTGAGCCGTGCTCGGAGCAGCCAGGATGCTCCAGCTCAGCCCCAGGCAGGAGAGATGGAGATGTCCTGCAGCTCCCGTGGGGATGGGATGTGGTCCAGCACCGTGGGACTCCGGCGGGAGACGGTGGGCACAGATCCTGGACCAGCCTGGCCGGTGCATCGGTGAGGAGCAGCCACAGGTATGTTCTGAGGCACAGAGGTGGCAGTGAGGTCACATCAAGGGCTCTGCCTGCGCCTAAATCTGTGCCCAGAGTGAGGCCAAACCCCCCCCCCCATCCCAGCTCTGAGGCTCCTCAGGGTCACTTGTCTGGCTGTGGGCCACCAACCCCTCTCACCCCAGGTTGTCCTCAGGACCACTCAAAACCCAGTCCAGCCCGTTCAGAGGCTGCCCGAGCCCAGTTTTCATAGAATTGGGGAATATCCACAGCTGGAAGGGACCCCCAAGGACCATCCAGTCCAGCTCCTGTCCCTGCCCAGCCCCATCCCCACCAATCCCCCCCTGTGCCCCAGAAGATCATCCCAAGGCTCCTGGGGCTCTGGCAGCCTTGGGGCCGTGCCCACTGCCCTGGGCAGCCTGGGCAGTGCCCGACCACCCTCTGGGGGTCCCACCTGGCCCTGCCCTGGCCCAGCTCCAGCCCTTCCCTGGGGGCTGTCCCTGCTCACACAGAAGAAGGTGCCTGGTGTAGCCCCATCCATCCATCCAAGGAGCAATCCCTGTAGCAAACCCACCCCAGGAACATCCTCTGGAGAAGACCAAGTTGGGATGGCATGTCCGTGGAGGCAAGACATGGTCCTACAGCCCCACTCCCCCTGCCCTGAGGTGATGCTGTGTCACTGGGGCAGAGCATTCCCTGAGCCCAGGGGTTGCTGCTTGTGGTTGGCCGTGCTTTCCTCATCTCTAAAACCAGAGTTCTGACCTTGCTGCTTCTGCCCTGGGATTTCCCATCCGCAGCGTCTCAGGACGTGCCTGGCATTCCCCACGGCTGGGATGGAGGCCAAGTGCAGGTCCAGCTGAGTTATCCCCACTGGGGATGCTCCGGGGGGTCTGCAGGACACCCCGAGGGAGAAGATCCAGCACAACATGCTGGAACCTGCGGATGCTCCTGCCCTTTCCAGTGGGATGGGGACTCTGGAAGTCTCCAGGCCCTGCTCCAGCTTGGGGATCACCCAGCAAGGTTTGGTTCTTGCTGCCTGTGCTGCAGCTCTTTTCCAGAGCTGAATCCCAAACCCACAACCAGCCACGAGCACAGGGGCGTTTTTCTCCTTCTCTTGGAGTCAGGTGAGACAAAGACTTTCCAACAGATATTCCTGAGCATTTATTTCCTCCTGTCTCTGTCCCTTCTTGCCTTCACCTCGATTCCCCTCTTAACCTCCTTCCTGGATGAGATTGGCTGAGGTTGCAGGAAAGTGGAGTTGTCAGGTGAGCCCAACTGCAGCCCTGGGATTTCTCCTCCTTAGGGGAGCCAGGAATGGAGCTGCCGTGGGACACAGTAAGGATTTGGGATTGGAAGACACCTGCTTCATGCTGTGGGTTTGCTCTCTCATCATGCGCCATGCACAGGACTGTCACCAAAAGCTGAAGGAGAGGAGATTTAGATGGGATATGAGGAAGAAATTCTTCCCTGTACGGGTGGTGGGACACAAAAAGATGTTGCCCAGAGAGGCTGTGGCCGCCCCTGGATCCCTGGAAGTGTTCATGGACTCATTGGACGGGGCTTGGAGTAATCTGGGCTAGTTGAAGGTGTCCCTGCCCATGGCAGGGGTTTGAAATTAGATGGCTTTTAACATCCCTTCCAACCCAAACCGTTCTGTGATTCCATAATTTCTTCTGCCATGAGACAAAAACCATCTTCAGTGAGCTTCTTCCCTCCCTTGGGAGCTGGGAAGGAATGGGAGGATGGACACTGGACCAGAAGGACCACCAAAGTTTTGCATGAGTGAAGAGTTTAAAGCAAAGGTGGAGGAAGGAAGTAGATAAGACACAGCTGCCACCACTTGCCTGCAGAGCACAG
This sequence comes from Grallaria varia, assembly GCA_013396735.1. Lineage (NCBI taxonomy): Eukaryota > Metazoa > Chordata > Aves > Passeriformes > Formicariidae > Grallaria > Grallaria varia. The sequence goes on along the minus strand of VWZG01005735.1, from coordinate 23,378 downwards.
GTGAAGGAGGCTGGGAGAGCAGATAAAGGGGAGAAGGGAGAGGAGCAGATGATTGGGAGATAACACGACCTGAGATAAGGGTGGGTGAGGGAGATGAAGCAGGCAGGGAGGGGATTGCACCTCTCCTGGCATGGGGGACTGGCTGGGATCCAAGAGGAATGAGCGCAGAGCATTACGTACCAGGAAAGAAATGTGGGCAAGGAGACATGGGTGGTGGAGCAGCAGGATTTGGGGTGAGGAAGTGGGTTGGGCAGGGAGCAGCAGAGCAGTTGGAGTGCCAAGAGAGGACAAGGATGGCCAAGCAGCAAAGGTGTCAGTGGTGGGATTGTTGTGTGACAGGGATGAAACAAGGAGGGATCACTTGGGGGAAACAGGACTTTCCTCCTTGATGCTTCCTTAGTGTTTGGTGTAGGGCGTCTGATCCCCAGGTGGGACCGGGCTGCATCTTCTCATCCCCATCCCATCCTCCATGCCGGGGGGGGGGGCAGCCCCTCCATCTGCCCTCCGTGCCGTGCTTGGGGCCCCACGTGGCCCCACTAATTGCGTTCCACGGGGCCATAATGGAATGAGGGCTCGGGAGGGCCATGGATCATGGGCGGGCCCCCGATGCGATTAGCGGGGCCGGGCCATCCATCACTCGGCTGCGGAGGCGATCTGCTCGCGGAAGGTCGAGCGGCGCGGCGATGACGAACGAGGGGCACCGCGGCATCTCCTCGGCGCTCATTCATCTGCCGGCCCCGCTCGGGGACGCCATCGCTCAACGTCGCCGGGACGCGCGAGGTGTTAAAGACCCCCCGGCGGGGCACGGGACGCTCGTTTGTATTCATTAGTTGGATGGATGGATGGATGGATGGATGGATGGATGGATGGATGGATGGATGGATGGATGGATGGATGGTGGCTGTGCTTCGAGGGGGTGCAGACACGTGTGTTCGCTGCCCTGGTCCTCTCTGGTGTTGGGATGTTCTCCTCCCTTGGTGGCCCTGGGCTCTTGTTGTCGCTCCCCTGTGTGTGGGACTGCCATGTGAGGAATGTGATCCTGCTTCTCCTCCATCCTCAGTCCTGGTAAAGCCATCCTGGCTGCTGCCAGGTGGTATGAGCACCTGGAAAGCCACCTGAACTTCTCTTTTCCCTATTTATCCCCCTTCTAGGCCTGAGTTGAGGTGGCCCTAGGACTGTGCAGAGGCCAGGGGATGCTCCAGCCCCGTCCCACCATCACTGGCACCCCGATGATGTTTCTCCCCCACGAGGTACAAAAGGCTTGACTGAAGGCAGCACTTGGCTCTTCTCCTCAAACCTTCACCTCTTGACCTTCCCTCTGGCTCAGCAGCCTCCTTTGTTAAAGCCACGGGTTTTCCAGGGAGTGACTGGCTCTTGAGGTATGTTTGTGTTCCCACCTGCCCCACAGAGGATGGGCAACGGCCTCCAAGCTGTCCTGTTTGGACAGGTCTTCTTTCCTGCCTTCTGCTCTTCCACTTCTCTGCAGCGCCATGATTTGGAGTGGAAGAAACCCACAGAAAAAGGGAGAAGTGTCTCTTGGGTGAATATCCTTGACATTGCCCACTCAGAGGGACCTGGCCCCTCTGCCAGGCCACCTGGCAGTGGCTCCAGCAGTGGCTGCTCCTCCCTCAATGTCCCAAATTCCTCCTAAAGCTGGGAATTCTCCTTCTTGCAGCACATCTTGGGGGCTTTTTGGGGCAGTGAGATTTGCTTCCTAGGGGAGACACCACTGGGAACCTCATATTTACTGTCCTTATCTGCTTTTGGTGGGTCTTGGACACACGTTAATGGGCTGGAAAGAGGAAAACCCTGGCTGATGTTCCCCAGGGGTTGAGATGGGAAACTCTCTGGACCCTGGCTGGGTCCTTCCCTGCCCTTGGCTGCCCTCGGCTCCACCAGAATGTGAGACAGCAGAAAAGTGGGAGAAGAGCCTGGAGAGCTGCCAGGGTGTCCCTGGGTTGGTTTCTGCTGAAATTGGGGCTGTTGAAGGTGGAAATTCCTGGTTTTCCTCTTGAGCACTTTCTTCTGGCCTCAGCATTGGAGCTTGGGCTCTGGAACACCTTCAGCTCTTTCCAGGTACAGCCTGGGAGGTGTTCACTGAGATCCACCTGCTCTGAGGGCAGGGAATAAGGGAACAATGGGGAAAATGGGAATTCACATCAGGCAGGAGCCAGAGCAGCCCTAGGCCCTGAGCTGATCATTCCTGGCCTGTGATGCTCAGCTCCATCCCCTCTGTCCCATCACTGTCTGTCGTGTCCCACTGGGAGATATCCTGCTCCAAGGAATCTCCCTTCCTCCCTGTGGAAAGGCAATTGCTTGAGTGATGTCAAATCTTAATGGGGAATTGACTTCCTCAGTGGGACTGTCGGGAATCGTGTTGCTTCATGGGACAAACGTGCCCTGCTTGAGGCTGATGAGAGGATGGTTTATGGTTTCAGATCCCATTGGATTCTTCACAGATAAACTGACTGAGAAGGTTCATCCCAAAGTGAGTGGTGCGAGGAGGGATCTTGGGAGGGTTCCCAGGTAGGAGGGGGCAACAGCTCTGCTGGGCTTGGGGTTGTGTGGTGTTGGAGGCACAGGTGTTCCCAGCTGGAACCCAGTTGGAAGGGTGAGAGCAGCCAGCCAGGGGTGACACACCTGCAGCCTGTATTTTTTCATGGAATGGTTTGGGTTGGAAGGGTCTTTAAAGGCCATCTTGTTCCAGCCTGTTACATCAGCAGGGACACCTTCCACTAGACCAGGTTGCTCCAGGCCCTGTCCAGCCTGGCCTTTTGTCACTAAGGACGTGGTCAGAAGTCCCCCAGAACTTGGATGCAGTTGGAGCAATCCCTTGGAGTGCAGAAGTGATGGGTCAGGGTGCCCTTTGTTCCCCCCAGCTTTCCGTGAAGTGATGGCTCCAGCACTGCAGAGAGTTTGACTTCCCACCCTCCTGAGCTGTTTCATCTCACCAGCAGATCCAGGAGGAATCCCAGGATCACTGAGGTTGGAAAAGCCCATGGAGTCCGACCTATGACCAATGCCCACCTTGTCCCCCAGCCCAGAGCACTGAGAGTGCCACATCCAGTTGTTCTTTGGACATCTCCAGGGGTGGGGACTCCAAACCTCCCTTGGGCAGTGGTTCAGGACACCTGGTGCCCTGATGTCACCCTTTTCTACGATTGCTTGGGAGAAGATTCCTGCACCGTCAACTGGCGGAAGGGCTGCAGATCCAGCTCAACCCCAAGGGCACACAAAACCTTCAAGGCCACTCCTGGACATCTTGGCATCAAAACTCCACAGAAAATCCCCATGGACAGGCAGCCCTGGGCATGATCCTGCCCATCCAGACCCCAGGAGTGGTGAAGTGGCAGCTTTCCTGCCTGGCTCTGGCATTCCCTGACTTCGGGAGAGGGCTGTGAGCTTTGTCTGCAGGCAGAGAGAGCAACCTGGGGCTCCTCACACCTGTGGGGGCATGTGGGAGTAGATAACATCTGCCTGGGGTTTGGCTCCAGGGCTCTGGAAGGGCTGCAGGAAGGGTGGAATGAGATGATCTGCGAGGTCCCTTCCAACCCAAACCACTGGGTGACTCACCCACCCCACGCTGGTTTCATGGAACAGCCGCTCTGATGTTGGGCTCTGAGCATGGAATGTGTCAGGACTGGCCTTTTGGGGTCACCAGGGCAAGGTTTCCCCACCGCTGAGTCAGCCTAAGAGCAAACCCTCAGCCTGAACCCAATTTCCCACCTGCTTGGGGACTTTCAAGCCTCTGGGATGCTTTCCTGGGGTAGGGCTGGAGAAAAAAGCCCTGGGGCTCTGTCTTCCCCAGCCAATTAACCAGTTCCAGGGTCCAGACACTAATTATCCTCACTGTTAAACTCATCACTTCCCAGGTGGTCCTCTGGACAGTGCCCAGCCACCAAGAGGTGGGTTGGATGTGGAGGTGCTTTGAAGGCCGGGTCAGTGGGTGAGTCGTGCCCTTGCCAGGTGTCCTGGGGGCTGGAGGGTGGTCCCGGACACATCTCTGGAGGTGTGACAAGGCCAGCCAAGCTCTGGTTTAACCCACCAGCTCAGGTCCTGGCAGCTTGGATCGAGATCAACCTGCAGCCATGAACACCTAAGGGATGGTAATTCATTCTAATTGCAAACATTCGCATTAATTTGCAGGGGCATCAATTTTAATTTTGGCGTTTTTTTTCTTTCCAGAATGTTTTTCTTGCTGATTCAAGCCGTGCCTGCAGCAGCTGGTGGTGTCACCAGGGAAGGCTCAATTCCTGATGGCAGACAAGGAGAATCCCATGCGTTTCCTCCAGCTGGTGAGACCCAGACAGCTCCTGGGAAGAGAGAAGGGAACGGGGGACTCGGAGTAACTTGGTCCAGTGGAATGTGGTTGGAATTGGATGGTCTGTAAGATCCCTCCCAACCCAAAGCATTCCATGAGTCTATGGAAGTTCCTTCTCCCCAGAACTGGGACCCAACCGTGCCATGTACTGACTGGCGCCGGAGGAATCTCCAGCACCATCTCATCCTGCTCCTCCTCTCCTGTCCCCACCCCACTCCACGCAGCTCCCATGTCCCTGGCACTCCTGACCCTCCCGGCTGCGGGGAGTGGGATGGGCGGGAGGGATTTGCACGCTGGAACCCCGGCAAGGCAGTTCCCTGGTGCAGAGGGGACCCACCTCTGCCTCGCCTTTTGACTTATTCTAATTGGATTTGTTTTTCTGGTCATCTAGTGGGACAATCTCTGATCCTCTTCCTCCCTGAGGACTACTCGAAAGCAGGTGAACGTGACGTGGGACATCGGTGACCCCGCGGTCACCCTGAGCGCCTTCCCAGATAGATAAGCCGATGACTAAGGTACGTTTGGGGCTTCCTGGGACACACCCAGTTGCTTGGCTCCCTTCTCAATGTTATTTCCCAGCCTCTCTCCCCACCCTCTTGGGCAAATCGCACCCAAGGAAAGCTTGGAGATGCTGCACCCAGGTCGAGCCCAGGGAGCTCAGGGAAACCACTCTCCTGCTCCAAAAAGTGATGGAAGAGGGAAGGTGTGAGGTGGGAATGGGCCAACCACCCAGTTTCCCTCTCTGTCTCTGTGCTGGTGAGACCTCCAAGCCCCAGTTTGTGGGCTGCAGAGCTGGAAGGACACGCTGGTTGGGGGCAGGCTGGAATTGTGCTGCTGAAGGGAGCACAGGGCTTGGGATCGTGGCCAAGGAAGGAAGATCAAAAGGCTTGCAGTTGTTTCATTTAGGAGAACATTTTAGGGCAACCTACAAATGCATCCCAGGCCTCTGCAAGCAGGAAGGGAATGAACTGTTCTCCTTGTCCAGCAGGCAGGAGGTAACTGGCTTCACTTCAACCCCTCTGGAGCTGATTTGAGAGGCTGCTGAGGACAGGGGGGTGTGTTTGGGGCTGCAGGATCTGAGAGGCTGCTGAGGACAGGGGTGTGTGTTTGGGGCTGCAGGATCTGAGAAGCCTCTGAGGACAGTGGGGTGTGTTTGGGGCTGCAGGATCTGAGAGGCTGCTGAGGACAGGGGGATGTGTTTGGGGCGGCAGGATTTAATTTGAGAGGCTGCTGAGGACAGGGTGGTGTGTTTGGGGCTGCAGTGAGGCAATGGCTCCATCCTTGGAGGGGTTGAGAAGAGGGAGGATTGGCATTGGGGCTGGAGAAGATGCTGCACAGGAAGCCCAGCCCAGATCAGCAACGGGCAGAATTCCAGGCCAGGAAAATGCACCTGGAGAGGTTTGGAATAGTGCTCAGTGTGGGCAGCTCAGGACCTCCAGGTTTGGGGTCGGATGCTGGTGGGAGCTGCTGCCTGTGGGAAGCAAGGATACAAACTGGATTGTGGGAAATGCCCTGTAAGGGTGGTTTAAACATCGATTTCTGGGGGTTGTCTCTTGTTTGTTCAAAGCCAGCTCTTTGCACCAAGTCTGTGGCTGAGTCAGCTGGAAAGGGCTTCCTAGAGCAGCTCTGCTGCTGCAGACATGGTAGCATCATTCCCACCTCTTCCCAGGAGTCTCCACCAAAGGCATTTTTCTCCCACAGAACTGGAAGCCAAGCATTTTTCTGCACTGCTCACGGAATCGGAGGCTCCCTGAAGGAGGTTCTTGGAGGTCCTTCCAGCCTTTTCAGGGTGGTATAAACAAGGTTAGTCAGTCCACTGTGAATGGGTTCCGGCTGGAGTCCGGCCAGGATTTCAGCCCCCAGATTTTCACACCTAAAGGCAGAGGTGCAATTGAGAGGCCAGTGCCATTCCAGGGGCCTGGGGAGCCCACCCAGCCTCCAGTTCTTCTCCAAGGAAGGTGTGAAGTTCTCAGTCATGGACAACTTGGATACTCTGAGTGCTCCAAACCCCACTTGGTACCTCTGTGTGGGCAACAGAGACTTGCCTGGGAGTTCCAGTCTGTGGATGGAGAGGGATCAGCTGGCCAAGCAGGAGCTGAAGACCTCCACAGACCAGGAGGAAGAACAGGTAGGAAGGCTGTCCCATGTGGAGAGGGATTTCTCGCAAGGGCGTGTAGTGACAGGGCAAAGGGGAATGGCCTTAACCTAAAGGAGGATGGGGTTAGGTGGGATATTGGGAAGGAATTCCTGGCTGGGAGGGTGGGGAGACCCTGGCACAGGTTGGGCAGAGAAGCTGTGGCTGCCCCTGGATCCCTGGAAGTGTCCCAGGCCAGGTTGGATGGGGCTTGGAGCAACCTGGGCTGGTGGAAGGTGGCCCTGCCCATAGAACTGGATGGGCTTTAAGGGCCCTTCCAATTCAAACCATTCCATGAATCTTGTCTCATCATGGCAATGTCCATGACTTTGCTCACCCACAAATCAACCCTCCCAGGTGTGTCACCCTGGAGCACGTTGGTCTCCTGAGCAAGGTGCAGTCACACTGGCACAGAGACCAGACCCACAGAATTAGTTAGATTGGAAAAGCCCTCTGAGGTCACCAACCCCACCCTGTGCCCGATGCCCACCTTGTCCCCCAGCCCAGAGCACTCAGTGCCACGGCCAGTCCTGCCTTGGCCACCTCCAGGGCTGGGCACTCCAAACCTCCCTGGGCAGCTCCTTCGAATATCTAATCCCCCTTCCTGGAAGCACTTCTTCCCAATGTCCAGCCCAAGCCTCCCCTGGTGCAGCCTAAGGCCAGGTCCTCCTGTTGCCTGGGAGGCTGCTGGGGTGGCCTCTGATCCCGAGCACGGGGCTGAAGGTCAGCTGTGGTCAGATCCTGGATCCTTCTGTGCTGTCAGCAAAGCAAAGGCCATGTCCAAACACACCCCTCCATTGGCAAACAGAAGGAAAGCAGCAGAGTCGTGGCTGGGGCTCGGAGTGGAGAGTGGTGTGGCCTGGCAGAGCCAAACTGCTCTGAGCTGAGGTGGGAGGGAGCAAGAGCAGAGCCTTCAGGTGGGCTTGGTGGCCTTGGAGTGCTGGGTCAGTGGTTGGACTTGATCTGAGAGGTCTTTTCCACCTAAATGATTTTATGATTCTATTCCTTGAGTGGTGACCTGAAAGCAACTCTGTGTCCTTGGATCTCTGTCCATCATCCCTCCTTTCCTGAGTCACACACAGTTCCAAAATGCCTTGTTTCCATGAATCATGGAATATCCTGAGCTGGAAGGGACCCACAGGGATCACGGAGTCCAGCTCCTGTCCCTGCCCAGACACCCCACCAATCCCCCCTGTGCCCCAGAGGATCATCCCAAGGCTCCTGGGGCTCTGACAGCCTTGGGGCCGTGCCCACTGCCCTGGGCAGCCTGGGCAGTGCCCGACCACCCTCTGGGCAAAGCAGAGCCTTTGGCTGAGATCCCACCTGGCCCTGCCCTGGCCCAGCTCCAGCCCATTGAAAGCTCATGGTGTGTCCTCATGTTCTACAGGACTTGGTGCCACCAGTCACCTGCTGGGCTCGTGTTTGCTCCTCTCCAGGGTGTCCCTGCAGGTGGAGGACAAGGCTGAGGAATGAGGAGGGCGTGGGCATTCCCACAGTGGCCAGAGCAGGGACTGCTCCTCCTCGGGTCACCCAGACAGACCCAGGGCTGAGAGGGAAGGGACCACCCCGGACCACCCCCTGCCCCACCCTTCGTGTCCCCTCTCTGCTGGGGCTGGTACCTGGAGTGTGGATTAGGAGCCCCCAAACAGACCAAGGGAGGGAAACATCTGGGGAAAATGCTCCTGAAAGTGATAAGGAATGAAACCCAATTCTTGGGAAGTCGGTGCCATGAGGACCCCAAATCCTGTTTTCCCCTCTAAACGTGGGTGAGGGATTCATCTCACCCAACTGGGCATCCCTGGGATCTTTCTGGAGCTGGAGGACAAGAGCTGATCTTCCCACCTGGGATTCACTGGTCTGATTTGAGGTGGCCAAGCCAGGGTGAGATGATTTGTGCTTCTGAGGCCCGAACAGATGCTCTGGGGTGAGATTTCTGGGTCCAGCCTGGAGAAACATGTGATGTGAATCTCAGTGTCTTCCCAGTGAATGTCCTTGCTTGACCAGGCAGCATTGCAGTCTCCTGTCACAATTCCCTCTCTTCCCCCCCCCAGAGTGTACCAGCTGTGTCCCTTCCCCCTTGTGTGATTTATTGCCATGAAGTGGGGCTGTGCCAGGCCAGGAGGCCCTTCCTGGGAGAGACTCATCCCATCCCAAGGCACAGAATCCTCAAGAACCTAAAGAAAAGACCTCCAAGTCCAACCTCTGAATGAACATCCATGATCCTGCCCCGCTGAAGTCCCAGTCCTGGGAGGAGATGCCTCAATGTCTGAAAGCATCAGGAGACCTCAGAGGCTGAGCCTGGAGCAGATGCCTTGGTTCTGGACTGTCGCTTTTCCATTGTGATTCCTCCAGCTCATGGAAAATGTCCTGTGGGCTCCCTCCCATTCTGGGCGCCATCAACCAGATACCAAGAGAACTGCTCTGATGGACACTGGAAGAATTTTCAGGGAGCTGCTGATGGATTTCGGAAGGAATTTGGAGCCCAAACCTGAGGTCACTGGTCATTCCATGAGTATTTGTCTCCCAGGAACATCCTGTGTGGGAAGAGGCAGAAGAGTGACCAGTGATGCCTGTGGGACATCCCTGAGGACATCAGGAGGTGGACCTGTTCCTTCAGCATCCCAACAAGGTTTGCAGAGGGTTTTGAAGGAGGGAGGGGTCGTTCCCTGTATCCATGGGAGGGAACCTGGAGCAGGACAGGGAGGGTGAAGTTCCTCTCCCCAAATTCTCCCCCATGTAAACAGCTAATGCGAGCTGGGAGGGTGGGGGGTGGTGGTGGGGGCTGAGCTTTGGGGCCAGAGCTCATCCCCTATTGATATTCCAGACAGGTATCACCCACTTCACCTTCTGCAGCAGCTGGGATGTTTTAGGATTTGGGCTGAAGATTCTCTTTGTTTGGGGTTGGGGATTCCTGGGGCAGCCAGAGGGGTTTGTGTGAGTGAGAGCTCGGAGCTCACCCCACCCAACCTGGTCCCTGGGACGAGAAGTGAGGGCTTCCAACTGAAATCGGGGAGATGTAGATTGGGCTGGGGAAGGAATTGTTGGCTGGGAGGGTGGGCAGGCCCTGGCCCAGGGTGGGCAGAGAAGCTGTGGCTGCCCCTGGATCCCTGGGAGTGTCCAAGGGCAGGCTGGACAGGGCTTGGAGCAACCTGGGCTGGTGGAAGGTGTCCCTGGTCTGGTGGAAGGTGTCCCTGGCCGTGGCAGGTGTCCCTGCCCATGGCAGGGAGTGGCATTGGATGGGTTTTAAAACCCCTTTAGAGGGTGGGCAGGCCCTGGCACAAGTTGGGCAGAGAAGCATTGGCTGCCCCTGGATCCAAGGGCAGGTTGGATGGGGCTTGGAGCCACCTGGGCTGGGGGAAGGTGTCCCTGCCCATGGAAGGGGGTGGCACTGGGTGGGCTTTCAAGCCCCTTTATAGGGTGGGCAGGCCCTGGCACAGGCTGTCTGGCAGTGCTCCCCTTGTCCTCTTCAATCTGCCTCCCTGATGGGCATCTCATGGCATTACATTGCTTTTTCCTTGGCTCTCCCGCTGTTCTCCTGGAGCTCAGCCTCGTGAAGGAGCAGAGAAAAGGTGGCAAACTATCCCCCCCTGCCCCCCAAAATCCCAGTTTCCCCGAGCTGTGAGTGGGGTCCCAGCACCCCGGGGTGGGTGGGGGTGCGGGTGGGCACCGAGGGCAGAGGAACAGGAGCTTTTTCTCTCACCGGCGCCGCCGACGTGGTGATCAGAGGAGCTGGCCAGAGTCCTAATGAAGATAAATGAGCATCCCCTCTCCTGCAGCCTTTATTGATGGGCTGTGGGGTGAAGGGCGAGCGCCGGAATGTTCATTTCGGGAGCCGTCAGGAGCTCCTGGGCAGGGGAAGGTGCAAGAAAAACCGCCTTGTGCTTGAAAGTGCCTCGGAGATGAGCACGCTCGGCTTTACAAGCCTTTCTCCATTCCTTCCCCATCCATCACTTCCCGGGACCCCTTTGTAAATGCAAATTGCACTTTGATAGGAATAATGCACTGAGCCTCTATTAGTGTCTGGGTAATGGAGAGGGTGATTTTAATGCCATCAGTCTTCAAAGGAGGCACAGAGGAGCTTCTCGGAGGCTGTGCATCAAAAACCAATCCCAAGCGACGCTCCTCCCATCCCTGGTTTTGCAGGACACGGGATGTTTTTTGGGTTTTGGACTGAGGGTTGTTTTTATCTGGGGATTCCTGGGGCAGCCTGAGGGTTTGGTGTGAATGGGAGCTCGGAGCTCACCCCACCCGACCTGGTCCCCGGGACAAGGAGTGATGGCTTTGGACTGAAATGGGAGATTTAGGTTGGATTGGGGAAGGAATTCTTCCCTGGGAGGTTGGGCAGGCCCCAGCCCACGGTGGGCAGAGAAGCTGTGGCTGCCCCTGGATCCCTGAAAGTGTCCAAGGCCAGGTTGGACAGGGCTTGGAGCAACCTGGGCTGGTGGAAGGTGTCCCTGCCCTCGGCAGGGGTGGACTGAGATGGTCTTTAATGTCCCTTCCTACCCATTCCACTCCGATCCTGTGCCAAGGCTTGTTGTCCCCCAGTGGGATGCCTGGAACGTGGAACGGCGGTGGCACAACCTGCACCCTTCAGAGGTGGCGGTGGATTGGGGGGGGCTGAGGTGGCGGTGGTTTGGGGGG
>VWZG01005733.1:72575-96667 GCA_013396735.1 Grallaria varia | reverse complement strand
CCCAGGCCATGGGAACACATCCCTCTTCCCTGGAGCCGTTCCAGGCCAGGCTGAACCATAACAGGGGTTATTCCCACCTCTCCAGACACGACCCCTGGGCAGGAGCACCCTTTGGCTTGCAAGCAAACCTGGAAACACGCCGCATTGGCAGGTGTGGGGTTGGAGTCCACCCTGGTCATGCAGGAGCCCGGACCCAGCATCACCTCCCAGAGAGTTAATCCTGGGGGTTCCCCCCTCCACATGCCAGGAGCTCAAAATCCAGGGAATAAACTCCCCTGAGCTGGCAGGGAGGGAGGAATGCTCAGCAACACGTTGGGCTGGCCTAACAATAGCGAGAGCTTGTTTTGACAGGGGGCTGGGGGGTGGTTTGCAGTTGGGAGGTTGTGCTGCAATAAAACCTGCGCTTGGCCGGTGGATTTTAAATAACACTTATCTCATGGATGGAGCCAGACGGGATGTAACGTGGCCGTGCGTGGAATGGCTTCCCTGTCATTATTCCCACCTCCTATTTTGGGTGTTTGTTAGTCAGCCCTGAAGCCCCAAAGCAGATGCAGATTGCAAACAAAGGTTTTTAGAATTTTTTCCAATCTATAAAAGAATTAAATAAATAAGAGTGAGAGCCTTGGAAGCCGCGTGAAAACTCATTAGGGTTTTCAGGGATTGGGAAATACATTTGATGCGAATAAATATAAATATCTATTGGGGTTTTACTTCAAAAAGGAGATGTGGGAGTGGAAAAATTCCCAATCAGTATAAAAATGGCCAGGGTAATTTGTTTTGTCAGAGACTGGGCAGCTGGAGGGAGCTTTAGATAGAATCCTCCTCCAAAAGAAATGCAAGCAGAGGAAAAGATTATCAAAAGAGGAAAGGCTTTAATAAACTGCGAAGCCCTGATCACCCACTGAGAAGCGAAGCTTAATTAGGAGATTAAGCAGCTCTGGGTGGTGTGCGCAGGCTCCGTGTGCCGTGAGCTGTGCCGGAGGTGTGGGGGATGCTGCTGAACACGGTCCCTGGGCTTCCCTGGGATGCTCAACACGGCTGTGCCCACCAAAACGGGGCCCGGCGGCTCCAGCTGTCCCCGTGCCCCCCAGAGTGCCCTGCTGGCACTGCCATGCTCCTGGGGCAGCAGGAATTGGGCTGGGAATGGGGAAACCCTCTGGAAGCAGAGGCTTGGGCTCCCCACAGGGTTTCCATGTTCCAGCATCCTCAGGGACTCTCTGCTGCTTCTTGGCTTGGGTTGGATTTGATGAATACGGGGATCTTAATCATTTTGATTTGATGTTGGGAAGGAATTCTTGGCTGGGAGGGTGGGCAGGCCCTAGCACAGGGTGCCCAGAGAAGCTGGGGCTGCCCCTGGATCCATCCCTGGGAGTGTCCAAGGCCAGGTTGGACGGGGCTTGGAGCAGCCTGGGCTGGTGGAAGGTGTCCCTGCCCATGGCAGGGAGTGGGATGAGATGGGCTTTAAGGTCCCTTCCCACCCAAAGCATCTTGGAATTCCATGTTTCTGTGATCTTAGCGGCCTTTTCCAACCTAGATGCCTCTGTGATTCTATGATATCACACTGTACTCCCACCGGGAAAACGTGGTTTAAAGCACACGCTCTTCCAGCAGATTCTGTCCTGTCACAGAGCCAGCAAACCCTTTTTCTTTTGGCTTTCATGTGAAAATAAAGAGCATTTGCAGCCGCTGGTGAGATCCGTGGGCCGGCAGAGCAGCCCTGGAGTGCTGCATGTCCCTGCAGTGCCAGCCCCTGGTGCTGGGCGAGAACACCCCAACAGTGTGCCACTGTACCCCGGGCACGGTGCGGTGCCAGTGCTGGGGGGTGCCCGGGGGGTGCCCAGGGGCACTCCCAGGGTGCCTTTTCTGTTGCTGCCGTGTGCTTTAGTGGAAAGCCCAGCTGCTCCCACACCATCCCGAGCGTGGGTGCTACCCCTGCCCGGCGCTTCCCGTGGCGCAGCTCCTGCCCATGACTCGCCTGCTCCCAGATTCCCAAGGCTCCATCGCTGCTCCCACTGCTCCCAGGCCTTCCCTGGCCCCGCTGGCAGTGCCTGGGTTGGAGAATCACCACCCTGCACCTCCCAACAGCCCCTTCTCTGGAATGCTGGTGCAGGGATTTTGTTGGGATGCTGTGGATGCCGGTGGGCAGCATCACTTGAGCGTGCAACGCTGGATGGAAGCTCCCAGGGCTCTGGGAATTCCGGGACAGGCTGCTTGTGCTCCCTGAGCCATTTCAGGGATGGCTGTGCCCCCTCTGGATGCGTGTCCTGTGTTTCAGGTCCCTGGTGCTCCATGAGAGCAGCAGCATCCACATCCCCAGCATCTCCCAGGGCTATTCCCAAGTGGCTCCCTCGGGTTTGGGGCTGAGATCCAGAGGGATCTGCTGGGTGGCCGCTGGGAGCTGGGACTCTGGGAGGGAGAGGCAGAGCCCTGGTGCTCTTAACCATCAGTTGGCACCTGCAGCTCATTTCCCAGGTGCCACCCACTGCTGGAGGTGTGGCTGTGGTTGGTCACAGCATCCTGCATCCTTCCCTCCTGCTTTCCTCGTTTTGGGGGGGTTCCCATGTGGAGCAGAGGCCACCTCGGGGTCCTCCAGGCAGGAGAGGAGGTCCCGAGCTTGTCATGCCATGGGCAGCACTGGTGTCGTGCCACCACATCTGCTCCCTTCCAGCAGCAACCGGGATGTTGTAGAGTCATGGAATGGTTTGGGTGGGAAGGGACCTTAAAGCTCACCTTGTTCCACCCCCAGCCCAGGTGGCTCCAAGTCCCGTCCAACCTGGCCTGGGACACTTCCAGGGATGGATCCAGGGGCAGCCCCAGCTTCTCTGGGCACCCTGTGCCAGGGCCTGCCCACCCTCCCCGCCAGCAATTCCTTCCCAATATCAGAGCTAAATTTCCCTGGTAACTCCGTGTCCCACCACTCCGTTTCCTGCAGAAACTTTGGGGATGCCTCCCAGAGCACCCCCGTCCCGGCACTCACACACATGCAGCCTGCAAACCTCATAACAGCCGCCTGAAAAACATACTAAACCCAGGAAATTTATGTAGCATGACCCAAATTGAATTATACATTACAGCACTATAATTGATTTTTTAGAAGAGAGATTAAATTTATTTTATGCCTCACTAACTAACAGCCAGATTTACCTAATTGCTTGGAGTGCAGAGTTAGGATGATTCATTAAACCCCGTACATGCCTGGGTACATTACACTGTGACTAAAGCTTCCCTGCTTCGAGCAATTAAAGTGGAGAAACTTGGGGCCTCATAAGTAATTGAATATAACAATCCAGCTCCGAGTGGCTCTGGATGTCTTATTAAGTTCTTCAAGCAAAAAACCACAAGTTTCCCCCCATTCTCCAGTGAATCATTTTGTGGATTTCTCTCCGCCTGGCATTGTTTTCTCCTCTTGCCAAGCAAAAAAAAAATGGTGTCTATGAGACAGATTTCATGCCTTGCTTCACAGTTTAATTTTATCAATCATAACATTTAAAAAAAAGTTGACAGCAGTGAGTAGACATCGCCGCTATTCCAAGGAGAGGAATTTTGGGTGGAATCTAGTAACATTTGGTAATTATATACACATTGCAAAAATAAAGGTAGCAATTTAGGAAAACAGGAGTGGAGAGAAATTATCATTTGAGCTGGCAGGAATAAATTAGAATTGTTTGGCACACTTTAATAAAATCCCACAGAGGCACAAAGCGCTCCCGGAAAAAGCGGCGGTGGATGCGGAGCCGAGCACCGGAGGCTGGGATGGACCTGGGGACAGGGGACAGCTGGAAAGCACAGGGATGGTCATCAGTGGCATCACCTCCACGGGGTTCATAACTCCAAAGTGACACAGAACTAGTTTACGTGGGATATTGGGAAGGAATTGCTGGCTGGGAGGGTGGGCAGGCCCTGGCACAGGGTGCCCAGAGAAGCTGGGGCTGCCCCTGGATCCCTGGGAATGTCCAAGGCCAGGTTGGACGGGGCTTGGAGCCATGTGGGACAGTGGAAGGTGTCCCTGCCCATGGCAGGGGTGGAACAAGGTGAGCTTTAAGGTTCTGCCAACTCAAACCATTCCAGGATTCCCCGAGTATTCCTGTAATCCTGCTAAGTGCAGGGACCATCTCAGAATCCAGGGAACTTCATGCTTAGAGAATCCTGAAGAAGCAAAGGAAGTTTCCAGGCTCTCCTCACGTGGGGTGGGCAGTGCCATGGTGGGGTGGGCAGTGCCACAGTGGGATAGGCAGTGCCACGGTGGGGTGGGCAGTGCCACGGTGGGATGGGCAGTGCCACGGTGGGATAGGCAGTGCCACGGTGGGATAGGCAGTGCCACAGTGGGATAGGCAGTGCCATGGTGGAATAGGTAGTGCCATGGTGGGATGGGCAGTGCCACGGTGGGATAGGCAGTGCCAGGGTGGCATGGGCAGTGCCACGGTGGGATAGGCAGTGCCACGGTGGGATAGGCAGTGCCACAGTGGGATAGGCAGTGCCACGGTGGGGTGGGCAGTGCCACGGTGGGATAGGCAGTGCCACGGTGGGATAGGCAGTGCCACGGTGGGATAGGCAGTGCCACGGTGGGATAGGCAGTGCCACAGTGGGATAGGCAGTGCCACGGTGGGATAGGCAGTGCCACAGTGGGATAGGCAGTGCCACGGTGGGATAGGCAGTGCCACAGTGGGATAGGCAGTGCCACGGTGGGATAGGCAGTGCCACAGTGGGATAGGCAGTGCCACGGTGGGATAGGCAGTGCCACAGTGGGATAGGCAGTGCCACGGTGGGATAGGCAGTGCCACAGTGGGATAGGCAGTGCCACGGTGGGATAGGCAGTGCCACAGTGGGATAGGCAGTGCCACGGTGGGATAGGCAGTGCCACAGTGGGATAGGCAGTGCCACGGTGGGATAGGCAGTGCCACAGTGGGATAGGCAGTGCCACGGTGGGATAGGCAGTGCCACAGTGGGATAGGCAGTGCCACGGTGGGATAGGCAGTGCCACAGTGGGATAGGCAGTGCCACGGTGGGATAGGCAGTGCCACAGTGGGATAGGCAGTGCCACGGTGGGATAGGCAGTGCCACAGTGGGATAGGCAGTGCCATGGTGGAATAGGTAGTGCCATGGTGGGATGGGCAGTGGCACGGTGGGGTGGGCAGTGCCACAGTGGGATGGGCAGTGCCATGGTGGGATAGGCAGTGCCAGGGTGGCATGGGCAGTGCCACGGTGGGATAGGCAGTGCCACGGTGGGATAGGCAGTGCCACAGTGGGATAGGCAGTGCCACGGTGGGGTGGGCAGTGCCACGGTGGCTCCCGTCCCCTGATTTCAGGGAAGGACGTGGGGGGAGCAGGGCATTGTCCCATTATTAGGGAGATGATTAGAGATGATTAGTTGCTGGAAGCACACCCAGCATCAAGGTTTAATGAGCATTGCACAATCCAGGATCATCAGTTTACTCCCTGCACGGAGCCCACAGGTCATAAAATTCGGGCTGGATTGTGTGAACCGTCTCACATAAAGGGCTTCCCGTAACAAAATAAGCCTTTAATTAGCAGAACATCGTGCGAGGCTGAGGTGCAGCTTTCCCAGCCAGCTCAGGGTGACGTTAATTACCCAAAGGCTTGGCGCATGCATCATTTATGCCAGTTTTTCCCCTCGTGTCCTATTTCTTCGTGGGGTTTGGCTGGGGGAGGGCTGGCACTGCTGTGGGCAGTGGGTACCTGTGGGGTGGGATGGGGGTATGGCCACTGCTCTGTCTCTTCTCCTCTTTGCATCCAAAATTCCTCCTGGCAGACACATCCATCTCCCTGCTGCTGGTCCTGGCCAGGCTCTGTAGGAATCGTGTCATGGAGGTTTCCTTGTTGGTGGCCAGGGCTGCAGTTACAATTTATGAACCTTTTCTTTTGCTGGCTGACTTTTGGAGCTCAGATGGGAAGCTTTGAGGGGGAAAAGCAGCCAGGCTCTCCTGAGATAAAAATATGTGGGGCTGCTCCATCCCTGGATGTGTTCCAGGCGAGGCTGGACGGGGCTTGGAGCAACCTGGGCTGGTGGAAGGTGGCCCTGCCCACCACAAGGGGTGTAAATGGATATTAACATCCCTTCCAACCCAAACCATTCTGGGATTCATCCAAACTGGGGGGTCTGAAACTGGGAAGAACCCGCAGCATGACCAGGGACCTGCAATGACCTGGGACCGGCTGCCGGAACCGCGCCGATGGATGCGGGCAGAGACACGGGATTTACACCTTTAGCTGAGTGCCTGGGGGCTTTTAGTTACAGCCAAAGCTCTATCCCAGGAAACCTTTCAGCTCCGGGTTGTGCAGCACTAACGGGAAGCGAAGCGGTTGTGTTTTGTCTCCTGAAAAATGGGCTGTTTTTCCTCCACACCGGTCCTGGAGAACTCCATCACTCTCTGCTTCCCTTGGACAGCTTAAAAGCTCCTTTGCTGCAAGAGCTTGGGAGGCTTCCAGCTCCAGGAGGGATTAAAGCACTCCTGGAGGAGATGCAGCGTGATGACAGCAATTCCCCCGTGTGACGCTGATCCCAGGCTTTGCCCTTCTTTTTTTTTTTTTTTCCAAAGGATCAAGGGATGCGTTTAACAAAACGAGATGCCCTTTCTGTCTGTACACACAGCATCCCTCGGAGCTGTTCCCGGGAAGGGAGAACATCATTAAGGAATAAGGAATGGCCCTGCACGGGCCCCACCCCGCTCTCAGTGCTGGGAAGCCTAATTAGAGCACAGAGATAACGATGGAGTGCTCTGCTGAATTTGCATGGGGCTCCAGCCTGCAGAGGCTTTGAAGGTAATTTATTATGCTGATTAGAGGGGAGCTTTTGGCACCACACACAGAGCCTGGTTAAGCCCCTTGGAGCCCCCACCCCAACACCTCGAGGTGGGCTCACCCCCCAAATCCCCTCCCCAGCCCCAAAAGCTGCTCTGTCCCGGTGTTTGCTTTGGGGTTGGTTTGGGGGTTCCTGGAGGGTCTCAGGTGAGGCCCCAGTGTGGTTTTGGGGGAGAGATGTACTTGGGTGGGTGCACCCATTGTGGGGGGCTCTGCTCTGGTCCCTCGCAGTGAGGAACAGGGGTCTGGGATATGAAGTGGGGCTGCCTGAGCACTTTAAATCCTCTTCAGATACCCCATCCCTGGAATTGTCCTGGGCCAGGCTGGATGGGGCTTGGAGCAGCTTGGTCTGGTGGAAGGTGTCCCTGCCCATGGCAGGGGATGGAACAAGATGGGCTTTAAATTCCCTTCCAACCCAAACCATTCCAGAAGTCTGTGATTCCCGATGCTCCACTTCCCAGTGAGCTCCAGTGGTGACCGTGCCAGGAGCTGCAGCTCCAGCTGGGAATACGAGTGGGGTGGCAGTGTGGTTTGTGGCACGTTAAGAGGGGGCAGTTCCTGGGGTTGGAAGGGTTGAGACAGGACCAGTGAACCCCAGCCCAGCCCTTCTGTGCGTGGGAAGAGCAGCTCAGGGATACAAACCCACACGGCTCTGCAGTATCCAGCCCATCCTTCTGCTCCGTGGTTGCCCAAAGCCCGGCTCCAGGAGGAATAATTGGTGTTGATTGGCACTAAGGATGCCCTCGGATACCAGGGCTGCCTCTGGGGTCTGACCCGGGGGTGTGTCGGGCTCTGGGGCCGTGCTGAGGAGCCATCCCCGTTCACAGAGCCACGACTCGCAGCCCCAGGGCCCAGAAATGGGGGAGAACAGCTCTGGTTATCCAGAGATGGCTTGGAGAGGAACGTGGACCTGCCCCCTTCAACCCCCGGGCTCTGTCCAGGGGACATCAGGAGGGGCCAGGGGTCTATTCTGTCTTGGGCTGTTAATATTGGGACTGAGCCGTGCGTTGTGATGTGGAGGTTTGGTCTACAACACGCCTGCCTTAATGAACTCAAACAGCACAGAAGGCAATTATGTTTGTGTCTAGACCTGCCTAAGACCATCAACAGCACCTCATTACTTTACAGATTGTTAATGCTGTTGGCAGAAGCTGGAGATCCTCCTTGAAATAAAAAAAAGTACCAAATTTATTCTCTGTTGCAACACACTTTAGCTGCTGATAAATGGTAAATAGGGGCTCGTGGTAATGAGAGCTCGCTTTGTCCAGAGGCTGATCCGTAACCATAAAGCAAGATAAAAGGGAGAGGGGAAATGGCAGAGAACTCGTGTGAGGTTTCTTTTAAAGGTCATTAGAAGCTTCAGGAAAATGAGGAAACAAAGCTGGTGCTGTTGTGTCAGCACGTCTGCTCTGCCTGCAAGGACTCGTGGTCAGCAGTGAGTCATGTCACTGTCGAGAGATGGAGGGATACGGGCATGGATTTGTTGCATAGATCCTTTTTTTCCCATTATTATGTACTTATCAAATCTGATAAGGAGGAGGTGACCCACAGCAGGGTTTCGTATCATCTCTTCTCACGGACTCACAGAATTCCAGGATGGTTTGTGTTGGAAGGGACCTTAAAGACCATCCAGTTCCATGCCCCCTCCATGGGCAGGGACACCTTCCACTAGCCCAGGTTGCTCCAACCTGGCTTTGGAAAATTCCAGGGATGGGGCAGCCACAGCTTCTCTGGGCAAATTTCTTTGAATTTTCCCAGTTGCTCATTTTAACCAACATTCCCATCCCTGTTCCTATTCCTGTCCCCTACAGAGGGGCTGGTGCAGGAGAGGATGGACCCCAGTCACAGCTGGGGCAGGGACTGTCCCCAGGGCCGGGAGGTCAATGCCTGACCCCACTGGGACCCTCTGGGCCGGCTGTCAGAGGGGAGGCAGGAGCTCCCCAGAAATAGGATGTTGGATATAATTCCAGCTCCATCCAGGCTGGCTGTCAGAGGTGAGGCAGGAGCTCACTGGGATTGGGATGTTGGATATAATTCCAGCTCCATCCAGGCTGGCTGTCAGAGGTGAGGCAGGAGCTCACTGGGATTGGGATGTTGGATATAATTCCAGCTCCATCCAGGCTGGCTGTCAGAGGTGAGGCAGGAGCTCACTGGGATTGGGATGTTGGATATAATTCCAGCTCCATCCAGGCTGGCTGTCAGAGGTGAGGCAGGAGCTCACTGGGATTGGGATGTTGGATATAATTCCAGCTCCATCCAGGCTGGCTGTCGGAGGTGAGGCAGGAGCTGCCCGGAGTGGGATGTTGCAAATAATTCCAGCTGGGTCAGCACAAGCGTTGTGAGAGCAGAGATGCGTGCTGTGAGCTGTCAGCTGACAGTAATGGACTTGTTAGGCTCCTGATGGATGGGGATGGCCCTGGAAATTGCCAGGAGCCATTTCAGTCCCTGCCTGGCCCTGCCGCAGCCGTGCACACGGGCGAGGGCAGCGCTGTCAGCCCGCTCTGCTCTGCCCTCGCACCGGGGATTTGACAACTGCTCTGTTTTCCCGGGATCTGGAGACTCCTGGGAAGCAGCTGGAGGGTGTCCCTGGGCAGGAGGGGAGGCAGGACCGGGGTGCCGAGCGGAGCAGGGGATCCAGCACGCGTGAGCAGGTCCCAATGTGCACATCCGTGGTTATCCAAGGCGCGTGTTCCCCAGGGAAAATGTGGCTCCAGTCCAGAGCCAGCACAACCAACACGCCGGGTGTCTCGTTCAGAAGGTGCATTGTGATGGGTGATTAACAATGTCACCTCCTCTTAGGAAGGTGTCCTCGTGTTTTCCACTGGGAGGAGGAGCCGCTGGTGTCCCATCAGGGAATCTCCCAAAGCAGGGGTGCCATCCCTTTCCATGTGAGCAGACAGGGCGGGCAGTGGCACCTGGGGGCTCTGTGACTGTGCAGATGTTTATCAAAGCTTGGCCAATAACACGTGGAACCATGGATGGGAAAAGGGCTTTGCCTTGTTGTCTCTCAGGGATTGGCCTCCTGACATCAGCCTGTGGGAATGTGAAAAGGAGCAGATGTGCCTTTCCTTGTCTCGTGGCCTCTCTTGCCCTGGGTTTTGCCTCACCCCATTATTTCACCACATGTTCTTTTCCTCCGGGTAGAAAAGGGAAGAGCAGCTTCTGGAAGCTCCTTCCCTGCCCACAGCCCATGGCTGAGCCCCTCAGCAGAGGTTTGGGTGCTGCGGCCCAGCCCCAAATGTGCCCAGTCCCAAATGTGCCCAGCCCCAAATGTGCCCAGTCCCAAATGTGCCCATCCCCAAATGTGCCCAGCCCCAAATGTGCCCAGTCCTAAATGTGCCCGGCCCCAAATGTGCCCATCCCCAAATGTGCCCATCCCCAAATGTGCCCAGCCCCAAATGTGCCCATCCCCAAATGTGCCCAGTCCCAAATGTGCCCAGTCCCAAATGTGCCCAGTCCCAAATGTGCCCAGCCCCAAATGTGCCCAGTCCCAAATGTGCCCATCCCCTCTTGTGTGTTTAAACCCTCAGGTTTTATGACTCTGGTGGTCCCCAGGGTTGGATCCCAGGCCTCCCAAGACAAGGCATTTGCTGCTCTCAGGAAAGGCCTTTCCAGTTGGGATGGGATGAAGTGAATGGCCCAAGACATCAGGAGAAGCCACATGTTGTGGTCATGGGGTTTGAGCCTCAAGGGAAACCTGTCCACAGCAGAGCTGGTCCCCACCGTGGGTGTGGGGAGGACACGGAGGCTGGAGGGTTCCTTTTCTGAGGCTGGACAGATATTTCCTTGCCTGCTGACTGTGGGGTCAGGGTCCACCACTAAGGGGCTCTCCCCAGCCCTCCCCACAGTGCCCCTCTGCCAGCAGCCCGGACGAGTCTGGGGCAGCACAACTGCTCATCTCTGTGACCCCTGAATAATTCAAGCAGTTTGGCTTTGCTGCAGGAAGGGAATGAAGGGAAAAAAACACAAATCAAATCATTATGATCCTCTATTGTGTTAGCCCAGCTCTCACACTGCACCAGGCTCTGCCCATGCACTGGCTTTGACCTGAAGGGATCACTGTGTCTTGAGCCTAAAATGTTATTTCATTCCCTCTTTTTCCATCCCAGGGCTCGTTTCAGCCGATGTGATCATTCTGAATTGTTCTCAGTGGTGAGGTATTTTTTTTAATGGACTATTGAGCTCAGATAACAAATTTTAAATTATAACACACATGACCTGAGCCAATTTAAACTTAATCTAAAATGCCGAATTACGTTTACCCCAAATGTCTGCGAGAACACACACACAGAGCTGCTGTTGTGGCAGTGAAGTGAATGAGGGTCCAACTAGTGAAGAGGTTGAAAACTTGACAAGTCCATCACTGGGTCCCAGTGATTTAAAGCACATTTGTTGCTCCAAGCCATGTCCAACCTGGCCCTGGACATTTCCAGGGATCCAGGGGCAGCCACAGTTTCTCTGGGTACCCTGTGCCAGGTCCTGCCCACCCTCTCAGGGAAGGACTCCTTCCCAATATCCCACCTAAACCTACTGGGAGTGTTCACCCGGAGAAGAGAAGGCTCCAGAGAGACCTGAGAGCCCCTTCCAGGGCCTACAAGGACTCCAGAAGAGCTGGAGAGGGACCTGGGACAAGGGATGGAGGCACAGGACACAGGGAATGGCTCCCCCCTGCCAGAGGGCAAGCGTGAAGATGCACAGTGCCAAGGAAGCTGCACTGTGCCCTCCCCAAGCCATGCTATGCCATGCCAGATCCAAACCATTCCATGCCCATGCCAAACCATTCCATTGCTGTCCCCAGGCATTCTGTGCTGTGCCTGCTCCAAGTCATCCCATGCCCTCCCAGGCCATTCCATGCCCTCCCAGGCCATTCTATGTCCTCCCCATGCCATTCCATGCCCTCCCAGGCTATTCCATGCCCTTCCCAGGCTATTCCATGCCCTCCTAGGCCATCCACGTCCTCCCCATGCCATCCCATGCCCTTCCCTGCCATCCCTTGACCTCTCCTGCCATCCCCTGCCTTCACAGGCTATTCCATGCCCTCCCCTGCTATCCCCTGCCCTCCCCAGGCCATTCCATGCCCTTCCCTGCCATCCCATGCCCTCCCCAGGCCATCCCATGCCCTCCCCTGCTATCCCTTGCCCTCCCCATCCCATCCCATGCCCTCCCCTGCCATCCCTTGCCCTCCCCTGCCATCCCATGCCCTCCCCTGCCATCCCCTGCCCTCCCCAGGCCATTCCATGCCGCGCCGCCGGAGCAGCCGGAGCCCCGAGCGCAGAGCCCAAGAACTCATCCGTGCTGAATAAAATGACAACAGAGCTGTANCCCATGCCATTCCATGCCCTTCCCTGCCATCCCTTGCCCTCTCAGGCTATTCCATGCCCTCCCCAGGCCATCCCATGCCCTCCCCTGCCATCCCCTGCCCTCCCCTGCCATCCCATGCCCTCCCCTGCCATCCCCTGCCCTCCCCAGGCCATTCCATGCCGCGCCGCCGGAGCAGCCGGAGCCCCGAGCGCAGAGCCCAAGAACTCATCCGTGCTGAATAAAATGACAACAGAGCTGTAATGCTTCGTGGAGTGTGTTTAATGAAAATATCAGCCCAGGCCCCCGACACGAGGCATTCATGTATAATAAAATGAGGTTCCTGAAACACTTCAGAGCATAAACCATCTGGTCTGCTGTGATGTACTAACAGCTTTGACTAATTTTTAATGCAGGTTTTATGACGGATATGCACATCACGCTACCCATGCATAAGGAAGATCCAGCCTGGCTGCACTTTGAACTGAACTGACTGTTGATGAATTTGTCTCCCATTTTAATTACTTTCTGTACATTAAAGGTGTAGTGGACCATGTGAAGTGCCTTGTCTGGTTTATCCCCTCTGTGTCCCCACGTCTCCTTAAAGTGCTGGAGCTGCCTCCACTCCCTGATCTGCAGCCAGGCATGAGGAAAAGAGGGAGATGGAGGGAAACTGCCTCATATAGGAATCGGTCAATAAACACGTTGGGCCACCAGCAACAAGCCCATTTCATGAGGTTAATTAATTCTTATTAATTATGTCCCTTGAAATTTTCTCTGGCCTGTATGGCAGGGATTGGTGTTGCCCGACGGGGTTTGCAAGGGGAGCTCAGCCTTCTCTTCCAGGGAAATCAGAGCAGGAACTCGTGACAGAAAAGGCTTTCAGGCTGCAATCTCTGCCAGGCTCTTTCTCTTTAATGAATTTTTAAAAGACTTTATCAGCTTCAAAACATATTTATTTATTTATCACAACCCAAAAGTGGAACCATTTATCTGAGCAAGCCCCAGATGTTGGGGATGGCGCTGGAACAGGGTTGGACCAAAGCCTTGGCAGGACTTTTGCCTGTTCCTCACTGAATTTGCAGCCTGGCTTGGCTCTGCCTCTCCCCTGATTCCCAGGAGAGCTGGTTCCACGAGGAGAGCCCAGATTTGCAAGGTGAGCATCTCCTTATGCTGATTATTCTGACAAAACTCAAATGACCACTTAATGCTTTAGTTTGGGAGGACTGTGCTCCTGGTGTTTCAAATTTTTCTATCTTTTAGGAAGAAAAGGAGAAAAATGAATGAAGCTTGGCTAGGGCTGGCATGGCCTTGAAATCACGTCATCCCTCTTCCCTTCATCATGTCATCCCTCTCCCCTTCATCTTGTCATCCCTCTCCCCTTCATCATGGCATTCCTTTCCTCTCCATCACATCATCCCTCTTCTCTTCATGCTGACACTCCTCTCTCCTTCCTCAAGACACTCCTCTCCTCTTCATCGTATCCTTTCTTCCCTTCACTGTGTCACCCCTCTCCCTTTCCACCACTTCGGGATCATCAGAGCTGCAGGTGATTTCCTTTCTGGACTGGCGACAACACCAGGAGTTAATTTGCTAATTGAAACGTGTGTGAGGACTTCAGCGAGGAGGAGGGAGGCTTTCCCAGCTCCCCTTTCTCCTCCCTTCCATTGGGCCTGGAAGGGGTGGGATCATTGATTGCAAATCAGTTATCTAATGACTTTAGTCCTTTGTTTACTCTGCAAGTCTCGTGAAGCCATCAGGATTCCTCTCCCTGCTGTCATCCTTCGGGATGAATGAGTTTTACTGTAGTCTGGGAATTCACTTGGCTGGGCTTTGGTGCAGCCTTGTCCTGGTTTTACTCATGGATTGGCCAGCTGGAGCCTTTTATATGGGGAAGCCTAAATAATGACTAACCTGTCTCCTTAAGTGAGGATCCAGACGTGCTGAATTTCACAAACCTTTTGGGATTCACCGGGATTTGGACAAATTGGGCAACAGTCATTGCTGGAGACAAGTGGAGGCTGTGGCCGTGCGGATAAAATGTGTTGGTTAATGGGAATATCTACAAATCACGGCTTACGTGGAAACTTCCATTCCAGTCTCACTGCGGAAGAAAAAAAACTAATTAAAAATTCAATAATGAGACTGGGCTTGGTGACTGAGCAGAAGGGAAAGTACCTACAAGCAGCAAATCCATTGCCAAGGACAGAAAGCCCTCCAAGTGCAACGTGTTAAAAGGAAAATGTCATTTTATTGGATGTTCCTTCGTCTCGCTAACGAGCAGCCGGGTTAATTTTAGCTTTCCTGCTGCGTCCCAGCTCGGCGGTTCCTGCGGTCTCGTCTCGCGCAGCCTCGCCGGGTCCTTGGGAACGGGGCTGTCCTCCCACCAGCAGCACCCACAGCGGGCTCAGCACTTCCAGCCGGGCGCCAGGGCATGGCAGGGCTTTGGTCCCTCCCGTCCCGCATCAGCCGGTGGGACAGCAAACCCACCCGTGGCCCCGGCGCAGCTGCTGCCTTTGCATTCCCTGCTCCTCCGCACACGGCAGAGCCCGCCCGGCAAAGCTGCTCTGGGAACACCGCACAGTTGGCCTTGTTTGTTCAGGACAATCTCTCTCCCCGTTGTTCTTGGAAGAGGAGGCCTCGCTGAGAGGCTCCCGAGGAGCCGGACGGTGGGAGGGAGAGCAGGAGCAGCTCCAGCGGCAGCGCTGCCGCCCCCGGGACACCCACCCGGCCTGCCGTGGGTACCCTGGAGGTCACAGCATCCATCACTCCTCAGGCTCCTTCCTGCTGCCCCAGTGTGCCATCCCACTGGGATCACACCGTCCTCCCAGCCCCAAGACCTGCAGGTCCTCGCAGTGGGGCAGAGGAGCTGCCTGGGCATCCCCTGGTGGGAAGGGGTGAGGCTGTGCCAGCCTGGCACCGCTGCCCCCTGAGCTGTGCCACAGGGGCTTGGGTGGAGCTTCCCAGACCTCCCAGTCCATGCCCTGAGTGGGGATGCCTCGACTCCAGAGAGCCCAGGGAAGCTGGGACTGCCCTGGTGGATCCCTGGAAGTGTCCAAGCCCAGGCTGGAGAGGGCTTGGAGCAACCTGGGCTGGTGGAAGGTGTCCCTGCCATGGCAGGAGGTGGCACTGGGTGGAATTTAAGGTCCTTTCTAACCCAAACCATTGCAGGACCCATGCAAACAGAAGCAGGCAGGATAAGGGCAAAATCCAGATCCCTTGGCTCAGCCTTTGAATAAGACCTTTGTACTAGGTCAGAAGACTTCTTCTCATTTGACTTCTTCTCATCTGAGTCCTCATTTCCTGTTTTCTTCAGGGACCTGGCAGGAAAAACACTGAACCACCAAAGGAAAAGTTGTTCTTGCTCATCCACTAAAATTCAGGACAGGCGAAAGTTTTCACACGGGTTCCCCTGGGATTCCCAGCCCAGGTTTGCACACACAGGTGGTTTAAATCAGCCAGGCCTTTAGTTGAACTGGGCTTCATCTCCAACCCCCTTGAGATCAGCCCATCTCCAGCTACTGCTCCAAGGTTTTAATGTTATTGTTAGGAAAGGATAATGCTGCTTTTCACATTTCGGGGTTGTTTTCTAATGGGATTCAAGCAGCACAAAATTTTTTATTTTTATATATTTCATATATAAAAATATTTTCATATACCCTGATAAAGACGTCCAGGCTTATTTTCAACCTACCGTGGATGACTAAATGGACTCTGCAGGTCTTGGCTCAGTCCCTCCTCTGCAGCTTTTGGAGATGGAGCAATTGTCCACCCTGCCATGAAAAGGTTGCATGAGAAGGTTCAGAATGAGCCCAAATCCAAGGAAATTCAGGAAATCTGAAGATGCCAATATCAGGTCTGTGGGTGTGACTGCTCTGACTTCACTGGAGGGCCTGGGGAAGGAGCTGCTCTCCAAGGATGGGACAAACCGGGCGCTGCTTCCAGAGGGTGTTGTGGGTTGGGATAGACCCCAGATGGTTCAGGACTGGCATGAACTAGAAAGAAATGTGTGTACAGGGAAGGCAGTGGGGTCAGGAAAACCCTTCCATCCCTGGAATGTTCCAGACAAGGTTGGACGGGGCTTGGAGCAACCTGGAATTGTGTAAGGGGAGGTTTAGGTGGGATCTCAGGAAAAGGCTCTTCCCCCAGAGGGTGGTTGGGCACAGGCCCAAGGCTGCCAGAGCTCCAGGAGCGTTTGGGTGATGCTCTGGGACACAGGGGTTGACTCTTGGGGCTGGTCCTGTGCAGGGCCAGGAGTTGGACTGGATGATCCTGGTGGGTCCCTTCCAATGGGGCATATTCTGGAATTCTGTGATTCTGGCCTAGCAGAAGGGGGGTGGAACAAGATGAGCTGTCAGGTGCCATCCAACCCAAACCATTCCAGGATTCCACGATTCTCTCATCAAAGCAAAGTCACTGTGACATAAGCCTGGGGAAGATTCCCTGGAGCCTGTTCCAGCACGCCCTGCACAGGGATGTGGGGCTCTCCCAGCATCCCTCACCTCTGGGAAAGCCCTCCTTGACCAAAGGTGAACCACCACGCTGGGCAGAGCGTTCCTGGGAGCGTTGGGCGCTCCCGCTCCGTGCCCGCTCGGAGGGCTGACAGGGAGAGGAGTCAATCCCCGCTCCCACCCACATTCCCAAGGCTTGTTTTCATGTGGAACATCTGGAGAGGCGCGTGTTGAGCTCCCAGAGCCATTTGCTTTGGCTGTGTGGAGGCTTTTCCAGCAGAGCCGGGCTGGCCCGGGCTCGGCGGAGGCTGCGGGAGGCAGAGCTGTTCCAGAAGTGCACGACAGGTAATTAATGGCTTCCCGAGAGCTGCAACCAGTTGGAAGGTTTTATTTCCAAAGAAAAATGGCTTGCTGAGAAAATGATTTCTCTTCAGTTCTGTCTTCCATTGAGAATTTGGAAGGTTTTCTTAAAAAAATTACATTATGATCTTTTTGGTTGTTGGAAAAACCCGTTTTCTCAGCTCAGAGGTTTCTGCTTTTTGTGAGAAAGTCCCAGGCAATAGGCAACAGGATGAGAGGACACAGCCTCAGGCTGTGCCAGGGGAGGGTCAGGTGGGACATCAGCAGGAATTTCGCCATGGAAAGGGTTGGTAAATATTGGAAGGGGCTGCCCAGGGAGGTTTGGAGTGCCCAGCCCTGGAGGTGCCCAAGGCAGGACTGGCCGTGGCACTGAGTGCTCTGGGCTGGGGGACAAGGTGGGCATTGGGCACAGGGTGGGCTCCAGGGGCTGGGAGGGCTTTGCCAGCCTCAGGGATTCTGGGATTCTGTAAATGATGGACAAGCCTGGAGGAAAATAAAACATGAGTGGAAAGGGAATGCTGGCAGAAAGGCAGGGCAAGGCAAGATGCTGATGTGTGGGGTGTGGGCAGTGCCCTCCTGCCCTGCCTGCACACAGGTGACACCATGTGGCACCACCCTCGGTGTCCCCTGCCTGGCGTGTCACTGTGCATGAGAGCTCATCCATGTCCAACAGCCACAGAGAAACCACGATATGGATGGGTCTGTTACATTCAATTATAGTTGAAACAATTAGATTAGACTCCGTGGCTAATTAACACAACCTGAGTGGTAAGAGCTCCGGGAGGGGTCGGGGTGGTGGAGGTGTCAGGATGGCCGAGGGACATCGGAGCGTCCGTGTGGACCCTCGGGATGGCCCTTCCAGATCTGCCTGTCATGATGCTGATACTCCTCTTTCCCTAATTTTCCATTAATTGTTTGCACTCCCTGTGTGTCTTCAATCCATTAGTTACACTTCCAGGGATTGGAGCAGGCAATAAAGCCTCTGCTCCGCTGAGGGCTCCTGCAGCATCTTCCCGGGGCTCATCCTGTTCCCAGTGCCATGGAGAGGGGGATCAGCGCCGTCCCGCGCTGCCGGATCCCCCCGGGGCCGCGCCTGCAGAGCCACGATAAGGGAATCGGATTTTCGTGGCGACACTAGAGGTGAAATCCAAGGATCCCGAATATTTAGTGATGTTTACCCACAGTAATCAGCTTCTCAAATAGATGTCACCGGGAAGGCTTGCGCTGCATTGATTGCAGGGCCCCGCTCGCTGCCCAGGGGCAAACAGCTCTGATTAATATTTCACAACACTTTTCCTTTTTTTCCCCTCTTTTTTTTTTTTTTTTTTACTGCTCAGAGAGCCTTGATAGAGAGAGACAGAATATTTTACCATCTCTTGTGTTTGCCTGCTCCAGTAATCATTGGATTCAATCACTCTTGCAATGTTTTTATGAATTAATAACAGGCACTTTGGAGGGCTGGCGGGGAGATGGGAAATGCAATCTGTACAACCTTAATGAGCACCGTGGGGACCTGGTGCCATGGTTTCTGAAATCCTCCCTGCGCTTCGCTCTAAATCATTGTCTCTCCAATTACCTGCTCGCAGCCGGCCCTGGATGGCTCTCGTTGGGCGGTGAGTACACCTGGCTCCCCGCTGGCTGCCGCTCTCAGCGCCGCGGCTCCTCTGGAAGCTGGCCCAATTAATTTCTTTTTTTTTTTCCTATTTTCTCTTTTTTTCTTTTTTCTTTTTTTTTTTTC
Source organism: Grallaria varia (assembly GCA_013396735.1). Taxonomy (NCBI): domain Eukaryota; kingdom Metazoa; phylum Chordata; class Aves; order Passeriformes; family Formicariidae; genus Grallaria; species Grallaria varia. The sequence continues at coordinate 78,001 of VWZG01005733.1, read as the reverse complement.
CCCTCCCCTTTAATAAAAGCTCACCGTTGTCGGCGCTGACAAAATGTTTGTCTTTGCTGCCTCATTAGTGTTTGCTCTGCGGAGCAGCGGGATGGGGCCGTGGTGTGGAACGGAGATGGCCAACGAGCTCCTGCTCCCACTGCCACCCCTGGCAATGAGAGCTGGGGGCCTTTGGCTCTGTGGTTCACTGGGGCAGGTGGCACTGGGGACAGGGAGGGTGGCCCTGGCTCTGAGTGGGGACACCGGCAGGGTGGGCACGGCGGGCTCAGTGGTGGGCATCTCTCCATAGAATCATGGAATGGAATAATGGAATCATTGAGGCTGGAAAAGCTCTCTGAGGTTGAATCCAGGCATTAACCCAGCACTGCCAAGGCCACCACTAACCCGTGTCCCCAAGTGCCACATCCACACGGCTTTTAATTCCCTCCAGGGATGGGGACTCCACCACTGCCCTGGGCAGCTGTGCCAGGGCCGGACAGCCCTTTCCAGGAAGAAATTTTCCACAATAACCAACTTAAACCTTCCCTGTTGCAACCTGAGGCCAGTTGCTCGTGTCCTGTCACTTGTTACTTGGGAGGAGGGCTGGGACCTCTCAAGTGATGCTCCCAAGCCCGCTGTCCTGTCCCAGTGGACAGGATCCCTGATCCAACCTTTGGTTCCCATTGTCCCTCCACTCCTGGGGCCGGGCAGGGCAGCACAGACGGGTGGAGCACTCAGGGCTGTCGGCTCCCAGGGGACCTGCAGGACGAGCATCCAGACACCCAGACATGCAGCTGCACTTTTAAAACTTGTCTGAGTGGAAATTTGGCCACAGGCAGCACAATTGTGTTTCAGGCTCGGAAGCCAACTGGAGTCATTAAATCCTCCTCTGGAGAAAGCTGGGCTCTTGGGAGGGCAGAATTTTACAGCTCAAGTGTTGGGTCATGATCCAGCGTCAGGTTTGTGGGAGTTTGTGGAGTCCTGAAATAGCAACTGCTGAAAGTCCTTTTGTAGAGCCCTGGAAGATTTTAAGTTGGAAAAGCCCTCTAAGATCACTGAGTCCAACTGTCCTTGAGCACTGCCAAGGCCACCACTAAACCATGTCCCCAAGTGCCTCATCCACAGGGCTTTTAAATCCCTGCAGGGGTGGGGACTCCACCACTGTCCTGGGCAGCTGTGCCAGGGCTTGATTTCCTCTAGTGAGAGTCATCGAACGAAAACAAAGGATTCTGAGGGACAAATCCATGAGCAAGGGATCCTTTACTCACTGGGTTTGCAAAGGCAGCCTTGGGAAGCAGCTGGGGGCCATGGGGACAGCTCAGTGCCCATCCCTGGGGGCAGTGCAGATGTGGCACAGCTCCTGGTGTGCAGGCTCGGTCCGGACATCCCTGGGAGCCCAGATGCTCCGTGGGTGTTTGGGCAGTGATGCTTCCTCCTTTGGATCATCAGCTGGTGGGTGTCTGTGAGACAGGGGGGTGATAAATGCTGGTGACCTCCATAGCAGGGCTGGGGACACCCTGGGCACAGGGGTGTCCCCAAGCCCTGGAATCATCTGCAGGCTCCCACGCTACTGCTCACACCTGGAACTTTTAATTGAGGACTAGACAAACGAAAGGAGCAAAGGGCTGGAAAACGTCTCCTCCTCCAGGTATTGCCACTCCGAGAGCTGGCTCTGCCCACGCCTGCCCTGGCAGGGATGGAGACATTCCTGCCTCTCCTCCTCTGGATTCCCCAGGAGCAGCCAGCTCGGGCAGTGACAGTGCACCTCGCAGAGCTCTTCACAAGTGCTTGATTTACTTCCAACCCCCTCGACAGAAAATCTCTCAGCGTTTATGAGCACACCCAGCCGAGCTCCGGCTTCAGAGGCTTCTCAGTTTCCCCCTGCTCCGTTTATTTGCTGGGTCTTTTTAATTGCTTTTTAGAGCCTGTTCTCAGCCTGCAGCTATTTGGGAGCTGAGGGGTTGAGACCTCAGGCTGGGTGAGTAAGAAGTAATTTATAGACACTTGGCCAACACCACTCCAACATTTCTGCTGCCCAGACGGGCGTTGCGGCACGGCCGGTGTGTCGGGACTCGCGTGGAAAGGGCATTGGAGCAACACCTCCTGATCCCCCGTGGGCTCAAACTGGTGTGAACTGGGCAGCGCTGGGCCCCGGGATGCTCCGTTCCATCCCGATGGAACCAACAGCCATGGACGGGCACAGCTGGGTTGCTTTGCACGGATGAGCTGCTGGGGAAGCTCACGGTAAAAGAATTTCCCCCCAAACAAGGTCTGGTTGTGAAGCTTTGCCGGGGAGGGCTGAGCCAGGCCGTGATTTCTCATCCTGATTTATAGCCAGTGGGGATGGTGTGCTCCAGGTCTGGAGCAGAGCCAGCTCCCTGCTGGGGTCCCTGCCGGTGAGGGGCGCTGGGCACGGCAGGATGTGGCCTCGGCAGCACGGCCATGGAATCATGGAATTGTAGAATATCCTGGGCTGGAAGGGACCCACAGGGATCACCAAGTACAAATCCTGGCCCTGCAAAGGACGACCCTAAAAATCCCGTCGTGTGCCTGAGGGATGCAAGAGGGGAGCTGGCACCCAGCACCCCTCTTCGTGGCTGGGGACACCCTGGGCACCCCAGTGCTGGGCAGAGGCACTGCCCAACCCTGTGCACTGAGCATCTCTGTCCCTTCCATGAGCATCCCTGGTCCTTCACTGAGCATCCCTGGTCCTGCCCTGGTCATCCCTGGTCCTTCACTGAGCATCCCTGGTCCTTCACTGAGCATCCCTGGTCCTGCCCTGATTGTCCCTGGTCCTTCACTGAGCATCCCTGGTCCTGCCCTGATTGTCCCTGGTCCTTCACTGAGCATCCCTGGTCCTGCCCTGATTGTCCCTGGTCCTTCACTGAGCATCCCTGGTCCTGCCCTGATTGTCCCTGGTCCTTCACTGAGCATCCCTGGTCCTGCCCTGATTGTCCCTGGTCCTTCACTGAGCATCCCTGGTCCTGCCCTGATTGTCCCTGGTCCTTCACTGAGCATCCCTGGTCCTGCCCTGATTGTCCCTGGTCCTTCACTGAGCATCCCTGGTCCTGCCCTGATTGTCCCTGGTCCTTCACTGAGCATCCCTGGTCCTGCCCTGATTGTCCCTGGTCCTTCACTGAGCATCCCTGGTCCTGCCCTGATTGTCCCTGGTCCTTCACTGAGCATCCCTGGTCCTGCCCTGATTGTCCCTGGTCCTTCACTGAGCATCCCTGGTCCTGCCCTGACTGTCCCTGGTCCTGCAGTGAGCATCCCTGGTCCTGCCCTGATTGTCCCTGGTCCTTCACTGAGCATCCCTGGTCCTGCCCTGACTGTCCCTGGTCCTTCACTGAGCATCCCTGGTCCTGCCCTGATTGTCCCTGGTCCTTCACTGAGCATCCCTGGTCTTGCCCTGATCGTCCCTGGTCCTTCATTGAGCATCTCTGTCCCCATCCTGAGCATCCCTGGTCCTGCCTTGAGCATCCTGGTCCCTCCTGTCCTGAGCATCCCTGCCCTGCCCATCCCTTCCCCTGCCCTCACCTCCATACTGCCAGCTGAATTTTTTTTTTTTTTTTTTAATTTCTTTTTTTTCCCCCTTCCCTCTGATCCTGCTGGTGCTGCAAAGCCCCGAACAATGACCGGGATTTATCCGGAGATCCCATCCTGCCAGCTGGCGGCAGCTCAGCTTCTCATCCCCTTCCAGGGCTCTTAAAGACACCCGGCCCCAAACCCGGGGGTGGGTTGCTCCGGCAAGTCCCTGCTCTCTTAAATGCCTGGGCACTGATACAATTAATGTTTAGCGCGGCATTCTTGTTTCCTGGTTGCCATTCTCCGCCAGACAATGGGCTGTTTTGCCCATGAAATTACTGCTCTGATTAGGAGGAATCTGCCCGTCATTAGACTTTCAAATGCGAGCGTTGCGCGGGGCGCCGGCAGCGCGGCCCGGATCGCCCCGCGATGCTCCCGGTCCCGAAGGCAGGAGCGAGCACAAATCGGGCCATTTATCCGCTGCCAGGGGAGGCATTCGCGTTGATGGATGTTGCTGAGTGGCGGCGGCGGCAGCTGGGGCCGGGGCACACACGGATCACACGGCAAAGGCCGCGGCAGCTCTTGCCCTCTTTAGACATTTATTTGTATATAATCACAGGATCACGGGATGGGTTGGGTTGGGCTCTTCCAGTGGGGCTCTCCCTCCAAACCAGGCAGCTGGAGGTGGAGAGAGGATTGTTCTGCCCCAAAAATAGAATGATACAATCACGGAATCACTTGTGTTGGAAAACGCCTCCCAGATCATCATTCCCCAGCACTGTCAAGGCCCCCACTCACCCATGTCCCCACGTGTCACATCCACGTGGTTTTTAAATCCCCCCAGGGATGGGGACTTCACCACTGCCCTGGGTGGCTGTGCCAGAGCTGGACAGCCCTTTCAGTGATAAATTTTCCCTAAAATTTAACCTAAAGTTCCCCGGTGCAACTTGAGGCCCTTTCCTCCTGTCCCATGACTTGGGAAAGAGCCCGGACCTCACCTGGCTCCACCTTCCTCTCAGGGAGCTGTGGAGAGCCAGAAGGTCCCTCCTCAAGTTGCACCAAGGGAGGTTTAGATTGGATATTAGGAAAATTTCTTCCTGGAAAGGGCTGTCCAGCCCTGGCACAGCTGCCCAGGGCAGGGGTGGAGTCCCCATCCCTGGTGGCTTTAAAAGCCGTGTGGATGTGGCGCTTGGAGACGTGGGGTAGTGGTGGCCCTGGCAGTGTTGGGTTATTGGTTGGACGCGAAGGGCTCAGAAGCCTTTTCCAATCTAAACTAGCCCATGATTCTGCAGTTCTGTGTCTGGGGGTCTTGCAGGGCTGTTTTTCCAGGGTGAGAGGGCTCAGTGGAAGCCTGGGCTGATGGCACCAGCTCCTGGCAGTGCTGAGGGAGCTGCTTCTTCCTGAAGGACCTTTGAGTTGGACAGGGCAGACACGGCAGGACATCAGCACCTCTGAGCTCCGCGGCTCCCACCGTGTGCCAGGAATGCTGCCGGGGCTCCTCCCTTCCTCCCCACATGCGACCAGGAGAGAACCTGGAGCAGGTTGGGATCAGGGAGAGCCGGGCGCTGCCCAGGGGTCAGGGCTGGAATGGGGAAGTCCTGCTGCCCAGCCACGGCTCCCACCCCCAGCTGAGCCTCCCTCGCTGATAAAAACTCCCTTCCTGAGCCTGGAGAGGACTCTCCCGGTGTTCAGTCCATGCAAATTCCCACCAGAGCGCCGGGGAATCAGTTTGCTCATTCCTGGCTTATCATCATCACAACCCCCTGACCTTCAGCCACGGCCGGCGCGGTGCCCGAGCCCCAGCGAGCACCCCGGGGTGCAAACAGCTGGAACTCAGCAGCACTCTGGGGTGCAAACAGCTGGATTTCAGCAGCACTCTGGGGTGCAAACAGCTGGAATTCAGCACCCTGGGGTGCAAACAG